>OZ010794.1:210466631-211066631 GCA_963932465.1 Maratus speciosus | reverse complement strand
ATTCCTGTGCCAATGCGGCAATTAGGAATTAAAATTATGTGATGCCACAACGGCATCGCCGTCTCTCAAAGGGTGAAGAAATTTGGTTTGATACCACCCAATATGCTTTTTTTACATTTTATTACGTAATTTTAATAACGTATTCTATAATTTTCTTTATTGTGAGCAAAAAACGATGGAGAAATTTACTTTCCGATGTAAGATAAATTCAAAAACATTATTTATAACTACTGGGGTAACTGGGTCCAGCATGGTCCAGTTACGTCGGATACATGTCCCCAGGGCCTGATTACCAACGGGGCACAATCCCACCAGCAAAAAGAAACAGAAAATGTTGCCTCATTCATTTCAAAAGTTTTACATGAATACGGCGTTTAGATAAGGCGAACATTTCTTTAAAATTTATTGGTGTATGTGTGCCCCGTTGGTAGTCAGGCCCTGCTTGCCCCAGTTACCCCATTCTTGAAAAATTTATGGGGTAACTGGGAAACCGGATTTAAATTTGAAACATGAAGTATATATGTATAGATATCTAATAATATTAACGTAGTTATATGCCTAATCTTAAAAAAAGATTGTATAATAAAAGTACTTACAGAATTTTAATAAAAAGCCGAGGAAGTTCAATCAAATTGACGCTGTTTAAAAAAAAAAGAAACGTAAATTTTCGACAACCTATCACAGCAAAGAGAGAGTTATGATTGAGTTGACACACGTTGTTTTACTAAGTAGAGGTTAAGGGGCATTGTTCACAAAAGCTAAAACTTAAAATACATCAACGGTTTTTTATAAAATAGCCTATGGCCCAGTTACCTCGTGGGTCCAGTTACCCTAACTAACCTTATACAAAAACAATATTAAAACTTCGAATACATATTTAAAATACATCCAACGTTTCGAACTTTGTCTTTAAACTCATCTTCAGGGGTTTGACCTTCGTTTGGAACTCACTGTGGACAGGCTTATCAACAAGGCAATACTGACTTGATATGCCCACAGTCAGCTCCAAACAATGGTCAAACCCTGAAGATGACTTTAACCCCTTAACATTGACATTTGTTTTCTTACAAAAAAATTAAAAATGTGGCTGGACACCACTTTTTCCATACTAAAATATTTACCTTACTTAATCGAAAAATATTTGACAACCAATAAAGATAAATTTACAGTTACAAATTAGTGGTATCAAAATGCTTTTAATAACGAAGCAAGCAAAGTGTTCTTGCCCGAATCCAGTTCGGGCCACACTGTTAAGGGGTTAAAGGCAAAGTTCGAAATGTTGGGTGTATTTTAAGTATGTGTTTTATGTTTCAATGTTGTTTTTACATATATGTACGATAATTAGTATCTTGTGTCTTTGTAATATTACGTAATTCTTTTCTGTAAATTCAGATAAATAGAGTTTTGAGGATTCTTAATTTTTATGCAAAAATTAATGTAGTTCATAAACAATATTTTTAAATATGATTTTATTTTTAATTTTTATAATTAAAAATATGTTTTTAAATGCAAAAATATAGCAGATTATGTTTGATTCTCTTTATCATATTAACCCTCAATGCGCGGGCGACTTTTTCAGCGGGTTTACCTTTTTAAAATTAAGATTGTTTGATTCCTACCACTTTTTTCAAGTAGAAATTGTCACTTTACTTAATTACAGATTAAATAATGCTAGAATAATCCGAAGTATACACTTTAAAAAAAAAAGTGGTGGGAAACAAGCAATCCGAATTTTAAAAAAGTACCCCACTGGAACGCGAAAATAGCGTTTCCCGCGACTGGAGATTTAAGAAAGAAATATTTGAATCACCTGACATTTTTGGAAGATATTAATTATAGTTAGTTACTTGTATTTAATACCAGTTTTCATAAAGAACGTACGTTTTTCAATTCGGAATGCTAATTTTACATATATTTTTTGAATATATTTTTTCATTATTTATCTAACTAATAGTGAAATTCCGTTCAGTAGATTAAAAAAAAAAATAAAAAAAAGCTAATCTTTGACGACCGCGTTCACCTAATCATAGAACTTTCTTCCGAAAATAGAATTCCCTATACTAATTCTAAATTTCTGAATTCAAAAGACTTTAAAATTCGCAACACTTCTTAAAACCAGTTTTCAAAAAATCTTAATTAAAAAAAAGATAAAATAACATTAAAATCTTTCTTAAGCCAGAAACACAGAAAGCCATTTTGGGATCTGCGTAAATAGTGTTTTTTCTTTGTGAGTCTCTTATATGTAACTTTGCATGCAATTCGTTTCCATTTATCAAATAGATGCATTTTTCCACACTACCATCTTATTTTTTTTAATGCATAAATTTTCCTTTCTTACAAGATTTTTATAGGATTTACTATTGGCTATTTCCATGAATATTTGTAGTGTAAGTCACATGCTACGATTTTTGGCTACCAGTATTTTAGAACGAAAAAATACGACTTATTTATCGGGGATAGCTCATTATTTAAATAAGGCCAAGCAAACTTTTCGAAAATAACGGTGGGCAACTAGCATAACAGTTATGAGCTATGTGACTTACATTACAAAAACCATTCAACTAGCCTATTAGGATATTTATGATGATTTACTATCTAACGACCTCGTTCAATCACATTGTTGTTTTGCAGTGTTTACAGTTTGGGAATTTGTTTTATTTAAAATAGCCATCGGTATTTCAGACGAGTAATCATTTCTGTATTCAATTACGAAATATACATCACTGTATAAAGCGATGATTACTATTCTGAAATAGAGGTAGACATTTTGAATTTTTAAAAATCAATTAATTTTTTTCCATGATAGTTAATTATACTTTTCTTCGAATTTACGATATCTTTCGATCACATTGCTGTTTTGTAATGTTCAAAGATTGAGGAATTTTTTTTAAATTCAAAATACTTATGGCTATTTCGAACTTGTAATATTCGCTTTAACCCTCAAGCCGCGGGAAACAGTATTTTCGCGTTCAAGTGGGCTACTTTTTTAAAGTTCAGACTCCTTGATTCCCACCAATTTTTTAAAAGCTTATAAATCGGCTTATTTTTGCATTATTTAATCTGTAATTAAATAAAGTGACTATTTATACTTCGAAAAAGTGGTGGAATTCAAACAATCTTAAATATATATATATATATATATATAAATCTACTGAGGTTGGAGGATTAATCGGCCATGAATGTCTGTCATTAAATAATGGGAAGATTATTATTCTGACATAAAGTTAGATCTTTTTTATTAATAAAACTCCCTGAATCGGCAACTCTCATTTTATGTGCAGTCTAACAGGATTTGATGATTATAGTATGTTTTGGCGATAAAGATAATAATTATTGTGAATTCTAACAACGCTCTTTAAGAAGAGTTATTAAAAGGTTCGATGTTCATTAACAAATTAAATCTTCTTTCTTCCCATTCATCCCTGTTCTACCTAAAAATGAGATTAAGTACCAAATACGATTATTTCCATAAATTTATATTAAACTCTATGAGCAGTGTATTTCTTCCCCCTTACCCGCCCTTTTTTCTTAGACCTACTAGTCCATAAATTCCAGGGGCCAAAAATTTCCTGATATCCACTTAGAAATTCCTAAAGATAACTGTAATGTAATTATTAAGATGGAGCTATGTGCAATATAATAGAAATGTAAGAACTGTCTTGTTAAATGTTAAAACTGCCTTGAAAAATCTCAAATCTAATGTTAACCCAGATAGCATTTTTAATTTGCAGAAAATTTGCAGCAGTCTTGCTTTGTTAAACTGCAAAGTTGCAACAAGCTCAGCATGACAAGACTAAAAGTTCATAACAAGACAGCAGCAAGATAACGCAAACGCCGAAATCGCCACACTTTGAACTTGCAGCTAACTTATCGTGCAAGAAAAATTCATGCTCTATCAAATTTATTGCAAATTAACGGCAAACAATTAATCAAAAATACTGCAAACGTATTGCAAAGTAGTCATCTTTCCACGCCCCACTACCAGATAGAATTTTTAATTTTCAGAAAATTAGCAGCAGTCTTTCTTTGAAAACCTGCAAAGTTCCAGCAAGCTCAGCATGACAAGGCTGAAAGTTCATAACAAGACTGCAGCAAGATAACGCAAACGCCGAAATCACCACACTTTGAACATGCAGCTAACTTGTCGTGCAAGTAAAATTCATTCTGTATCAAATTTATTGCAAATTAACGGCAAACAAGTAATCAAAAATACTGCAAACTTACTGCAAAGTAGTAATCTTTCCACGCCCCACTATCCAGATAGCACTTTTAATTTGCAGAAAATTAGCAGCAGTCTGGCTTTGAAAACCTGCAAAGTTGCAGCAAGCTCAGCCTGATAAGGCTGAAAGTTCATAACAAGACTGCAGCAAGATAACACAAGCGCCGAAGTCACCACACTTTGAACTTGTAGCTAACTTTTCGTGCAAGTTAAATTCATGCTATATCAAATTTATTGAAAATTAACGGCAAACAAGTAATAAAAAAAACTGCAAAGTAGTAATCTTTCCGCGTCCCTTTATCTGTTTACAACTGTTACACTATAAGTTTATCCCCTTTGGAGGTGTTAGACCTGATCAGGTCTATCGATGCGAACACACCGCATGAAGGCGTATGCATCGTTTTCATCACCATAAACAATTTAAGGTAATATTTGTACTTTTCAATACGAGCCTTTTTTGTACTTGATAAGTATAGCGTTTAGAAAAACCGGTGCCAAAGGAATAAAATTTCTGCAATTTCTGCGTATGTGCTAATTGTCTATACTCTCAACAAAAGGATTTTTTGGTTTCGTCACTTTCGTGAATTAATGACAGTCTTACCATCAGTTACACAACAATCTACTCATGCAAGTGGGGGATGGTATATCTTGCGAGAAATTTGCTGCGAATTTCTCAATTGAAATTTGTAACGTCAAGATAATATTAGAAAAATCAAACTTGCTGCTAATGTTCATGCTATCTGGGTATACGTTTAACCTCTTCGGAGGAGTCCATAGACCTGTTCAAGTCTATCGATGCGAACACACCGTCAGAAGGTGCATGCATCGTTTTTATCACCACAAACAAGTTAAGGTAACATTTGCGCTTTTCAACACGAGCCTCTTTTGGTATTTGATAAGTATAGCATTTAGAAAAAACGGTGCAAACCGAATAAAATTTCTGCGTATGTGCTGATTGTCTATTCTCTCAATAGAGGGATTTTTTGCTTTCGTCACTTTCGTGAATTAAAGACAGTCTTGCCATCAGTTTCACAACAAACTACTCATGCAAGTGGGGGATGGTATACCTTGCGGGAAATTTGCTGCGAATTTCTCAATTCAAATTTGTCGCGGCAAGATAATGTCGGAAAAAATCAAACTTGCTGCTAATCTTCATGCTATCTGGGAATATTGTAATCACAAAAGCTGATAAGGATGGCCAGATTGTCCTCCTTGATAAATAGCAATATGTTGATGGAGTGAAAAATCTTATTAAAGATGGCCCATATAAACTTTCATCTCGGGATCTTCCAAAGAAGAATTATCACAAATTAATCCTCTACTACCTAATTCTACTCATACCTACATTTCCCCTTCAGTCGCTAACTGTGCAAGATTTTATGCTCTTCGGAAAGTTCATAAACCCAATAACATTTTCGTCCCATAGTTTCAAACAGTGGCAAGGCCTCTTACCGCCTAGCGAAATATCTATCAACTATATTTTTTCCTCTCCTGTACGCAAATTTATATACCTTAAAAGAATTCCATCACCTTTGCTAAATAGATTCAGAATTTATCCCCGACTAAATGTACTACTGTCTCCTTTGATGTTAAATCACTTTTCAGGAAGGCCCCGATAAGTGGTGCCCTCTCTTGTCTTGAACAGAGACTTCGTGATACAGTGCTCCCAAATGGTCCGCTAACTGAATACCAATATTTTTTTAGAAAAATTTTCTTTTTAGATTTTTCTTACAAACTGCCCCGAAACCACATTTGAAAGTTAATTCTAGCGCAAGCCTACCATAAAATTTTCTGTTAAAATTTATTGGTATTCAGTTGGCTGACCATTTGGTTTCCCTGCGTGAATTGCATTATTCATATTTTGAAATTCAAGAGCTTTTATCCCTTACTCGTATATGTCTATCTCAAACAACATTTTTCTCTCCAATGTAATTTTTACAAACAATCTGACGGTTTAGCCATAGGCTCCTCCTGTCAACCATCCTCGTAGACATCTATATTCATTATTTTGAATGTTCCCTTTTTAATACATTCTCTTTCCCTTTCTGAATTCGCTATATTGATAACACATTCACCTTAATTGACACCTCTCGTCACAATAATTATAATATTCTTAATATTATGAACTTTATTGATAGCAATATTCAATTCACTTATGAAACTGAAGATGATGTTTCTCTCACATTCCTGGAAAACCCTGCAAAGCTGCCACAGACGACCATTTTTTAATTCTACCTCAAACAACTTTCTCAAAACAAAAATTATTGACATACTGTATGAGAACATTTGCAACAGAAGTATACTGCATAATCTGTTTTTTTGTTGTTGTTGTTGTTTTTTTTTAAGTAGTGGTTCATATAGAATAGAAATCCCTGCCCTTTCCATTCGCACTCTAACGGGTTTCTCAACATCCGTCTATCGCAAAATCATCGCTGTTTCTCTGCCACCCCATGCTCGTTCTTGCCACCCTCCAAGCCAAAAAATGGTCGCCATTTACACCTTTAAAAATCGTGCCATACATGGTTGCTCTGATTCTCAGTCATTTAAGGGGATCGGGTAAGCTCTATCCCGGCCATGTTAAAACACACCAAATTTACGTACCTTTTTCTCAGAAATGGTGAAAGATAGATGTCTAGATTTTTTAGAGTAGTTTGAATAACATGCTTTACGTATTTTAAGAGACCATTTTCTTTCTAAGTGAAACTGAGAATTAATTATTAATTAATTATTGAAAGACATTTTTAAATTAACATTTTTGGTAAGATTTCACTTCCTAAAATATATAATCCTCAACAAATCATTAAATCCCTGTGTTAAAGTATGCACTACATCATATTATAAGTATTTAGAAAAATCTGAGTTCTTAAGTTAAATAGATATTGAAAAAAAAAAGGAACACAAACCTGAAACATGGAAGTTTTGAGAAAAAGTCAATTAAAGCTGTGAAGCAGTGTTTCCAGTGGACTACTTTTTAAAAATTCTGATTTCTTGATTGGCACCACTTTTTTCAAATAGTAAAATTTGCCTTATTTAATAACAGATTAATTAAGGCGAAAACAATGAGAATTTTACCACTTTAGAAATGTGGTGCCAATCAACAAATCTGAATTTATAAAATTAGCCCACTGCTGTGAAGTGCTCTTAGAGAGAATGAAAAAATCCAGCACTTTTCTATATATATATAAACATGTGTAATACATCGTAGAAAGGATAAAAGTTTAAACTATTTAATGATATAAAAAAGTAAAAATCGTTTTTTTGGTTGAATTTCGCGTACCCGGTTCCATTAACTCATTAAAGCCGGTTGGCTAGAAATCTTGCCATGTCAGGCGAACAAAACTTTTAAATTTGAATACCAGTATTTTAGTTTCGAAATTTTTGCATTATCTAATCCCAAATTTTGAGCGATTAAATAATTCAAAATTACAGAGTGGAAAAAACTGGTGTCAAAGAACTAACCCCTTGAAGGGCGGTGATGCCGTCACGGCATCACATAATTTTAATCCAAATTGAAACATCGGCACCGTAATTTTATGATGAAATTGTCATCTTTATTAAGTACGCGAAAATTTACTTTTACATCTTTAGAAATAAAATCTCTTTTTAATACTGGTGTCACTAAATTATTTGAACATAATTCGAATACAAGTACCTTGCCCCTGAAAAGGTTAAAAGAAGGTAAAAGCGGCTCGTCTTTAATGGGTTAATAGTGAAATAAAATACATTAAAGCCGTTGCGATTCACAGAGGTTACAACCCTTCTATAGTTGACACTGCTCTATTTAAACTACATCTCCCTCGTTCCTCAAACTCACCCCAGTCTTCTACTCTTTCCAATATAACATTGTGTGACCCTTTTTTCGTAAATAAAGTTTTCCCATTGCTATAATTCTTAGACAACAAAACTTCAAAATAATTTTTGCCCCTACCAATAAACTCACCCTATTCACACTCAAAGATCCTATTGAATTATCCAGTTAATAGGGTATCTACAGTATTAATTGCTAATGCGGTCTTTCCTATATTGGACAAACCAAACGTTGTTTAAAATTTCCTGTTTGAACATCAACAATATATTAACCCCTTGGGGACGAGCGGCACGTATACGTGCCGCATGAAGCGCTCAGAATCCTTGTTTTTCCTCACCAGTAAAATTTTACTGTAAAATTTACCTTATTTAATCAGCGCATTTTCTCGATTCAACAAGATACAAATTTCTCTTTTTAAAAAGCGGTGACTACAGATTAAAAATGTCGCAAAAGGCTCCCGTCCCGAAGTGGTTAAAAAACAAGAAACCAATAAATCCTATATTGCAAAACATTGCTGGGAAATGAATCATACCTTTGACTTCAATTCGGTTAAAATAATCTCTAAACCTACTTCTATACACGAACTTGACTTCCTTGAAGCATTTCATATTTATAAATTTTTTTAAAAATATTGTTGATTGTGAATGCGCTATTTCCCCATTATCAGATTGTGGGAATTATTACATAAAAACCTCTTTTTCTTCTTCTTCTTATTTTTTTAAAGCAATTTCTCACTACTTCGGTTCCATTTCCCGTCTATTTTCCTATTGGCTGTTACCTGCAATCCTCAGTTTTCCTATTGGTCAATAAACCTTTAATTTTAATCCCCATCTCTCCTGTATATGTGAGCAAATTTCCGCCATCCTTACCACTGAGGTCGGTATGCTATATGTTACCGGAACCGGTATGCTTAAACTTTAAAATTATTGGTGCTATTAACGTTGATATTTTTAGATTTCTATAACTGTAATGTTAAATTTATCGAAAAATTGTTTTTTTTTTAACCCTCCGTCTACCAGACGGGTCCATTGGACCCGACAGGTACATACAAAATATTCATTCAAACCAGAAATTTCTTTAAAATAAACTAAGTATATAAACCAGACAAAAATAAGGTAAATAAATAACTTAAATAGTTTTAAATAAAAATTCTGGTTTAGAACGTTTTATTAAAACTTGAATAAAATTCCCGGTAGATCTAGGGTTAATTGGGCAATTAACCCCTTCAGGGACAAAGGACTTATGTTGCTAAAATGTTAAAATGATTGACTGACACCGATATTTATGAATGAATTTATATGGAAGCTATTCTTCGCGTACATTATACAGCAAAATTTAATACCCGAATTCTGGTGTCAATGTGGAATTTGAGAATTAAAATTAAGTGGTATATATAATAGGCCGGCAAAACCGCATACATATTACGCGTAAAAACTTAATGCTGGGATCCATGGAACTATTAATAAAGAGGAACTGACATATCCTCAAACTAGCGAAGCTTCAACTGTAACCGCTTTCGCAGAGGTTAGATTACCACCGGTGGAAACTTCCACCAGTAAACTTATATAGAAATTTTATCCTTATTTAAGCGCCTTATTAAAGTAAAATTTTAGTGATAAATAATCATAGAAACAAACTTTGAAATTTTACTGGTGGAAGTTTACTTTGGCCGTAGACAGACCCTGCGTCTCCGCCATATTGTGACAACCAGTGAAACAAGCTATCTGTTTTACCAGCCAATCTGACACCAGTAAAAACAAATAGTCTTTTTTACCACATTTGTGAGGAAATATTTCCATGAATAAGGCACTTTAATAAAACGAAATTTTCTATTCAATTTTACTGGCGGGAAATTTGTCCCGAAAGTAATCAATCACCGTCGGATCCAATTTAAAAAATGCAGCCGCCATCTTGTGACAACCTCTTCAGTTACTTCACTCGCAACTGGGTGACAGTACACGATATGTCTCCTCCTCTTTATTCATAACTCCATTCTGGAATCGGGCGTAAATTAACACAGCTGCGCCATCTTATGGACGGGGTTGATAATCCAAATATGCGGGCTTTTAATGTGACGTCATATACGACATAATATCTACCATCTGCGCATATTTTCTAAAACTTTAACCACTCATGGAACAAGAATCTTATTTACCAGATTTATTGCAAAATAATGGTGTTGTTGTGAAGGGGGTGGGATCCAGATGCACTTGACACCACAATGTTTCCTTCGCCTTGTCTGATCAGAGACACTTCAGCTATTAATCAAGGTGAAAAAACTTTACAATTTCAGTGGTGTGAAGTAAGAAAACACTTAGGCATCTTCCTGTAGTTCAATCCCATCCGGCTCGTGGCGCGTGAACTTGATTGATGTGACCTCTTCTTTAACCCTTTGAAGCGCGGTGATGCCGCCACGGCATCACATAATTTTAATCCCTAATTGCCACATTGACACCGGAATTTTGTAATGAAAATTTCATCTTTGTTAAATATGCGAAAATATGCTTTTACTTGTTTACAAATAAATTCTCTTGTAAATACTGGTGTCAATAAATTATTTCAACATTTTATAAATACAAGTACCTTACCACTGAAAGGGTTCATCTTGCGATTACCTCTCCCAATTAAGATAGGACGCTTAATATGTATGCAGTTTTGATATATCGGTGCCCCTCAAGGGATTAAGACCATCGGTATGGTACGACCGCAGAACGTTTTAACCCATTTATGCCTAGCGTCCCATTTTTGGGACGTTTCGAATTTTAATAATTTTTTATAATTTTCTTATTTTTTACAACATGAAAATTGTAGGAAGGAATTGCCTATAAAAGTCTTTGTCTATTACGGAGATATGACAACATAAGATTGATATTTATTTGCTTAAATGTTGGTCTTTTTTCGGTGTTTATAGATTTTTAATTTTTCAAAAATAGCGAAATGTAAAAAGTAAGTTTGTTTGTGCTTTTTGTATCAAGTATCCAAATAAACAAATCATAATCTTAGCTTGTAGACTTCTTTGAAATACTTATTATTTTAATTTGCGAAATTATATGTTGAAGCCTATTTTTTATACATTTTTGTAACGTACAAAATATAGCGTGCTATCCGCAAATGGGTACCTATTTCTATTAGCCATTCAAAGGACAGTTATTTATGCAAAGTCCTTTTCAAGAAGATTTTGAAATAAATTGTTTTTTAGCCTCCAGTACGATTACTCTTAATTTACTATTATTAATACAGGGTTCGCACAGTTTTACCACTAAATTTTAACAGTATTTTCAAAGTATTTCACTGCAGAAAATTATTGCAAAATCTGTAAATAAAGGCGGTGGTTGCAAATTCTTTGGTTTAAAAATTAAATGTAAATTTTCTTATCATTAATAGTGGTGCCAGAGTCGTTGTAAATTCCAAGGAGTGTGCGAACTTTGTAATAATACTTATAATGTTATTAGTCTCTGCAAAGAAATAAATATATATTTTTAATAGTTCATAGAAATACTAATTTATATAACATACAATTTAAAAGCTTATTTTTTATAAATTTAGGCAAAACATATAATTCGCATTTTCCACATATGGATATTCCGGTATTTAGTACGTTTCCATTTTATTAAATAAATACAAAAATGTTATAGTGTAATTTTTTTTAAATATTTTTCTAGTTTATTTTGCAATATTTTAAAGTTATTTCACCAACAAACTGGAGTAAACAAAAATTCAGGACCGAAAACAGAGCAGACACAATTAAGTTTTGTTAGTTTGATAAGCCATTTGACACTGAAGAGTGACCCGGCTTACTGACATGAAACAACCAGAGAACCAAGGTGAAGTCACTTTAATCAACGAGTTTTTTTATTATATTCGTATTTACCTCTATTTTTTTTCTGGTGTTACAGTTTGAAAATTGTAAGGAAAATTCAGAGTTGACAGTTTGGCCTCATTTTCATTAAAAAAGATCCGAAATCTTTCCAGAAATTAAAATGTAGTGTTTTTTTGCTGTTTATGTTTTCTTTAAATATTAGTGGTATCCGGCGTGCCACAGTTGGCCATCCCTGAAATAAGTTTTGGCACTGAAAAATAAGAGACACAAAAGAATGTCCCAAATGAGAACATTGTGATTTTTAAATTGAAAAAGCAAGCAGAAATGATAAAACAAATATTTTAGTTGGTAAATTAAGGTATTTTTTCCATTCATTGCTATTATGCAGTGTTGCCAGTAGGCTATTTTTTTTTATTCCGATTTCCTGATTGACACCACTTTTATAAAATAGTAAGATTCGCCTTATTTAATGTCATATTAATAAAGGCGAAAACAAGGGAAATTTTACCATTCCACAAAAGTTGTGCCAAACAAGAAATCTGAATTAAAAAAAAGTAGCCCATTGGCAAATCTGCTATTATGTACAAAAATGGGATTTAAACTTTGGAGGTACCGAAAAAAGTTTCTATCAGGGATGCCACTTGTAACGTTTTTTTATAGATTTGCCAGCAGCATTTTTTTTAATCCTTCACAATCTACCTCAAAGATGATTAGAAATCTACAACGAAGCTGATTGATTTGAAGTAGTGGTAGACAAAACAATAAAAAATATTCGCCATTGAAGTCTTTCCATGAAATTTTAGAAAATTTAAATCAGCGACCCCCTTTCTACCCTTGATTGACTTAATAGTTATTATTTTGCTTTCACAAAACATAAACAAAAAATAAAACTGTTTCAAAATGCTAAACAGTCACACTTTATTATGTTTATTTTTCTACTAGATTGTTAATTTTATTTTCCTTCGATTTACTAATTTACAATCAAAATACTTTTCGCTATTTTAGACTAATAATACTCGCTTTATTCAATCACTGTCTATCATGATTTAAATATTGGGTCTTTCGGAAAGTCGTGTCCGTTAGGGAAAATCAATTCGTACCGGAAAATTCTATCATTTAATTATTAGAATTTGATTCCGATATCTAATGTCTAATAATTGCCAGGCAGAATTTTCCTGTTCTAAACTGATTATCTCAAACGGACACGACTTTCCGAATGAACCAATAGTAGTATACTTTTTTGTTATAGTTGTTTTGAATTAAAGAATTTCATTATTCGATAAAACTCGTTTTATATGTATTCCAAAAGGATTTGGATGATAACGGTCTGTTAGCAACAGCCATCCTTTGAAAAAAATGTAATAATTTTTGTGAATTCTAACAACACTCTTTAATAAGAGTCATTCAGGGGTCCGATGTTCGTTTGTTAATGAAACTATATTTTTCGATCCATTCCTATTCTATCGAAAAGTGGGATTCAAATTTGAAAGTACAAAAGAGGATTCTTTCTGTAAATTTATATAAAACTCTATAAGCGGCGTATCTTCTCAGTGTCACCAGGACTATATATTTCAGGGACCAAAAAATCTCTGATCTGTATTTATAATTTATTAAAAATGACTTTAATGCGTTTAACAATTACATAAATTTTCGGAATATTCTTTTTAGCAGCTTGTATTATACGACAATAGAACAAATTTGGAAGAGTTATCAGGATGACGATGGATCAAGGAAAAGTCACAGTTATAAAAGAGGAAATACACCGGTATTCTCTTATAAAAATTTGCTCTGATGCAATCGCGCGATAATACACAGCGAATTTTTCTACAAGGAAATATTGGTGTTTTTTTCTGCTCTATCTACGTTTTACAATCCGTCCACCACTAGAGGGAGTTACGGTTTACCGACTCGAATAGAAATTGAAATCACTCAAGACGACAAAATTTAAAGATTTTTGTTTTTAATATATTAATGTTTACCACTAAATATTTTCTGGTGTGAGAGGTGAAAATTTTGAAATAATTAAGAATGTAGTCAGTATTTCAAGGTCTATTCAACTTTTACTAAGGATTCATGTAAGATTTGTCATAGAAAAAAAAAAAGGAATCTAACAGAATGCCCCAAACAAGAACACTCTGAGTTATTTATAAATCAAATAGAAATAATAAAACAAATATGTTAGTTGATAAATAAAACTATTTATTATTTTTTTGGCAGACAAGACATCTGGAATGATATGGTACTAAAACGCAATATGGAGAGTCATCCTATTAAGATCGGCAGGGCATGGCGACTATTTTTTAACTCTATCTGGCACACTTTCACAAAAATATTTCACATACAGTTTGCTGAAAAGGTGAGCATCATTGAGGGGTTTCCTAGCTGAGATCAGCTTAGCACCCAGACTGTAGATGAAAAGTCCTATGAATATGTAAGACGTTGGGATAAGAAAAAGTGTAGTATAAAACTACTTAACTCCTTAACGCTTGAATTAAATTACGGTTTAAAAATTGAAATTGCTTATTGGCACCACTTTTTTGAGAAAGAAGTATTCACCTTATTTAATGACAAGTAAAACGATACTAAAATAAAGCCAATTACGCTATTTTATAAAACTGGTGGGAATCAAACAATCTGAGTAAAAGACACAGCCTGTGAATATGACGGGAGCGAGAATTAAGGGGTTAAAGGATAGAATAAGAAATTTAAAGAAAAATTAAAAGTAAAAAAAGAAAGGGATAATAATTAAGTTAGCAAGAGAAATAAATATATTACAAAATTTATTGTTTTTAGTGGGGTGAATAAATTATAAAAGTAGTCGCCAGTGGCAAGCCTGATTGTAGGTATTTATGAACATTGGGTAATTCAAAACAAGATCCGCTAAAGCTGTTTTGAGAGCAGCTGATACTAAAGTGAAGTAAAAATCAAAGGTATACACCCTTTCTCGAAAATAAGAGCATAGTAAAGTTTACCTTATTTAATCGGAGCATTTTCGCGATTCAATTACAGATATTTTTCTGTTTCGAAAAACCGGTGGTAAAAGAATAAAAATTAAGCAAAGGCCTCTCATCGCAAAGGGATTAACCCTTCGCGCTCCGGCGTCTCTTACACAAAATTTATTCGACCGGCACCACTTTTTTAAAAGAAGTTTCCCTCAAGAACACAATTTCAAAAATGCTCTGATTAAATAAGGTAAATTTTATTTTCCTTTATTACTGGTGCCAAAAACAAATTTTTCAAAGAAAGATGATGTCTCCATAGCGGAACCAACGAAGTGGCAAGGGTTAAGAACGTAGCCAGCGTTTCACAGAATATTCAACTTTTACTGAGAATTCATGTAAGATTTGTCAGGGGAAAAAAATAAGGAATCAGAATGTCCCAAACAAGAACATTGTGAGTTGTTTATAAATCAAATAGAAATAATAAAGCAAATATGCTAGTTGGTAAATATAACTATTTTCTCAGTCATTATTGAAATATTATTTTTTGGCGACAAGACAGCTGGAATGATATGATACTAAAAGGCAATATGGAAAGCTATACTATTAAGATCAGTTGGGCATGGCGACTATTTTTTAATTCTATCTGTCACAAAAATGTTTCACATACAGTTTACTGAACAGGTGAGCAGCATTGAGGGGTTTCCTAGCTGAGATCAGCTATAGATGACTATAGATGAAATCTTACGTATATGTGAACCATCGGAATAAGAAAAAGTGCAATATAAACGTACTTAACCCCCTGAGGGGAAAGCAATTACGTTTGTGAAATGCTGAATTCCCACCGGAATCTTTGAAAAATTCCATTTCAAAATAAGTAAAAGCAATTTTACGGCTTTTTACCACCAAAGTTAGAAAACTAAAATTTAATAAAATTTTTCTGGTGTAAAACTTCTTTAATCGTAGGTGGTATATAATATACCGGTGCCCCTCAAGGGGTTAAAGGATAGAACAAGAAATTTGAAGAAAAATTAAAAGTACATTTTTTTTATAGTAATTAAGTTAGCAAAAGAGATATATTAAAAAGTTATTATTTTTAGTGGGGCGAATAAAATATAAAAATAGTCGCCAGTGGCATCCCTGATTGGAGGTATTTATGAACATTGGGTAATTCAGAACAAGATCCACTAAAGCTGTTTTCAGAGTTGCTGATACTAAAGTGAAGTAAACATCAAAGGTATACATCCTTGTTCGAAAATGACAGTATTCCACCATTTCTGCTTCAAGGGTTGCGGCCTTGCTTGCACACATTAAATTTTTTATCAGTTAAAAGTGACAAATATATTTTTAATGCCTGTGAATATTAATCGTTTCTATCATCAACATAAAGCAAGGTAAGTCGTTGTTCTTAATCAATATTTGTTTAGTTATAATTACTCTAATATGTTATCATTAATTTTTAACTCCAACTCATTATCAAGGAACAAAACCATGTTCATAATTTCCTCACAGTTTTTGTGATATGGGATAGTTATGAATTTTTTTTTCTAAGTGATTTAGTTCAATATTAATACGTATTAAGCTTTATATCAAGGCATAACAGTTTGTACATTTGAAATTTTAATTCTTCTCAGGAACTTGTGTTCAATATAGAAAGTTTAATATGTCTAAATACCTGAAATTTAACCGGCAATCATTATAACGAAAAACTTTTTGTAAATCACCATAAGAATATAAAACCATACAGGGCGCGTTTCGACTGAAAATTTTAATAGCCCATCATCAGCCCAAAATAAACACGTGTAAGGAAGGGGAAAAGTCACAAATGAACTGAAAGGTAATGAGTAGAGCTTGCAAAGAATGCAATAGGTGGCGGTAGCTGAAAAGTAAGCAGCAATCTTAGAGGAGCGCTTGCAGAAGGGAAAAGTATTGCCAAAATGATAGGGAAAAAATAGATATGCAATAAAAAAACGAAGTATAAGAAGTAAATTAAAAAATATAAACTAAGAAAAACAAAAGAAAGGGGTTTGTTTTTTTTTTTTTTATTTGTAATTCATTTGTGATTTTGTTCGAATACGAACACGTGTTTACTTCGGCTGATATTATATTTTTATGGTGATTTATACAAAGTTTTATTATTTAATTGTATTTAATCGCCAAATTTTTCGGTGCTATTTCATCTAGAACTCTTTGTTTGTTTGGAAAGATTGTCGTTTAAAACAGGGGTGTCAAACTGTGGCCCGCCAAATACCATTAAAATTTTAAAGAAATTGTCTACAAGTTGAATCGCAGAAATTCGACGATTAGATAAGGCAAATATAACTATAAAATTTTAGTGGTATCCGGCGGGCCACAGTTTGACACCCCTGGTTTAAAAATATAAATTCGTAAGTGATCGGATATTATGTAGTATGGCCGGTATACGAGGCTGTAGGCAGGGGAGGCGTCTAATGCTACATTCATTTAGATAGATTTTCATTAAAAAGTATAAAATCATACAAATTTGAGATTGTACGTTGCTCTAGGCGTGAGGTACCAATATTAGGTTCGTTTGGGTTTAAAAAAAAAATAGAAATTTAAAACGTACCGCAGCATGTCTAGTATAACCGGTAGCTGCGGCTGAAGGCTTTGCTGTCCCTAGCTTCATATTTCTTTGGATATAATTTCATTTAAAACTATAAAATCAGTCAGCAGTAATTTTAGGTATATTGAATGTTATCATCACGCTTTCTAGCAATGCTAGGCAGCTCAGCTAGTGGTAGAATAATAAGTGTAAGAACTTGTCATTGAGCAAATGTTGTGTATGAACTTGATATTTTTGGTATATTAGGATGTCCCAAAAAATACGTAAACTTCAAAGTTTTATTTAAAAAAAATAATAGGCCTACAGCAAAACTAGTTACAACAATAGATAAAATAACTCAAAAGAGATTTTTTTCTGCAGTATGTTTCTGGTATCTGTTCATAGTTGGCGCTGCATAACACATAAAAAATTTAAAGAATTGAGTTATTCAAAATGGCGGATCCCGTGAAGAAAGTAATGTATCGAGTGTCTTATCGAAACAAAGTCCGAACAAAAGATAATAGTCTCATGGAATTGCAATTTCTTATGTTTTTGCGAATAGAAACAAAAGATCCAAACAGCTTTAGCTACAGTTGATGTTAGCATGCTAAAACGTTCGTGGATTGAATTGGAATATCGTCTTGATATTCTTTGTGCTACGAAAGGATTTCATGTGGAAGTTTACTAAGGCAGTAGAAAAAACTTTTTGAGTTAGTCTATCTATTGTTGTAACTAGTTTTACAGTAGGCTATTCTTTTTATTTAACCCTTAACCGGAAACGTGAAAATTCCGTGCACAAAAGAACACTTAATAATTTAGCAAATAGTGAACTTAAACATTTAATCTTTAATAGTAATGCATTAACACGACCAATTTTTTATTATAACAGCATAAAAATACGTTTTGAATGTCGGAGAGAGAAAATATTAAGGGCAGATATGTAAACGCAACCGTCTCACAGACGGCACGTTTCCAGTTAAGGGTTAAATGAAATTTTGAAGTTTTACGGACCTTTTTGGGACACCCTGCATATCATATTGAATGAGGTAGTTGAATACGCCGAATATTTCTACTTCAAAAAATTGGAGGCAGTCAAGTAATCTAAATTTTAAAAAAATCGAACTGGCAGCACTGGTTCACAATTAAACCGCGAACTTTAGGAAAATTATGAACATCTTGGCAAAAGATGCACAGGCAATGTCAGGAATCGTATTTTCCCGCGTATCCACCGCGGCGTAGTTAAGTCTTTTTCAAACCGGAAATTTTATTGAAAAAAAGAAGCCAAATAAGTGCTAAGCAGAAGCAAGTCACATTTTATTTAAAATAAATTCTGGTAGGAAATCGAGTTATCTGAGGTGCGGCGGTTACGCGCGAAATTACGGTACCTAATTAACATCTCACAGTACCAAACAGGTTTGCGAGTTTGGTCTCCATTTTTAATTCCAAATTCATACCAGGAACTTTAAAAGAAAAATTGTTACTTTAACCCCTTCGGGACGGGAACCTTTTACGAAATTTTTAATCCTTTGCCACCGTTTTTTAGAAACAGAAATTTGTGTCTTCTTGAATCGAGAAAATGCGCTGATTAAGTAAGGCAAATTTTACAGTAAAATTTTACTGGTGAGGAAAAACCAGGATTCTGAGCGTTTCATGCGGCACGTATACGTGCCGCTCGTCCCCAAGGGGTTAACCCCTTGAAGGGCAGTGTTATCACTGCATCTTTTTTTCCCATTTTTCATTTCGGCGTTGGAGCTCTGTTGTGAGGTGGACGTATGAGGTGATTGCTCCATCGCATGTTATATTTTTCGCAGTGTGAATGGCAGGTGTGGCGGTTCGTTAGAATAGTTTTTCGCTCGCTATTTAGTGCTGCATTATGACGACAACAGATGATCAAGATTATTATATTAAGGAAGTTATCGACAAAATATGTAATGGAACGTTAAACAGTAATTTCAAGGACAAGTTTGACAGATTTTCTTCGAACTTTGAGGACTATTCTAAGACTATACTGGGTGATTTTTACACCTTCGTAGACCAATATATCTTGGATATAAAGGCTAAAGATGGATATTCTGATTCTGCCTCTGAACAGGAAGAGGTAAGAAAAACTTGCCTTGATGCTTTTACTTTGCTTGGGGAGCCAACCCATGATAATTTGTTAAATTCAGCTATCTTTAGTTTTTTTTTTTTTTTTTTTTTTTTTTTTTTTGCTCTATTAAGTATAAGAAAACTCCTAATTTTTTTCTTACTAATACTAATCTTAAAAACGAAATTTTCAATGCAGTTAAGAAAGGCGTTAAGCGTCCTCTTTCAGAGGAGAGTTCACCTATCCCTCTAAGTAATAAATATAAGAATATCGCTAATGAAGTTACCCTTACTGAAAATGTAGATATGGATGAGTCAAATGTTAGTGATAATACTCAGAATACTGTCAAAGTTAAAAATTCTGTTAACCTTTTCTACGTCGAAGTCGACAGCAATTGGGGGACGGTAGCTCATGAAATTACGGTGTTAAACTCGGAAAAACCAAAAATAACGCTAAAAGGCGAACGCATTGTTATACAATGCAACTCTGATAAGGACTTTAAATCTACTCAGAAATGGCTAGACCAAAACAAAAAGAAATATACCACTCTTGATCCTAAAGAACTTCGACCCAAAAAAATATGCATTAGGGGCCTCCCCTGTTACACCGATACTAAAATTATTGAAGATAGTCTCAGGGAGCATGGTTTCGCTGTCACTAGGGCTGCCATGCTTAAAAATCGTAAAACTGGCCAACCAATGCCGATATACATGGTAAATGTTATACCTCGTAGGAACTTTGAAGAAATTTACCAAATTAACAATATACATTATATTTCTGTTAAGATTGAAGCTTTTACTAGCAAAAATCGTGTAAAACAGTGTTACAAATGCCAAAGTTACGGTCACGCATCAGAAGTGTGTGGCTTCGATGCTAAATGTGTAAAATGCGGAGATCTACATTTAAGTACAGATTGTCACCACAAGGGGCGTATTAAACCCACTTGTGCCAATTGTGGACTGGGGCACCCAGCGAATTTCCGTGGTTGTCCAAAAAATCCTTATAGACTTGAAAATAAACAAAACCGAAAAACAAGTAATAGCGTCAGCAATCTATCCCAAGAAACCCAAATCTTAGCGGATATATTTAAGAATTATAATTATACCAAAAATACTAAAGACTCTGAACCCCCAACTAGTAATGAAGAATTAAACTCTGATAACAATGATAGTACTACCGCAAACACCCATTCCTCCCCTACTATTGAAAATTCCAATGCTCCTACAAATTACACCAATGATATAAAAGACATTCTTAATACCTTCAACGAAGTTAAACAAATCTTTCAAATCACTAAATTCCTAAATGTATAAAGAACATCTCAACTCAAAATAAGAAACTCGATAATCCGATGCAAAAATTGATGGTTATATTAACTGAATTCGATAAACTTGCAAGTCATATCAACATTAACGAAGATTAAGCTCTTCATTTGATAAACTTTTTGCCTTCTTTCTTTTTGTTTGTGCCGTTTAAAAAAAAAAAAAAAAAAAAAAAAAAAAAAAAAAAAAAACCTTTCCTTACTTATTATGCTTTTCTCATGTTATTATTATTCTTATCTTTCATACTTCTGTTTAATTCACCTCAAATTACTAGACTGGGTGAACGCCGTCCTCTTGCTGTCGTTTGCTCCCCCCGGCTATTGCATTTAACTGTTTATTTAGTTTGAATTCTCCTCATTGTAGCTTTTTCTTACCTTATTATTCTTTTTTACTTATGTAACTTAATTTCTCTTGTAAATATGTTTATATTCAATTATTGTTTCTTTTCTTCACTGCGTTAAACTTTTTTTACTTATCAAGTTATATTAATGTATGGTCTCTGAATTGAGTCTTTTTTTTTATGGGGCTTCCTTTGGTAGCTTTTTCGCCTGTCCTGGACATATATGTGGATCATATGGAACTTTTTTTTTTCCCTACTAGTTATACTAACAATTTTTTCTTAAAAATTGTCTATCTTTTTAGCTTTTACTCTCTATTTTTTCGTGGCTACTAGCCGCGTTTAAACGCTCTTTTTTCTAAGGCTCCCATTGTATTGTAACACAATATACTCTTAACCTGGATGTAAAGTTTCCAAGCAACTAGGGAATCCACACACCTGCTTTATTCTTCCATTGTTCCATTGTTATCCCTGCGATAGCCAAGATCATTAGTAAAATAAAAGATGAACTTAATGTCAGTTCTTTTTCGGAAATTCCCCAAAAACTCAACAATGTCCGCAAAAATATACAAAGTAAAGGAGATTCTCTCTCTAAATTACTTGCCTTCTCTGACTGAAATGTTGGCAAATTCCGCTAAAAATCCTAATAGCGAGTCGTAAGTATTCGGCTCCTACCCTTTATTCAAAATTTTCTTAATATTTACTTGTTAATAACTGTAACGGAAGTACAAGAGTGAAACAATGGTTGTATGATACTTTAACGTGGATTATGTGCTTCTTAACTCCTTATGCGTTGCGCCCGATAAGAGTAGAGTAATTTTTTAAAATTCAGATTGTTTGATTGCAACCGTTTTTTGAAGTAGAAATATTCGCCTTATTTTACCCCTTGAGGGGCAGAGTACTTATGTTTCTAAAATGCTGAAATGGCTGATTCACACCAGGATTTAGAAACAAATTTACTCGAAAATAAGTAAACGCGTTTCTTCACGCACAGCATAAATACAAATTTCATTTTAAAATTCTGGTGCCAATGTGGCCTTTTGGAATTAAAATTAAGTGGGATATATCATACCTAACCGCCCTTCAAACGGTTAATCTCAAATGAAATGATGCTAGAATAAAGCCAATTACACTATTAAAAAGAATGTTCATCCTTCGGAAGAAATTAAATAAAGATATCTCGTTTGCATTTTAATATTTTTAAATGATTTTTTTTTGCATTGTTTAGCTAAGGTCTAAGTGCACAAAGGCCGTTTTTTACTTTTTCAATTTTGATTGCAGATTTTTTTTTTTTTTGGGGGGGGGGGGGGGGTATGATGATGCTCTTACTTTCGACACCAGTTCCGAAAATGAAAGTGTCCCCATTAAAAATACCTGTAAACAAAATAGAAAAAAAAACGGCCTTTGTACAGATCGATCTCAGCTATCCAATACAAAAAAATAATTTAAAAATATTAAAATTCAAACTAGATATCTTTATAAATTTCTTCCATAGGATTAGCATTAGCGTGCGGGTCTTTTCGCTTGACTGAAGTAGCTTCTTAAAGCTGTTAGTAGTTGAAACCAGGGTTGCGAGTTTGGCCTCCATTTTTACTTCGAAATTTCAAATTCACACCGGAAACTTCGAAAGATCATGTAATGGCGGAATATATGTATTTAAATGAAACAAAATACTATTTTAAATTTTTTGTGCGGATTGGTACTTTTAAAAATAAAAATGGAGGCAAAACTGACAATCCTGGTTGAAACCAACGGCCCCTGAAGAGTAGGCTTGAGCGCTGACACAAAAATGGCGGCTATCGTATTCGAATTTTTTTAACTTCTTGAAGAGCGATGGTTCATTTTTGGAGCACTTAATTTTAATCCCTAAATACCTCATTGGCACCAGAATATTGAAATGAAAAATTTCTTTTTATTGTGTACGTGAAAAAAGCTTTTGCATATTTTGAAATAAATTAGTTTGTAAATTCTGGTGTCGTCCATTCATTTCACGAATACATTTTGCGAATACAAGTACCGTGAACCTGAAAGGGTTTAAACCTATGCACTGTCCCCTAAATTTTGACACCCGTATTTTATAAGAGATTTTTTTTTTACTTATTTAACCTCAGAAAAGTAAAGGGGAGAAAACTTTTAAAAGTTATTGGTACGAAAAGTCAAAGTGCCTTCGGCAGCCGTCATTTTTGTGTCAGCTCTCAGACCTGCAATTTAGAGGGCGGTTTTGAAACCCACGATTACCTTATTTGACACATATCTTAGATAAGCCATCTATCACTAGATAGTGAGACCGCTTATTGACGAGAACGAAGAAAAAACGAGATCATTTGTAAACTAATACTGCGAAAAGTTTTTTTTATTATATTAAACTTTAGTTCTAATATTTTTCTGGTATTAGATACATAAAATTCTGAAACAATTAAGAAGATAAGCAACACTGTAAAAAAAAAAAACGGAAATTTTACTGGCAATCGAGACGCCAGTACTATTTCCGTATTTTAACAGAAAATTCCCCCCCATAAATTCCAGAAAAATGCAAAATTTTCTGTAATTTATGGGGAAAAGTTTCCGTAAAAGTACAGATTTCTGGAATTTATGTGGGGAAATTTCCGTTAAAATACGGAAATAGTACTGACGTCTCGATTGCCAGCAGAATCTCCGTTTTTTAATTATTTTTTTTACACTGAGCATCTCACAGAATATTCAGATTTTACTAAAGATAAGATCTTGCATTCAACCTAAGGCACCAAAAAGAGAACATAGTGAGTTTTCCTGACCGCCATTTTAATATAAAATCGCTTTTTCACCATACATTTTTATTTACGGTAATCGTGGGGATGGTAGATTGTTTTTAAATAATGGAAATAAACATCGTCTTATTTAACGGCGCATTTTCGAATACTAGTGGTTTGTTACCAAACAACGTTGTATTATACTAGCAAAAGCCATGCTTTGTTTGGATTCGCGAAACATTATTTAATAAGAAAATATTTGAAAGTAACAATAATTTTGTATATTATTTTTGCATCTTTATTAAGCAAAAAACGTTATTTTATGTTTTGGCGGATTATAATTTTAGAAATGTAAATTCAGCCAAATAACTAAGAATTTCCTCGGAATTTTTTATTTATGACATAACAAATTTAACAATTAATTTTGTTTGTTTACAGTTCTTTTGTTGCCATTTTACAAAAAAAAAAAAAAAAAAAAAAGAAATCGTAATATAATTCTTTTAAAATGCGTAAGTATCGTCTGCGTAAATGATTTCACATAATAAGAATAAATTGTGTATTAGAATTCTAAACATTGCAAAATACTTTTATAATTGAATGTAAATAATTGAATTTTCACAAATTTTAATTCGTTAAAAATATGCTACATTTTCATAAAAAAGGGTATTTTAAAAATTTCATAAAATAAAAAGTGAAACTATTTAATTAATCATGATTCTATCTATAATGACTGACTCCATGATTTATTTATTTTTTTTCTGAAAATATACGTGTTTCATTTTTTATTTGAAAAAATTTGTTCGTATTGGAAAATCATGTAAAATAAATTTATTAAAATAATAAATTTTTAAGGTTATTCTGAAAAAAAAAAAAATAATAATAATATTGTGCAAATCTACAGATCATAATTTATTTTTATGTTTAATTTCAAGTCAAAATATTCAATAGTTTTTTTTTTTTTTTTTTTTTTTTTTTTTGTAAAGTGTACGACAAATAGTCCAGTCAAATTAGGTTAAAAAAGGGCTTAAAGTGGAAAATTCTGATGTAATTGATTTTAGTGTCTTACTTTATGTTTTCGGGGTTGCTGAACACGAATCTGAAGTTGTCCAACAAAATTTCTCTCGGCAAATGTGAAAATTCATGAAAAAATCCACTAAAAATCGCAGATTTTTCGAGTTTTTTGCTTATAACTTGCAAAGTAAACTTTTTACGCAAAAGGTGACCCTATATTAAAATACAGATGAGAAAATTACCTACAAATGATGTTCTTATCATTTTTATTGTACGACATATAGCTTCCGTAGAGGCATTGAAAAATCGGCAAAAACAAGTAATTTTGAAAGATCGCAAAACAGATATTCTTATCCTTTCCATTCATAGCACTAAAAGTCAGCACTGTAAACATTTGCTGACGTACTCACTTATTATTAGGTTATATATTATTATGATGTAGGTATACTGTGTGACCTCGAAAATCCGGCATTCAGAGATCCGGCAACTTAAACCCCCCTCCCCCCTTTTTTTTCGCTTCCAACTTACGGGAAGAGCAAAAATAGTAATTATTTTCGAATTAAAAACCGAGGTAAAAACGATGCATTAGCGGACAACGAGATCGCTTACGCTGTGCTAAATAGAATCTTCGATAACACTGGTAGCAGCTCAGAGGAACGAGGACGAGGACCTAGCAGAAGATATGTTCTCACCGAAAAAATGCATAAATTTGACCGGAAAATTAACGTCATCTTCAAATAAACAAGATTGTATTTCCGAAATCAATATTCGACACTTGCATAAAATCCAAGAAAGAAGATAGTTACTTGACATTGATGCTTGAGAAATTACATGAGCAGAAATGATTGCACTATTTATCAGATTTTTTTTTTTTTTTTAACATATAAAATATCAACTAAACCAAAGTAAGTTTTTTAAACATTCAATTTTCTCTTTTTCTCACGGCAATATCATTTGGGTATGTATTAAATTACGAATAAATGTCATTATCAAGAAAATCGTAAGTACTTTTGATTTTGTTTTCCGAAATCTGTAATTTTCAAAAATCAATTACAAATTTGCAGTAGCTGACATTCACACAAAACAGGCACGAGAGGATGCGGGTACACTTATTGTCACCACAGCAAGGGACCTTGCACAACAACATAACTCTGTAGTTATTGTGGATGAAGACGTCGATTTGCTAGTTACCATGATTTGTCGCTGTAGGGGTGTACATTCAAATGTATACTTTCTAAAGCCAGGCAAAGGGACAGTTTCAACACTCATTTTTTCTTCTGACTGCAAACTTGATCAATCGATTGCTAACAACATATTATTTTTGCATGCCATTGGAGACTGTGATACAACTTCAGCCTTGTTCAAAGTTGGAAAGATGAAGTTTCTTCGGACTCTCAAGAAAAATTCTGCATTAACTAATACCATTGAAGTTTTTAACACCTTCGCGACGGGAGCCTTTTACGAAATGTTTATTACTTTGCTACCGGTTTTAAAAAACAGAAGTTTGTGCCTATTCAAATCGGGAAAATGCTCGGATTAAATAAGGCAAATTTTACAGTAAAATTTTACTGGTGAGGATAAACGAGGATCCTTAGGCCTATTTCCGGCACGTATACGTGTCGCTCGTCCCCAATGGGTTAAAGACCCTATGGCAGATGATGATGCAGTTACTGATGCTGACAGTCGTCTTTTGATGTCATTGTATAAATTTGCTGACAAAGAAGCCACGTCATTAAACAAATTGTGATATTTATGTTACTTTAGGTCTGCATACAAGACATCAATCCATTTGGTGTCCTTACCTCCTACTGAGTCTGCAGCTCAGCAACATTCATGTAGGGTATATTTTCAAATTTAACAATGGCTTGGGAATGAAAAAGATCCTGAACAATGAGGTTGGAAGAAAATGAAAGATGATCTGGAGCTAGTAACCACACTACAGCCACCAGCACCTCAAGCCGTTTTGAAACTTATTTATTGCAAATGCAAGAAGACCTGCCAGAAAAACTGTGGATGCAAAAAAGCAGGGTTCAAGTGCTCCAATATGTGTGTGAACTGCGAAAGCAGTTGTAATAACATGCCACTTACTGAAATCGAGGAAGACGAGGATGATCCGGAATTCCCTGAAGTACTTGAAGGTAAATATGCATAAATAATTCCATTTCACCTTTACTTTTTCACTAACTTTTTGTGATCAAATTATTTATCTTATTACAGTGGTATAACTACTCAATTTTCAAACAATTAGAAATAAATCATAAATTATTTTTTTAAACGGTGGTTCGTAATATAATAGGCTAATATGTTTTCTAAATTGAGATCCTAAATTAACCTATTCATGACTTGAGTTGTAAAAGAGGAGTAACAAAGGAAAGATGTAAAAATCATGTTAAGATAAAATGTTGCAGGAATCATTACTTAATTAATTACAATTAGTTCCACCATTTTTTAAAATACTACGCGCACCAGAGCTGCTCAGAAACCTAAGCTTCGACTCTTGGGTGTTTGTAGCCTTCGCCTACGGCTGGGGCAGCAATCTTCTCCCTCGGGACGAAAACGGCTCTTTCGCGCCCAGATGCTTAAATAAATATTATATTTAATTTTTTTTTTTTTAGGTGTAGAAGAATAGGAAGGCATGCCTGCAATCATACAACCTTTGGCCAAGAGGGTTCGGTTTGACTAATGAGTGTCATTTCAAGCCAATGATCATTTAATAATAAGTGTTGTATTTAAAAAATACTTACCTACCTATTTTATTATACTGTATAACATTAAACACTAACCGGTCATTAATAACTTTTTATCCTTTTTGTTATATCTATAAAACCTAACGTTTACATTTCACATATCTGTACAGACGTCTAATGATGCATTTTGTATGTTTTCAATAAAGAAGCAGCTGAATACTTCGTGCATTCGTCATTGTTTTTCTCATAACTATGCAAGGTCCAAAAAAATTACTTGCACATAAATTGTAGAGAATTGTATCAATTTCGGAAATACAGTTTTGTTTCTTTGAAGATAACGTTAACTTTCCGTAGTAGTGTATGCATTTTTTTGGTGAGACCTTATCTTCTGCCAGGTCCTTACCTCGTTCCTCTGAGCTGCTACCGGTGTTATCGAGGACTCTATTTGGCATAGCGTCAGCAATATCGCTGTCAGCTAATGCATCGTTTTTTTTATCTCGGTTTTTAATTCAAAAATAATTGCTATTTTTACTTTTCCCGTAAGTTGGAAGTGAAAAAAAAAGGGAGGGGGGAGATGACTTTGATGCCAGGTTTTTCAAGTTGTCGGATCTCTGAATGTCGAGGTCATACTGTATACTTACATCATAATATTATATAACCTAATTGAGTACGTTAATAAATGTTTACAGTGAAATGCTTACTTTTATTGTTATGAACGGAATGGGTGTAAAATAATATCTTTTTTGCGATTTTCCAAAATTACTGGTTTCCGCCGATTTTTCAACGCCTCTACGGAAGCCGTATATCGTACAAAAAAAGAATGATAAGAACATGAATTGTAGCTAGTTTTCTCGTCTGCATTTTAATATAGGGTCACCTTTTGCGTAAAAAGCTTACTTTGCAAATTATAAGCCCAAAAGCAAAAAAATCTGCGATTTTTAGTTGTTTTTTCACGATTTTTCATATTTGCCGAGAGAAATTTTGTTGGACAACTTCAGATTCGTGTTCAGCACCCCCAAAAACATAAAGTAAGACACTAAAAACAATTACACCAGAATTTTCCACTTCAAACTCTAATTTGACTGGACTAAAAATATAATTTGTGAAGCCTAGTAGAGATAAAATGTGTTTTGTTTTATGAAATTCCTATCTTTCTATTTTTAACCGACTTCAAGAAAAGGAGATTGTGCAAATCATTTGTATAGTAGTGACCCAAAAAATTGATACTATCTTTTTTTTTTATACAAACGTCAAAATTTTAAAATAAACATTGCTGTTACCTCTTTATATTGGATATTGAAACACGATGCTTAAATAAAGTTAATGACAGTGTACAATAATTTCATTAATACAGGAATATCAGTCATCGTCTGAAAGATGAAAAAAGAGGCCAGTTTGAAAACAAGGATACCTCTTACATATCTGCTAGCCTTTCTTTTTTTCAACATTTTGTTGAGCGGCTACTAGTATACTGGTGTTTCTAAAACGTAAGGAATTTTCAAACAATATCGTTTTAATTTCGAGAGAAAAAGCACTAACAGGGTTCGGACTCATTAAGGAATTCGCAGGATTTTAATAGCTTGAGTACCAGGAATTTCGTAAAGTACTGGTCGCTATATCTGAAGGTGGAAATTTATTTCATTAACCCCTTGGGGACGAGCGGCACGTATTCGTGCCACATGAAGCGCTCAGAATCCTTGTTTTTTTCTCACCAGTAAAATTTTACTGTAAAATTTGCCTTATTTAATCAGCGCATTTTCTCGATTCAAGAAGACACAAATTTCTGTTTTTAACCCTAGAACTACCGAAAATTTTACTCAAGTTTTATAAAAACATTCTACACCAGAATTTTTACTTAAAACTATGTAATTTGTTTATTTAACTTATTATTGTCTGATTTATAAATTTAGTTTGTTTTGAAGAAATTTCTGGTTTGAATAAATATTTTGAATGTACATGTCGGGTCCATTGGACCCTTCTGGTAGACAGAGGGTTAAAAAACGGTGACAAAAGATTAAAATTTTCGTAAAAGGCTCCCGTCCTGAAGGGGTTAAATAAGGTAAATGTAAAATTTAAAAAATTCTGCTAAAATGTCCTTACAAGCCCTTGAAGTGTACGAATCCTGACTAACAAACTGTAACAAAAATATTTTGCAATAAATCTGGTACACAGGATTCATCTGCCGTGAGTGAGTAACGATTTGAAATTCGTGATTGAATTTTTAATAGGATTTCTATAAATAGCTTTGTCTGTTTAAAAAAAATCTAATCTGGTGATTTTTGGATTTTTTTTTTTTTTTTTGAAACTTTTGTCTAGAATCGCAAAACATTTAAACAAATAAACGAAAAATACCGTAATTTCCGGTGTATAGCCCGCGGATCAAACAATCATGTTTCGACCCAGAAATTTTTAAAAATAAAATGTAACTTTTTAGATCGCGGTAGATATTGGTCTTCAAATACTGAATAAAATTTCTGGGTCCAAACTGAATTGTTTGATCTGCGGGCTATACACCGGAAATTACGGTACATGCTCGTTTAATAATGCGACATTTAATGCATGCATTTAAAATTAAACTGATTCCGAATATAATATGAAATCAGTTTTGAATTAAATGAAGGAAATATATATAAGTTAAATAACATGAGCGCAATGCGATCAAGCGGATATTGGAAACTTATCGTCTGCGTTCGAAATATGAAAAAAAAAATACTTAAAATTGAATACATTATTTATATTTAAACTCTATACACTGTGGTGTAAAATCTAGGCACCGCCAGCGGGAAGCCTCTCACCGCAAAATTTTTTTCGTAATTTTTCGTCTAATATTTTGTCTAATTTTTTTTGTAAGAATGATAATAAAATTTAAGCGAAGAAAACTAATAAAATTTAGTGGTGAGAGACTGCCTGCTGGCGCCTAGATCTTTGCACCCTTGTCTGTACCTATTCTAAACCAGGGGTAGACAACTGTGGCACTCTTCACACCACTAAAATTTTATAGTAATCATTGCCTGATCTAATAATCGAATTCCTGCGATTCAAGAAGCCGGCTATTTCTTTGAAAAATTAGTGGTAACAGGCGCGCCACAGTTGGCCACTCCTGTTCTAAACATTCAAAAACGTGGTATTCTCATCGGAAATACAACCATCTATATCACTTTTTTATAATTTTTGCACTTCAAGAATTGAGTAAAAAATGAGACTACAAAATTCTATCTTTACGTATATTAAGTAATTTTATGCATCAGTTTTCATTACATAAAAAAATAATAATTAAAATCGAGCTTATTTAAATCAGCGACATTTCAAAGTATATATTAAGTAATATTTCATCTTTTTATAAACTAATATAAAAACACGTTAATAAATTGTTTTATTCTTTTGAAAACTAAATAGATGAATTCTATTAGAAAAGAATTTTCTTACAATTTCGAAAACTACAGCTATTAGATGGCCAACATTTTTTTCATTTTTACAAATGATATTAGTTCTAAAAAGAAATTGTTTTATTTAAATAATTAACTATAATAAACAAATTATATAGTCACGAATAAAAATTAATGGAATATAAATACTATTTTGTCAGAATGTAAATTCTACAAACAAATGAAAACACGACGTTTGTGCTTGCGCAGTGACTTTTCATAGATGTATAATTGAGGGAATAGAAGACAGGATGCAATCCTATGGGAAATATGCGAGTTTTAAGACTCGTTACCCCAGAAACTACATGACTGATTTTGATGAAATTTGGAATCCATATTCACTGGATTATGCTTAAGACTTATGACTGACCGATTTTTCCTGCGAGTAAAACTTTTTTATTTTAGAGCATTGTCAATTTTTCAGAAATTTCCTATTTTCAAAAGAAAAAAAATCTGAAACTAATTAATTAAAAAAAAAAAAAAACTATCTGTCACACATGATCTTATATTTATACTCTACCAAAAAAAAAAAAAAGATAATTATCGAAATTGCTCGAATACTTTAAGAGTTAATGGGGTTTTTAGCTGAAAAGTACAATTTTTTGGAGAGCTTAAAAACTTAGACACTTCTAACTTGTGTTAAGTTCTTGCACAGTTTTATCAAAATCATGAATTAAAGTATATATAAACACTTGGATAAAATTTAGTTACATATAATAAATGCGTATAAAATGTTAGAGTAAAATTAATGTGAGTGGGCGTGGCGCCCCTGTCGTGTCTTTCCTTGACACTAGAACTACCGAAAATTTCAGTCAAGTTTTATAAAAATATTTCACACCAGAGATTTGATTTAAAACAGTTTAACGTTACTATTTAACGTTTATCTTTTTTGTGTCCTTTAAACTTATTTCATAATCAAATTTCTAGTTTGAATCGAAACATATTCATATGTTAGCCATCAAAATGATGGCTCATGGTAGTTCTAGTGTTAACTACTTGATTCTTTTTTTTATACGATAAACTAAAAATAGGGGATAAACACTACTTTTTTAAAACTAAAATTTTCGTAATATTTTAGTCTTAAAATTTCTGTCAGGTAACAGTATGAAATTGTAATTTAAAAAATTAGTGATATCAAAAAGGTTTAAGTGATGGATCAAGCAAACTGTTCTTGCCCGTAGGTATACGCACAAATCAGTAAAGTGGTTAACAGATTATCAAAAAAGAAGAAAACAGTTTTGCCTCTTTCTGTAGTTCAACCTCGGCCACTACGTGGCGTGTGACCTCAATTGATTTAACCTTGTCTTTAATCTTGCGGTTACATCTCCCATTTAAGATAGGACACTTTTACTTTGTATCCTGCTTTGTGTCAGACGACAATGATACGAAGATTTTTTGGGGAGGAGCCCGCGACCTATGTCCCACATCCCCGGAAACTGAACATCTCAGGTAGATTACAAGGTGCGATTCCATGGGTAGCAGTGATAGCATAAAAAAGTAGGGGGTGCAGCAGGGTATTTAGGTTCTTAATTTCAACAAAAAGATTTAAAAAAAAATAATAAAAATATGAGTAGTAACAAAGAAATTTTAGATAAATGAGGGGGGAAACATTTTTGCAAGAATTAAGTATAGTAGCCTCCCTCTTAACCGGCCTAAACGGAACCGAGGGTTAGCCGGTTATCAGAAAAATCGGTTAAACCGGATAAGTAAATAAATAAATAAATAAGTAGCAGCATTTTTAATTAATTAAATGTGTAGAATGCATTTAGATTTTTAATTTGTGTAGCTTTAAAAAAGTACATGTTTTCTACATTTTGCGAAATGAATACTAGTTGTAATTAACTAAATAGAAATACAATGTATCTCTAATAACAAATAATGAGCAGTATTTAATACAAATTAAATTGTTGAAAATCTTATCTCATACCTTTACAAGAAGTTGAAACTCCACATTATGTAAATTTGAGTTAATTAATGATAAAGAAATGAGAACCGGACTTTTCCTTTCTGAATTTTGCTTGGCGTTGAGGAAAAAAGTCGGTCGGTTAAAGCGGAGTTCCGGTTAAGAGAAGACCTGTTAAAGGGAAGGCTACTGTAATAAATAAATTATAACGCCATTGCCCAGGACCAGTTTTGCCAGTAGGCTACTTTTTTAAAATTCAGATTTCTTGATTGGCACCACTCTTTTGCTAAGGTAAATTTCCCCTTGTTTTTGCCTTAACCCGATAATGCTCGCGCAAAACCCGATTATGTACGATTTATACTTTGCCACCAATAAATTCAAACAAAAGTCATCATTTTATACAATGGGTGACATTGCTAACAAATTTCGAGTTAAAATAATTTGCAGATTACTTTTCTAAAATTAGTGGTGAGAAATGTAACAACCGTGCCCAACCTGTGTATGTCATACCCAGTGATGGAACAGTGGCGCAGCAGTTGAGTGATTGTCACCACTAAATTTTTACAGTATTCTTGGCCTTCAAGAATCTCGGAAATTTTGTCCTGAAGTTAAATGAAGAATACTAATAAAATTTTGCGGTGTCAATTGATTCTCTGCTGCTACACTGTTCCATCACTCCATACCCAGCGCGTGTAATCCCGGGTTAATTAATATGGCGTTAAATAAGGCGAATTTTACCATTTCAAGAAAGTAGTGCCAAAAGAGATCTGAATTTAAAAAAAGTAGCCCACTTGCAATACTGCCCAGGACCGCAAAGCAGACGAAGCAGCCCACGTTAGGTGTCACACGCGCCCAAGTGGATATAGTATTAACTAATTGCCTACACATGATTTCTGGTCACAATTTTACAAATAAAATTTTCCTCAGACAAGCGATCTTGGTGATAAAAACATGGAAATTTCTGCGTATATATGCGCTAATGATGTAAATAAATTAAACTATTTATAAAAACCGGGGAGCAGCCTCACTTTCATTTGAGCGAAGAGCCTAATTTTAGACTTTCCATAGGCTATTGCCAGATGTTTGAAAGATTCTGCTTATTTTAAATGGGCGCCACCCAAAATGAACCAAATGTTAAAATTTCTCGAAGATCACGGATTTAATCATATTAACACAGTTTTCAGTCCTTCTAAAATAGCAAATTATCTGTAAAACAAACTATTTCTAAAGAGTTTTCAACGAGCATTATAGAATTGAAATTTATTATCTTGGATTTATGGAACAATTTGTTCCACGGTCTCTTGCAGTCCTTCTTGATTGTTTTGAAAAGAAGACAATAAAAGTGAATTTTCCGAACTAGTGAAAATATTAAAAAATAAAAGATCATACATTTTGTAACTTAGAATTGGTTTATTGGTGGCGAGCGCTATGGTTATCTTTTGCAGACGAGAGCTAATCAGAGCGCAATAACCATTGAAAGTGCAATCCGGCAAGCTGCAAATAATCATTCCTTATTAGATTTGAGTCGAACATTTCACCATTTTGTCCAATACCTGTAACATAAGCTCTAGACAATCATAATAAACTTGAATTTAAAAATTAAGTCAGACAGTCGGTTAGAAAATATACATCCAACACTACTTGCGTACAGCATGTGAGCATTAACAGGGCTCGGACAGATCTTTCGTTTTAATATAAGTTTTTCGTCGGTGTTTGATACATTTTCAGAAAAATACCTTACCAAGAGACCTGAAATTTGCATAAAAAGAAGAGAAAAAATAAAAATAAACTTTTACTTTGACAAAACTATTGTACAAAGAAGCTCTTTTGGCTTTTTTTAAGAAGCTTTAAGTAAGACATACATAAATAAGACAGGGTTCGAACGGGTACCGTTATTTTCAAGGCCAAATATCTGAATTTTTCACAGAAAAATAAATCTAGTTTAAACGGATGAAATTTTGCCTTATTTAAGGGGAGATTTTCCATAAGAAAATACTGGTACCGAAGAATTTCTTAGTCTGGCAATTCAAGCAGCCGTACGAACCCTGTAAAGGCTATAGAGAATATACTTAGATCTCATCTCAATAATTTATTTTAACCCCTTGAGGGGCAAGCAAAAATGTCTCTACATATTGAATTCTCACCGGAATAATCGAAGAATTTTATTTTTACATAACCAAAAGCAATTTTTCAAGGATTTTCGCCCAAAGTTAAAAATATAAAATTTAGTTAAAATTTTCTGGTGAGAATCTAGTTTAAATTAGGTGGGATATATTTTATACCACCGCCCCTCAAGGGGTTAATGAAAAACAATTACAGCCTTCTAGTAATAATAGGAACTTACACAATGAAACTTACTAGGATTTGGCAACAATGCAACTTTTTCATTTCATAGACATTATTATCACCAAAATTTTGGGATAATGAGCAGGAAGATAACCATTTTTAATTTCCTCCTTCGAATTCAAGAAGGACTTAATTAATTGCAGCAATATTAAACTTATATAATTTATGAGTATTATGTACACAATTATTATAGCAAACAAGCGTAGAATACTTTCTATTACTTACACAAAAACCAAATCTTGTAACCAAATACAGAGCAAAAATTGTAAAGCAGAAACCGGAAAAAAATTATTGTAAGTTTTAAATATATTTGACAAATGATTGTTGCTGCGCGTGAGAAAATCCAAATAACTCTGATGTTCGTGAGATGTCTTGCTTGTTCTTTTGGCGGCAGGATTCATTGTTCTTATCCGTGAGAAATGAACAACGACTGTACAGACAGGTCTGTGGAAAAAACGGCCGAACCCGACTCCGTGTGGCTAATGGAGTTCCCTATTGAGTTCGTTCCACTTATTCAGATTGTTAGATGGCAACCACTTGTTTCGAAATAGTAACAGTCGATTAGCTGCATTTGTCATTAGGTAAATGAAATATTACTATTTTTAAAAAAGTGGTAGCAATCTTATTAAAAGAAAATTTCCAACCGGCAACAATGTAACCTACTGAAACATTGCTGTTTGTGGTTGAGACAAGTAATGTGCATATCGACCGACATGAATTTTTTTCATTTAATTTCTTTCATGAAATAGGGGCTGAAGCTGTGGTAAGACCTCATTATTGCAGGGTCAAACTTCCAACAGTATTTTTAATAAAGCAAATTTCATCTTTATTAAACGCAGAATTTTTGTTTTAAACAGGGCAAAAATATTCTTACAAATCACCAGCGGAACTTTATTCCTACTTTAAACCTCTCGCTGCGTAAGTATTTCTTCGCGGTGAGCGTCTTTTTCAGAAATTTTAATCTTTTATCACCGGTTCTTTAAAGCAGAAATTTTTGACTATCATAATCGGGGAAAATGTCCTGATTACATCAGATAAAGCTTTCACTAAAAATAACTGGCGTGAATAACCAAATAGTATTAATTAGACGGGAAAATGCATGCCCTAGTATTTCTCGGGCTGCGCAGCGAGAGGGTTAATCCGCTATGGTCACGACTTAAAATGTTTTGAACATATCCCCACCCCAGACATTCTATGCGCATTAACATAAAAATACAACATACATTTAATCCTTACCGGCGCGGAGTAATTCTGTTTATAAACTGATGAAATAATGGACTGACACCGGAATTTATAAACGAATTTATTAGAAAATACGAACTTGCTTATTTTCACGTACGTTATAATATGAAAATTTTTATAAAATGTTCTTGGTCCCGTTTGTCAGTTTTGGAATTAAAATTAGGTGTCCTTTATTAAGGACACAGCCCTCGAAAGGGTTAATCGCGGTAAAATTGAATATGTCAAAATGTATAACCCTTTATGATCTGTCCTACAATATTTTGTAGATGATCCTAAGGAAAAAAGAAGAACAATTTCCTCTTTACACGTGATTTAAAGTCGAGCTTGCACCACATAATTGTGCGGATCCTCCTTTGATGTAACCTGACATCGGAAATTTTTTAAATATTTTTTTTTCCTCTCAAATATGAGCCTATTAATTAGGGTTAAAAACCAAGAATTTTAACCCTCTGTCTACCAGAAGGGTCCAATGGACCCGACATGTATATTCAAAATATCTATTCAAACCAGAAAATTTCTTCAAAACAAACTAAATGTATAAATCAGACAATAATAAGTTAAATAAACAAATTAAATAGTTTTAAGTAAAAATTCTGGTGTAGAATGTTTTTATAAAACTTGAGTAAAATTTCCGGTAGTTCTAGGGTTAATTTCAACCAAAACTCTCTAGGTCTTAAAGGAATAAAAAGGAAACTACATATCTATCTAAAATATTGATATTAATATAAATTGTGATAAAAAAATTTTAATTGGAAGGCATTAGATAGAAACAACATTTAAAATCTAATAAATCTCCAAAATTTACTTTGACTGACACATAAAGATCTTACACAACAGTCGAATCTAAACAACATATATTAAGTCATTTTAATAACGAGCTGTGTTAATTACTATAAGATGTTTCAGGTAAACTTTCAAAATTTTGTTTCATCATAAAATATTTAACCACAATCAAATTTGCAAAAGGATTCTTGTTATTTTGGAAACTTCGATTTTTTCAAAGATAAGTCCTCACTAGTACAGTCCTCAGCAAAAGTTTAGACACTGGTGATTTTTAACCTTTAAATAAAAAATACAAACTCTTGGGTTATACAAATGACTGTACTTATTTTTAAATATATTTTAAACGTTTTAGGACAGAAATAACGGTTTTAATGTAGGATATTGTATAATTTAACTGAAAAAAGTGAAATATGCATATTGCAAAAGTTTAGACACTTTTGTGATTTTTTTGGCAATTGTTCACGGAAAAAACAAATATTTCAAACTTATGACGTCACATGCATAAAGTATTTAAGTGCACCTCACGATAGCATCGGTTAGTGAAGATGCCACGAGCAAGAAATTTTCAGTCAGATGAAGTAATTAATGCATGGAATCTGAAACCGAAAGGGAAGACTGTTGCAGAAATTTCAGCTACTTTGAATCGGCCAAAGAAGTCTGTCTATTAAGTACTGTCTAAGGGTGACTCTTTCAAAGCAAAACATAGATTTGGAAGGACTTGTGTGGCCCGAAAACGAGATTATAGAAGGATCCATAAACTGGCATCTAGACTAATGATGACTGCTAATCGCATTAAAAGTGAGTCAGAGCTTTCTGTGTCAACGGATAATTTCGTAGATGCATTAAAGAAAGATGTACATTAGTTTACATGAAAATGATAAAACAACCAGCCTTCAAATCTGACAACAATTTTACCCCTTTCCTGTCGCGGAGTAATTCTTTTTATAAACTGATGAAATAATGGACTGATACCAGAATTTATAAACGAAGTTATTGGAAAATATGAAATTGCTTATTTTCAGGTATATTGTAAAAAGGAAGATTTTAATTAAATATTCTTGTCACTTTTGGAATTAAAATTAGGTGTCCTTTGCCCTCGAAAGAGTTAATGATTTGAGCCTCACCTTGTTTTAATTCTCAAGTATCTCTGGAGTTTCTCAATAGTCGCCAAGCTGCGTAAGACTACATACATACATTGGAAAACAATTTACAGCCATTTGATGAACTTTTACCTCTTCCAAAATACGTATTTGAGCAAGATAATGCGTCTATTCATGTTACATACAAATATAAAAATTGGTTTAACTCTCAAAATATTACTATTTTCGACTGGCCCGCGTGTACCCCTGATTTGAACCCAATCGAAAACTTTTGTGACATTATATCTCATACGGTTTATGCAATTTTTTTACAATACTCCTCTGTAAATGAAATTTGATCAGATGTTGAACGTTTTTGGTACGAAATAGACTCCCAAGTGACGATGGATTTAATTTCTTCAATGGAAAGTCACATTTTCGCATTAATAGCAGACAATGTAGATGCAGTTCGATTTTAATTTATGGATATTTTTCTGTTAACAGACAGATTGCTTATACTTTTGACACAATGTTAATTTTTTTTTTCATTATACATTATGTAAAGTGTATAAATTAAAATTTATTATTTGTGTGTGAAAGATAAATCCCCAGTAATATATGACAGTTGAATTACAACAATGCGTTACATACTTCTCAGCACAGAAGCATAATCGATCATTGTCTAAACTTTTGCTGAGCACTGTACCTTGCAGTACAAGTTATTTTCTTGCAGGTTAGAGAAGCATTTGATGAACTTTTTACTTTCTACTGTCTTTGAAAGCAATTGGATTCGTGAAAATTTTCGAATTCCGGTTTTCGACGGATTTACACGTTTTAGGGGTCAGAGGCCTCGAAAAACAATATTTTAACAAATGTCTGTCTGCGAGTCTGCCTGCGTGTGACACAAATATTTTGGGCGATCTATCTCAAGAACTAATAAACGGAACTTAATAAAACTTTAGATTCAGTTTGTCCTTGATAAAAGTTTGTGCTGATAACGTCTTGGTATAAATCTCCCAATAGGCGGCGCTGCTGTGCTGCATTATTCATGATTATCGCAATAGCTCTATCTCAAGAACTAATGCACGAATTTTCATCAAACTTCAGATTCAGTTAGTCCTTGATATAAATTATTACTGTTTAGTTTTTGAAGAAAATCGGCCAACAGGTCGCGTTACTGTGCTGCATTTTTCGCGATTTCCGAAATTGCTGTTTCTTAACAACTAATGGAGGAATTTTCATCAAACTTTACACTCATTTAGTCCCTGATATAAATTGATCCTGATAATTTTACGGTGTAAATTGCCCAACAAGTGCCAATGCGACGGAGAACTTTTCACGATTTCCGCAATGGATCTATCTCAAAAACTCATGTACGGATTTTCATTAACCTTCAAATTCAATAGAAGTTGACATAAGTTGTTGCTTATTAACTTTTGGTGTAAATCACTTAACCATTAGCGCTACTATGCTGCATTTTTCAAGGAAGTATTAACATGTATGAGATAGAAGGGAGTTTTGGTATTGCCACAACCGACTAGTTTTCTATTCTAAAGTAATAAAATTAGTAGACCCAGCAATAAAATTACTGGAAATAGGACACAATTGCTTTGTATGGCAACTGGGAATATCTGCTATCCAAACAAAAAACAATTCAAATCTTCCAAGACAGAATTATTTAAAATCCCTTAAAATTGATAATTTTATGTAAAAGGCTTAAGTTTTATGTTTTGGATATGGACCAGGGTTGAAGGGTTGCCACATTGACCTCCATTTTTATTCAGAAATTTCAAATCCATACTAGATAATACAAACAGTGTTTTCTGATTTATTTAATGACAAAAATTTTGTTATTACTTAAACTAGAAACTCTTCTTAACCCCTTGAGGGGCGGTGGGATATATTTTATCCCACCTACGATTAGTGAAGATTTGCACCGGAAAAATTTTATGAAATTTTACATTTCTAACTTTGGTGGAAAAAAGTCGGAAAATTGCGGTTTCTTATTTTGAAATTTTTTTTTCTAAATTTCCGGTGGGAATTCAGCGTTACACAAACGTAATTGCTTGCCCCTCAAGGGGTTAACACTTTCTAGCGCGGAGTAATTCTTTTGAAAAACTGATGATATGACACCAGAATTTATAAACTAATTTATTAGAAAATATAAACTTGCTTATTTTTAAGTGCGTTATGAAAGGAAAAAATTAATTAAAAAGTCTGGGTACGAGTGAAATAAAAATTAGGTGTCCTTTTTTAAAGACACAGCCAGCAAAAGGGCCCTTTAATTCTCTCTTCCGTGATATTCACGGGCTGTGTTTTTATTCAGATTGTTTGTTTCCCGCAGTTTTATAAAATAGTGTAATGGTCTTTATTATGGCATTATTTTACCTATCATTTAATAAGTGGAGTATTTCTTTTTCAAAAAAGTTTTGCCAATAAGCAATTTGAATTTTTAAACCGTAATTTAATGCGACCGTTAAGGAGTTAAGAAAATTACGGTGTGAATTCGAAATTTCAGTATAAAAAAGGGAGGCTAAACTATCAACTTTACAGGGTTGCAGTTTATCCTTCACTTTCATTCCGATTTCCCAATTCGCACCGGAACTTTAAAAAGAAGATTTTTTACTTTAAGTAATAACAAAATTTCTGCAATTAAATAAAACAGAAAATACTGTTTGTATTTCGTGGTGTGAATTCGAAATTTCGGAATAAAAATGGATGGCCAAACTGGCAACCTGGTGTAGACCTCCAAAGTGTCCCACAACAACATAAAGTAGAATACATTTTACCCACTGATCGGCTCGAGTCAGGTACAGCAGAGTTCAACTTTACACACGATAGCGAGATTTTTTTTTTTTATTTTATGAAAATTCATTAAATATGCAGCCCGAAATATCGGCTCGAAAATTCTGAGGGAAAAAAAAAATCATCTCGTCATTTGCGGTCTTACAGAACCGAAAAAAAAAAAAAAAAAAAAGAAAAGAAAAGAACACATTTTACTAATTTTGTGTTATTTCAGCTTCGGTGGGCTCGTGGCGAGGGGACGGGGTTCTATATTGGGTCATACTGATCCGAAAAATAGAAAGGGGATATTTACAATTTAGGCATCATTCCGAAAAAAATATGAGGAAACGTAAGGAAAATAAAGCGATTTTACTATTTCGGCATGAATTCTGTTATTAGGCACTCGAAAGAAAAAAGGATTTTTTTTCCTTTTGTCAATTTTATACAGGTCCCACAAACCCAAAATATCCAACCGTTATAAAGAAGAATTAACGCGGAAATTTTACTATTTTGATCTGCGGACTCTGAAAAAAAAGGCGAAGATTTAATCTTATCTTAAAATCTTATATTACATACATTAATTTAGCAATTTAGGCTTTATTTCGGGTTCTGCAAGCCTGAAAAATCCGAAAATCAAAGATAATGAAATTTCACTAATTTAATGTTGTTTTGGGTACGGCAAACTCGGGAAAAAATAATTGCAATTTCACATGTCTTTTAATCATTTACACATGAAAAAAAAGGGCGTGGAATTTACAATTTCAGCATTACTTTTTATCCTACAAACCCGAAAAATCTGTGAGAAAAAAATGGTTTCTATTTACAATGCTATTTTGGAATCCATGGCCTCAAAAAAATAGACAGGACTCCGAATAGTTTAATCCTTTCAGGGGCAAATAACTGCGCTCTTGCAATGTTGAATTCACACCGGAATTTCAATATAAGAAAAAGAAATTTTGCCACGCTTTTCCAACACAGTTTTAAAAATAAAATCTAATTAAAAGTTTCAGGTGCAAATTCTGATTCAAATAAAGTGGGTTGTAATATTCAACACTTTTATTCATATTCTTCGAACCGTCCATAAGTACGGACATATTACATGAAAAGTTTGCCCCTAGCAACAGAGCGTCACACACTTCGCAAAAGTTATATATAATATATGTTTTTATTTTGCTTGCTATTTTTTCTGGTATTAAACAATTCTTTTCCAAATTCTGAAAACACTATATGAAATGTGTTTCAAAACTTGATATTAATTGGTAAAACTTCTTCTTCCTCGTTCATATAAAAATCAATATAAATTTGCAATGTTTACAAATTATTAGAGAAAAAAATATTTTTGAAAGTATGAATAATTTAAAAGTTTGGATTATACAGAACGTGCTTATTTTTCACAGATCTCAGGAACGACAATAAAGTTCATAGAATCGAAGATTAAAACAATTCTTACTGCGAAGATTCAAAAATTGAAATTTACTGTCATTAACTGCAATTATTATTTGAGTAATTTGTGTTGAATTTTATATTGTAATGTATTAATTACAATTATTTATTGAATCTTGTCACAATACGGTTAAGTTCATGACCTTTTAGAACGCAAACAGGTAATTTGAAAAATAAAAAATGGGGAAAATAAATAAATTGATAGAGAAAAAAAGCATGTAGATTTCTTACACAATATTTTACAGAAATTTTCTGCCATATTTAATCACAGAAAAATGTTTTATGTTCTAAGATCAAACATTAGTTATGAATTCTGTGATTGAAACATTAAATAGTATTTCCTCTTAACCCTCCAGCCGCGGGAAATTCTATTTTCGCATTCCAGTGGGCTACTTTTTTAAAATTCAGATTGCTTGATTCCCACCACTATTTTAAATGTGTATAATTCGGCTTTTTTTCGCATTATTTAATCTGTAATTAAATAAAATTACTATTTAGACTTCAAAAAAGTGGTGTGAATCAAACAATCTTAATTTTAAAAGCGTAATCTACTGAAAAAGTCTTCGTGGCTGCAGGTTTAACCCCTTCGCGACGGGAGCCTTTTACGAAATGTTTATTACTTTGCTACCGGTTTTTAAAAACAGAAGTTTGTGCCTATTCAAACCGGTAAAATGCTCGGATTAAATAAAGCAAATTTTACCGGTGAGGTTAAACGAGGATCCTTAGGCCTATTTCCGGCACGTATACGTGTCGCTCGTCCCCAAGGGGTTAACCCAAAGCGATATAAGTAAGCGTGCAAACTTAATGTTGGAATCAGGCGTAAATTAACACAGTTGAGCCACCTTGTGGACGGAGTGATAATTCACATACGCGGGCTTTTAGTGTGGCGCGTATTTTCTAAATCTTTAGTCACTCATGGATACCAGCTTTGTTTGCCACATTTATTGCAAAATAATGGCGTAGCGAGAGAGGCATCCAGATGCACCAAAGCGTTATAAGTAAGCGAACAAACTTAATGCTGGAATCAGGCGTAAATTAACACAGTTGCGCCACCTCGTAGACGGAGTGATAATTCACATACGCGGGCTTTTAGTGTGGCGCGTATTTTCTAAATCTTCAGTCACTCATGAAAACGAGTTTTGTTTGCCACATTTATTGCAAAGTAAGCGAGAGGGGTATCCAGACGCCACGAAGTTTTCTTCGCTTTATCAGAAGAACTTCAGTTATTAATGAAGGTGAAAAAAACTTTACAATTTTAGTGGTGTCAGTAAGAAAACAGTTAGGTATCTACCTGTAGTTCACACTCCATCCGCTACGTGGCGCATGACATTGCTTGATGTGACCTCGCTTTTAATCTTGCGACTACTTCTCCCATTTAAGATAGGACGCTTACTTATATCGCTTTGCAGATGCACTTTTCACCACGACCCTTTTTTTTTTCGCCTTATCCGGGGCACTTCAGTTATTAATCAAAGTGAAAAAAAACTTTACAATTTTAGTGGTGTGAGTAAGAAAACAGTTAGGTATCTACCTGTAGTTCACACTTCATCAGCTACGTGGCGCATGACCTTGATTGATGTGACCTCGCTTTTAATCTTGCGGTTACTTCTCCCATTTAAGATAGGACGCTTACTTATATCGCTTTGGGTTAACCCCTTGAGGGGCACCGGTATATATTATATACCACCTACGATTAATAAAGTTTTACACCAGAAAATTTTTATTAAATTTTACTTTTCTAACTTTGGTGGAAAAAAAGCCGTAAAATTGCTTTTACTTATTTTGAAATAGAATTTTTCAAAGATTCCAGTGGGAATTCAGCATTTCACAAACGTAATTGCTTGCCCCTCAAGGGGTTAAAACCCTATCGCGGGCGGTGTTCACAAAAAAGGACACTTAGTTTAAGTTTTCTAGCACTCAGAATATTAAAAAGAAGAAAGATTTAAATATTTTCCTTTTATAACGTACAGAAAATAATCAAGTATCTATTTTCTAATAAATTCTTCTGTAAAATCTGGTGTCAGTCAATCATTTAACCATTCTACGAACAGAACTACTCCGCGTTGGAAAGAGTTAATTGCTTTTAAACTGTCGATATTTTGTTGCAAATACTGTTTTGGTTTGAGAAAATGTTTTTTTATTGTTTAAGGGGTCTGGGACACAAAAATCTTCAAATTTTCTAAACAAGTTTTATTGCATTAAAAAATTCTCTTTTCTTCTTCTTAAAATGACGTTTAAATCATTTTTCTATCTTAATTAGAACAGGAAATATTATTTTTATCGTTTTGGTTTGTTTTCTAAATCTAGGTTTCAAGCAATCGTTATCATGGAAACGACTTCTTGTGAAAATGTGTTTTTCTTCATGATGGGTTTTTTCACCTTTTCTTGTATTTAAATAGTTATAAGTGAAGAACCGTTAAAGGTAAATAGTTCAAACTTGGAACATGTCTTTTTTAATTGTTTTACTTTGATTTTTATTCAGCAAATTTGAAAAAAAAATATTTATTTTTGAAAATTTGATTTTTTTTTTAGGTTTCATCTTTTTTTTAAAAAAATTTACTTTAAATATTTTTAATTTTCTTTTAAATTAATATTTAAAAAAATAATGAATCAAAAGTAGAACGTATATATTTCTGTTTAGTTAAATAACAAAAAACTGAAATTCTGCAAAAATTACTTCGAGTTATAATATTTTAAGTTACCCCACTTTTTTAATAAATTTTAAATTTATTTTTTTTTTTAATTTATGAGAAGTTTTATTGTGTTATTTTTTTTTTTTTTTACAAATGATATGGTTAATATGGTTAATGATATGGTTATAAGCCCATCACAAAAAATTCAAAATTTTAACTCAATAATAAAATGTATTTTAAAATGTGTCCTGGACCCACTTAAACGAGTAGCAGAGAATGTTACTGTTTGAAATCGCTAAAGTTGTCCAATATTTAAAATTTGAAAAAAAAAATGTAATATTTAATATGTAGATGGCTCCCAAACTTCGGTCTATTCCCAGTCATGTAACAGTAGATATCAATACAAACCAGTTAGTGCCAGTATACTTTTTATACGATGATGACACAGAATAAGTGGCCTAAGTATTATTTTCTTTTCTATGACTGTACAGCTACGGATATCTTCAGAAAGGCTATGGCATTGAAAGTAGTGACATCACAGTAGAAGTGCTTTGCTTTTCCAGAGTTGTCAATTCTCCGGCTTTTTCACATCTCTATTATTTTACAGAAAATGTTGTTAGGTTTTCCACCTCGCTTTTCTTCCCTATATATTTCAATAAAACTTAGGTAGTAGAGGACGAGACTTAACAATGGATTTAATTTGGGATAATTCTTGTTCGGAAGGGTCCCGAAATATAAGTTTATATGAACCATTTTTAATAAGATTTTTCACTCCGCCAATATATTGCTATTTATCACGGATGACGATCTGGTCATCCTTATCGGGAAAAAATATAGGGAAAAAAATGCATGACCTGATTAGTGCCTTTTTTGTTAATGTGGCTTTTGCTGCCTCCTTTACAGCTTTTCCTGCCCAAGTTTGGTGAGAATAACTCTGAACAGTGCTAACTTTTTCTCTCTTTCATCTTTTTCCTTTTATATAGTAGTTTTTTTTTTTAACCACAGCTAGACCATTTTTTAAAGATTTAAAGATTTTTATCATTTAACTTACAATGACTTAAGTTTTACCTTAATTTCTAACCCTAAAAAAGTTCCATTATATTTTATTTTAATTTCTCTTTACTATTCTTATTTTTTTCTTTTAGTAGTTTCTAACGATAGTTATACTTTTCCCAATGGCTCACACGTAGATAAGATAATTCATTCTCAGTCTGGGTGTTAAGCTGATATCAGCTAGGAAACCCCTCGGTGCTGCTAACCTGTTCAGCACCTCGCTTTTATGTATATATAAAAATAAAATAAACATATGTACAGAGTTCGTACGGGTACCGTTATTTTCAAGGCCAAATATCAGAATTTTTTAAATAGAAAAATCAATCTAGTTTAAATGGGCAAAATTTCGCCTTATTTCAGGAGAGATTTACCATAAGAGAATACTGGTACCGAAGAATTCCTTAGCCTGAAAATTCAAGCACCCGTACGAACCCTGATGTAATTGTATTATAATTTTATAATATAATTATCATAAAATACCCCAAAATAATATCTATATACATTGCCCTGAAAAGTACTTTAATTGGTTTGTTAAGGGTCATTTCCTGAGCTAATATGGCGACTGTCATTCCTGAACAAGTGCTAACTTTTATTCTTTTTCACATTTTTTATCTTTTTAAGTAGTTCATGACACTACCGCTATACCTATGCTTCATTTCTATCTACTAACTTCTTTAACCTTGATTAAAGACGTAACTTTAAATTTTTTTCATCTATTAACCCCTTGGGGACGAGCGACCGGTATTCATGCCGCGTAAGGTTCTCAGAATTGGAGATTATTCTCACCAGTAAATTTTTATTGTAAATTTTGCCCTATTTAATCCAAGCATTTTCCCTATTCAATTAGGCAAAAATTTCTGTTTTAAAAAAACCGGTGATTAAGGATAAAAATTCTGCAAAAGACGCTCTTCTCGAAGGAGTTAAAAATAAGCTGTTAATTTTAGATTTTAAACATATAATTTTTACTTTTTATCATGTAGTTTTTATAAAACTACGCTTTTTCTTTTCCCAATGGCTCATAATATATAAGACATCAAATAAATAGAATGGGAGTTAAGATGATCTCAGCTAGGTAACCCCTCAATGCTGTTTAACTATTCAGCACTGTTCCGCTCCTCGCTGCAGCACTTCTATGGTTACGTCACAAAACATGCAAGCTTAGAGATTTCAGAAAAGCCCGGGTAAATTCATGGAGAATTTCATGGTATTTTTCGATTGACATTTCTTTCATTCTATCGTTTCCTTTTAAGCCTTTCAGTGACAAAATGCTTCTGTTTCTAAAAGATTAAAATGATTGAACGACACCAAGATTTAAGAAAAAATATTTTTTTTAAACATGAAAAAGCTTTTCGGCACATACATTATAAAAGCAAAATTTTATTAAATAATTCTTATGCCATTGCGCATTTTGGAATTAAAATTAACTGAGATGCATAATACCTCACCACCCTTCAAGGTGTTGAAAAACTATTGCCACTTTGCCCACCTTTTCTATTCATTGTGTAATCCCGATTTCATTTTTGAGTTCATCATGGAAATTCCGAATAGTAATATTTCATTTATTTCATGACAGAGATTTCTTGCTTACATAGCGTAAAAATTTCTAATTTACCTTTCGACCTTTGTAATTTACGATATTTATTCTGCGTTTCTGAATTCAAAAGGAGGTGAAACTAGTAACCTTGATTAAAATTGATTTCGAAAAAAATCCAAAAATCTGTAAAACCTTATTGAAAACCATTTCTTAAACCAGACGCTCAGAGATCCAATCCATTACTGGGGAAAATAGTGACTTTTGTTTAGTATCTCTTGTATATAACGTTGCATGCATTTTTTTTTCAAGTATAAAGTAAAATGGGGGAAATTTTCGACACTTACTGTCTTATTTTTTATCTACTTACATGCATTTTTATTTCATCTTTTACACAATATAATTATAAGATTTACTATTATGATATTCATGATGATTTACTATTTTAGGACATTCTTCGATCACATTGCTGTTTTGCAGTATACACAGATTGAGAATTTTTTTTATTCAAAATATTATTCTATATTTAAGCCTTTCAGGGGCAAAGCACTTTTACTCGTAAAATACTAAAATGATTGAATGACACCAGAATTTAAAATCAAATTTATTTGAAAAAAAGTAAAAGCTTTATTTCGTGTATTGAATAAAAAGGAAAATTTAATTTCGTAATTCTGGTTTCAATGTGGCATTTAAAGATTAAAACTAACCCGGGAATGCTCGCGCATAACCAGGATATGAAAGATTAACACTTTCCCACCAATAAATTCAAACAAAAATCAAAGCGTTATAAGTAAGCGAAAAAACTTAACGCTGGAATCAGGCGTAAATTAACACAGTTGCGCCACCTTGTGGGCGGAGTGATAATTCACATACGCGGTCTTTTAGTGTGGCGCGAATATTCTAAATTTTAGTCGCGCATGGAAATGAATTTTGTTTGCCATATTTATTGTAAAATAATGGCGTAGTGAGAGGGGCACTCAGATGCATTTGACACCAGGAGGTTTTCTTCGCCTTATACATGGCACTTCAGTTATTAATCAAGGTGAAAAAAACTTGACAATTTTAGTGGTGTCAGTAAGAAAACAGTTAGGTATCTACTTGTAGTTCGAACTCCATCCGCTACGTGGCGCATGACCTTGATTGATGTGACCTCGCTTTTAATCTTGCGGTTATTTCTCCCATTTAAGATAGGACGCTTACTTATATCGCTTTGACAAAAATCGTCTTTTTATTTAATCGTTGACAATGCTCGCAACTTCTGCGCTAAAATAAATTGAAGATTACTTTTCGAAAATTAGTGGTGAGAAATGTAATAACTGTGCGCACCCTGGGTATGACATACCCTGCGCGAGCAATCCTGGGTTAAGTGATTCAAAGATGAACCACCCTCCTTCAAGGGGTTAAGAAACTAATATTCGCTTCATTGAATCACGGAATGTCTATCATGAAGTAGAGGAAAGTATACTAATCTGAAATAGAAATAAAAATCCTTTAATTTCCTTTAATTTTTTTACGTATTGTAAATTATATTTTCTTTCAAATTTCTGATCTTTACTGCTTTATGATCTCTTTCGATTTGCAGTAGTCACAGTTTCAGAAATCTTTTTATTCAAAATATTTTTAGCTATTTCAGACTAACAATTAAAAACTAAAAACGCTTTATTCGATCACTGTCTGTAGAGATTTAAATAGAAGTATACTTTTCTATAGCAGCATAGTTGCCAACCTCTCAATTTTTTGAACACCAATAAATTTTTACAAAAATGGTCGCTTTACTTAATTGCAGAATTTGTGCGATTTTATAGAAAAAAAGTATTTCTGCATAAAAATATTGGTATTAAAAAAATCGGGATGTTGCCAACTATGTAATAGTGATAGTTGTTTCGAATAAAAAAAAATTCCTTACTCGGTAACTCTCATTTTGTATCTATTCCAACAGGATTTGTAATGGAGTTATAAAAAAAGAGGAAGAGACATATTGTACACTGTCTACCAGTTGCGAGTGAAGTAACTGAGGGAGTTATCACAAGATGGCGGCTGCTTCTTTAACCCCTTGGGGACGAGCGACATGTATACGTGGCGCAAAACGGCCTAAGGACCCTTGTCAAAACGTTATAAGTAAGCAAACAAACTTAATGCTGGAATCAGGCGTAAATTAACACAGTTGCGCCACCTTGTGGACGGAGTGATAATTCACATACGCCGGCTTTTAGTGGGGCGCGTATTTCCTAAATCTTTAGTCACTCATGGAAATGAATTTTGTTTGCCACATTCATCGCAAAATAACGGCGTAGCGAGACGGGCACCCAGATACACATGGCACTACGAAGTTTTCTTCGCCGTATCACAGGCACTTCAGTTATTAATCAAGGTGAAAAAACTTTACAATTTTAGTGGTGTGAGTAAGAAAACAGTTAGGTATCTACATGTAGTTCACACTCCATCCGCTGCGTGGCGCATGACCTTGATTGATGTGACCTCGCTTTTAATCTTGCGGCTACTTCTCCCATTTAAGATAGGACGCTTACTTATATCGCTTTGATCCTTGTTTTTCCTCATTAGTAAAATTTTACTTTAAAATTTGTCTTATTTAATCCGAGCATTTTCCCGATTTGAAAAGGCACAAGTTTCTGTTTTAAAACCGGTAGCAAAATAATAAATATTTCGTAAAAGGCTCCCGTTGCGAAGGGGTTAAAATCGGATCTGTAGTTTCAAAATATCACCGGGGCAAACTTCCCACCAGTATAATTGTACAGAAAATTTTGTCTTATTTAAGCATCTTATTCATGGAAGTATTTTCTCTCAAATATTTTCTAGTGTCAATTTGACAGGTAAAAGAGTCAGATTACACCACCGGTTGTCACAATATGGCAGAAACGAAGGACGTGACTACCGCAAAAGTAAACTTATACCAGTTAAAATTAAAATCTTTTTCTGCCATTATTTATGACTGAAATTTTGCATTAATAACGCCTTTAAATACGGAAAAAATTTCTATATAAATTTACTGGTGAAAGCTTCGACCGAAAAGAATCAGCCCTTGCGAAAGCGGTTACAGTTGAAGCTTCACTATTTTAAGGATATGTCGGTTCCTTTTTATTAATAGTTCCATGAGATTTGTATGATTATGGTCTGTTAGTACCAGCCATCATTTGAGAAAAATCTAATAATTCATGTGAATTCTAACAATACTCTTTAAGAACTGTCATTCAAAGGTCCGATGTTCTTTTCTTAATAAAATTTTTTTTTCGATCTATTGCTATTCTACCGAAAAATGGGATTAAAATTTGAAAGTACCAAAGAAGTTTCTTTCTATAAATTTATGTAAAACTCTCTAAGTGGTGTAGCTTCTCTGCAACCTAGAGCCATATATTTCAGGAGCCAAAAATTTACTATTCTCTACTTGTAATTTGTTGAAAATGAGTTTAATGTTTTAAACAAATACGTAAATTTATCGAAATATTCTTTTTTGGCAGATAAGACAACTGGTATTGTAAAACGAATTTCGAAGACATTTCAGGGTGACGACAGATCAAGGAAAACCACAGTTCTAAAAGCGGGAATATAGCAGTATTATCTCACAGAAAATTTGGTCTTATACAATTGCACAATAATATACAGCGAAATTTTCTATAAAAAAATACTGGTGTATATCTCTTTTCTTTAACTGCGTTTTACAAGCCATCCATCACCGCTTATTGACTTGAAAAGCAATTATCAAGACTGTCTGTCACATATCACCATTTATTCTTTCTTTTTCTATTATTATATTTATAATTACCTTTAAATATTTTGTGGTGTGAGGTGAAAATTATGAAATAATTTAGAAAGTATATAACGTTTCACAGAATGTTCAACTTTTACTAAGCACGGTTGCTATTTTGGTTTTTACGCTAATGAAAAGAACTTCGAGTTCATACAGAAAATTCTTAAATTTAATTTTTGCTTTTACTTACAATGAAATGTCTGTCATTAAACAAGGAGCAAAATATAATAGGGAATTTCTGGTGTAAATGAGAAATTTCGGAATGAAAGAAAGGCCAAACTGGTGACCCTATTACTAAGGATTGAAATAAGATCTGGCATTGAAAAAATAAGAGATCTAATAGAATGTCCCAGACAAGAACATTGTGGGTTGTTTATAAATCAAGTAGAAATGAAAAAAGCAAATATGTTAGTTCCCAGCAAACACACACCTTTCGGCACACGATCGGACCGCAGCCGACACTGTCGGTTAAGTGTCGGCATGTGCACAGTGCTTTCGGTGAAGCGTCGGCAGCATGCCGGCAACTTAAACTTAATAATCTGCTTTTTCGACTGCCGGTTACCGTAATCGGTTCTCTTATGGTTATATATCGGCAAGCGACTTACACCGACAAGTGACGCAGGACCGATATGTGATTTCTGATAGTGACCCGATTATATTTCCAACTTCGATCCGAATTCGGAATGTTTGGTCTTAGCCGACATTTTTTTTTTCTTTTTCTTAATTTGGTTTGAGTTTGAGTTTTGATAAGATAGTATATTTCATGTATTTCATATAAAATTCTAACAGTGATCAACAAAAAAAAATATCAAAAACAGCCTATATTTATTTATTTAAAAAAAGTTGTTATTGAATTCATTTTAAAAAGGACTTACTTATTAAAATTATTTGAGTCATCAAAAGAGATTTTTAAATCACTCCTTAAAATTATAATTCATTATAAACTTAATCGTAGAAAAAAAAAAAACTTCAGAAATTAATTGAACTTATTTTCTAACTATTATATTCATTTTAAAAGCAATAGCTATGTTTCTTATTTTATTTAAAAATCAAATTATTAAAAAAGTGTTTAAAATTATTTTACAAGCTATAAAAAAAAAAAAAAACTACCTAACTTTTTAGCATTAAAATTTAAAAGAAAGATTCAGAAATCTCACACTTCTAAAAAATTATTTACAAAAAAAAAAAAAAAAAAAAAAAAAAGATAAATTAATATTTTTATTTTATTTGATGATTAAAAAATGTTGATAAGTAAAAGAATCATTATTGCTACATAATCACTAAAAATATATTTTACACCAATATCACCAAATGACAAAAAATGAACTTTTATTCTAATTAAAAGTAATTAATAACTAACTTATTTATTAATTAAAATTAATTTTTCTATGTTTTAAATATATATTTCTTGAATTAACACAAATTTATTACATTATAATTCCTTAAGAGAAAATTGTATTAAGAGAAAAACCTTTGAAATTCACTTATTTTATTTAATAAGCATTCTTAAATTTATAAGAAAGATTCAGAAATATCCCCCATTTAAAGTTATCTTCCAAAAGAAAAAGAAAATGTAAATTAATATTTTTATTTTATTTTTTAATTAAAACTATTGATAAGTAACAAATTAATATTGCAACATACTCATTAAATATATGTTCTACTTTAAATCCTTAAAACGACATAAAATGAATTCTTATTCTAATTAACAGTTATTAATTACCAACTTTTTATTTATTAAAATAAATTTCTCCAGGTTAAAAATATATATTTTATAAATTAACGCAACGCATGTAATTACATTATAATTCCTAAAAAGAAAATTTTATTAACTGAACAAAACCTCTAAAAATTTTTAATAGTTAATTATACTTAAATTTATATATATTCTATTATTCTTAAATGTATCTATATCTTAATTATTCTTAAATTTATTGTTAAATTCGTTTGCTTTAACGAATTCGCTAAGATATTTCATTCATTTAAATATTGAATTAACTTTTAAATGCACGCGCGTAAGAAAATTACAAATAAATAAATAAAATAGAAACACTTCAAAATTCTAATTTCCACATCTACCACTTATCTTCAACGACAAAAATTACTTATCGATATGAATTCGCTTTATTACCTCATAGAATCCTCCCCTGATCAAGTCTCAGTAGCTAAGTGGTTAAGGCGTCTACTTCCTGTCCCTGGGTACGTTGGATCAAACCCTACCTACGCCAACACCGAAACACATTCCTTTCAAATATACATTCCTCGAAGGCTCATAGATGGCGCCGTCGAGACAGATTTTTTTTTTCAATTTATGCTGGTGTCGGGCTGCGACCATGGAACTATTAATAAAGAGGAACTGACATATACTTAAAGTAGTGAAGCCTCAACTGCAACCGCTATCGCGGAATTGTTTACCGCCGATGGAAACTTCCACCGAAATTTTCAACTTATTTAAACGCCTTATTATTACAAAATTTCAGTCATAAATAATGCTAGAAACAAATTTTCATTTTTACTGGTAGGAGTTTACTTTGGTGGTAGTTAGGACCTGCGTTTCCGCCATATTGTGACAACCAGAAAAACAAACTAACGGTTTTACAAGGCATACTGACACCAGTAAATACACATGGAAATTTTTATGACATTTTTGAGAAAATTTTACATGAATAAGACGCTTAATTAAGACGAAATTTCCTATTTAATTTTGCTGGTGGGAAGTTTGCCCTGGCAGTAATCAGAAACTGAAGATCCGATTTAAAAAAAGCAGCCGCCATCTTGTGACAACCTCCTCAGTTACTTCACTCGCAACTGGTAGACAGTGCACTATATGTCTCCTCCTCTTTATTCATAACTCCATTGCTGCGACCGGCATTCATATGGATAGCTGTCGGCATAGTTTTCTGCCGATACCGGACGCTTTTTCGGGAAGGCTCACGTTTTGAGCACTAGCCTTGGCGAATTGGCGAAAGCGAGAACGTTCAGCCAGCTCTATCGTCAAACGCCAATCGTCGTCTTGTGTTTTGTTTTGATCCGAGATGGCGGAAGACGAAGTAGCATATTTTCGAATAACAATCCTACCTAAATTAAAGGAATATTTTCAATCATGTCTTCTACATGAAAAGAAATTGTGTTACGAACTGATATTTGCACAAAGGATGAGACCGAGTATTTTAAGAAGATACTCTCAGAACTTACCAACACCGAATGGATCGTTTAAAGAAATACTGCGAACTTTTGATTATTGCTAAAATTTTGATTATTTGATCCCCTCAAAAATCTACATTTTTATTCAATTGAGTATTATTAATTCTCTAAACAAAAATTCATTACCTTCATAAATCTAGATATTTGATTACATATAAAGATGGATTTATGGGGATGATGAATTAATGCAGTTTTAGTGCATTTTGATGTATATAAACACAGATTTATACAGATTAACACAGAGACTTAACAGATTAACACACCTGTGGCAGAAAATTACTATATTTTCTGCGATGAACTTATATAATTAATTTAATACCAAATCCTTCTGCAGAAACAGTGACAGTCCCCAAAGTCGAATGAAAATAGGCCAAGCCAGAAAGAAAAAACCTATAACACCCGCAACTAGGATGTCTAGAAATTGCCTTTTTAATGTGAGATGAATTTCTTAAGGGTGTTGTCAAACTTTCTGACATAAGTTTTAATCTATTTTTGTTCGAAAATGCATGAAACTAGCTGGTGTTGTTGTTCAGAAGCTATGTCATCGAGCTGGGGTTTTTTTTCTGTTTTTTTGCAAACGCAATAGATCTTTCAGAAAATAGTGCCAAAGTGGACGTTTCGAACCGAGTTTTCGCGCGAACGGAGAATAAGTACTCAAGAGCGGGCGAAAAATGTGTTTGTCACGTGATCAAAAACGCTTATAAATCAATAGGTAATTTATGGATAAAAAAATGGAAAAAACAGTTCAATTCCAAATCGCTTCCATGGTCAGGCTTTCTAATTTTATACCTTTCCGTTAAAAAATGAATTTGTAAATGTGTCAAAACGTTTTGCGCTTGTTGAGCAGCGCAGTTAAGAACAGACTTAAGGGGAAGTGGGGGAGGAGGAATATTGAACGACTATCTTTTGTTACTTCAAAGTAACAAATAAAATCACTAGAGAATTTTTTAAACTGTGTATGATAGTGAGGGGTTGTAGATTTAAATAGTTAAATTTATCAATTAAGCAAATTAACAAATAGAAAAAAAATTTATAAACTTTGAATATTTGAGTTTTGTGGTGGTGGTGGTGGTGTGTGGGTGGAGGGGACAAAAACAAGCTTTTCCTTTTTTTTTACGTTGGGGGGGGGGGGGATTTGAATAATTGGTCCTTTACTTATAGTTACCTCAAAGTAATAAATAGGACAGAAAATTATAATTTAAATGTAAAAAATTAAAGAAAAAATGAATGTGTGCACTAAAGGTTAATCCTGATTTTTTTATCTTTCATTCAATTTCTTTCCTTTTCTTTTTTTATGGTAAATAACTTATTTTTTTATTTAAAAATCAACAGATAGAGCAAAATAGTAAATTTTACGCACTGTTATGGATAAGCGAAGGGATAGATAAAATTTCAGACGCAATTTTAACTAATCTTTTCTTCAAGGCAACAAAGAATTTTAAATAGTCAAAAAATAGTGTGCTGGAGGAGATGGTGGGGGTGGGGTGAGAAGAGAAAATTCGGAATGGTGGTTGCCTCAGACGATTGATCATTATTTTATTGCCACTTCAACTTAATAAATAGTGCAGTATGTGTTCAGAATGACGAAAATGGAGTGTGTATGTGGGGGGGGGGGGGGATTTCATTCGAGAGAAGAATTAGATGATTTATTCAAATATGACGAATTACTATTTTAAGATAACAAATAAAACAACTAGGACAAAATAACATTAAAAAATATGGCAAAAATTTTAAAATAAAAAATTGAAGAATTTTAAAGATTTTTAATTTTGTGCACTAGGGGCAGACCAATGTTTTTTTTTATATTTTTCATAAAAACTCAAATAATGATAAAGATTTGACAGCATTAAAATGTAATTGCAATTGATTTAATTGCATGCATCAACTTGCAATTATTTTAACTGATTGATTTAATTGCAGGATACAGCTAAATAATTTATGATTTATCATTCAATCTAATTATAGTATTTTAGTTTCAACTTCCTATTAACTTCTAATCGCAAATAAAAATTAAAAACAATTAATTTTTAATGAATCATTTCACTTAAAATATGTTTTATTAATTAAAACAACACGTCACACAATTATGCCGCTTAATTAAAAAAAAAACTAAATTAATTTAGTGGTAATGTTAATAAAACTAAGTTCAATTGTGTCATAAAAACATGATCAATAGAATTATATTTATTACAAGAAAATTATTACGTCTGTTTTTCTTTTTCCTAAAAAATAAAATACGATATCAATTTCTTCTTTCAATTTTCTATGTTTTCAATAGCGAATTAATGAAATAAAAGAATATTCTTGAACTGAAAAAAATAACTTATGTTTGAATTATATATACTGTGAAATTAAAAAGATTTTAATCTGAAAAAACTCATAGTTTTAAGAACTGTTTTAATTGTAAACCACGGTGAAATATTATTTCGTCATACTTTGTTCTCTGCTTGATAATATTTGCGGAAAAACAAATGAAAAAAAGCACTATATGTTAGCTCTCGGCAAAGGAATGGGGTTGCTGTTCCCTACGCGTATGACGTCACGGGCAAGAAAGGGTGCGTATCGTTGAATTCATCTCCGCGCCAACCGTTGTTCCGGCGATAAAGTGCTCAAAACGTGAGCCTTCTTCAAAAAGCGCTTTTTCGGGAAGGCTCACGTTTTCAGCACCAGCATTGGCGAGTTGGCGAAAGCGAGAACGTTCAGCCAGCTCAAACGGAAATCATCGTCTTGTGTTTTGTTTTGAACCGAAATGGCGGAAGACGAACTAGCATATTTTAGAGTAACAGTCCAACCTAAATTAAAGAAATATTTTCAATTATGTGTTCTAGAAAGAAATCTTCTTCGAAAGAAATTGTATTACGAACTCTAATACTCTGTTTTATCAAAGGCCTTTATTACTGATGATATAGACTAATTTTGATTACTTGATCCCCCCCCCCCCCCAAAAAAAAAAAAAAAAAAATCTACATTTTCATTCAATTGAGTATTATTAATTCAATACCTGTTAAACAAAAACTCATTTCCTTCATAAATCTAGACATTTGATTATATATAAAGATGGATTTATGGGGATGATGATTTAATGCAGTTTCAGTGCATTTTGACGTATATAAGCACAGATTTAAAAAAATACCTGTGGCAGAAAATTACTATAATTTCTGCGTTGAATTTATATAATTAATTTATTACCAAATCATTCTGCAGAAACAGTAACCAAAATCGAGTGAAAATAGGCTAAACCAGGGGAAAAAAACTTATCACACCCCCAACCAGGATGTTTAGAAATTGCCTTTTTAATGTGAGATGAAATTCTTAATGGGAGGTGGGGGAGAAAGAATATTGAATGACTATCTTTTGTTACTTCAAAATAACAAATAAAATCACTAGAGAAATTTTTTAACTATGTATGATAGTGAGAGGCTGTAGATTTAAATAGTTAAATTTATCAATTAACAAATAGAAAAATAAACCAAAAAATTAAAAACTTGGAATATTTAACCCTAGAACTACCGGAAATTTTACTCAAGTTTTATAAAAACATTCTACACCAGAATTTTTACTTAAAACTATTTAATTTGTTTATTTAACTTATTATTGTCTGATTTATACATTTAGTTTGTTTTGAAGAAATTTCTGGTTTGAATAAATATTTTGAATGTACATGTCGGGTCCAACAGTTAACCTTCCGTCTGGTAGACGGAAGGTTAACTGTTGTTTTTTTTTTTGGGGGGGGGGGGTGAAAGAAAAACAGGCTTTTCTTTTTTTCGTGGGGGGGGGGGGCGGCAGAATTTGAATAATGGGTCCTTTACTTATAGTTAGTTCAAAGTAATAAATAGGAGAGAATAAATTAAAAAAATGTAAAGAATTTAAAAAAAAATGAAAGCATGTGCACAAAAGGTTAATCCAGATTGTTTTTTTTTTTTTTTTTTTTTTAATATTTCATTCAATTTCTTTCCTTCTCTTTTTTTATGGTAAATTATTTATTTGTTACTTAAAAATCAACAGATAGAGCAAAACACAATTTTAACTAATCTTTTCTGCAACGCCACAATGAATTTTCAACAATGAATTTTAAATGGTCAAAAAATAGTGTGCTGGAGGAGAGGGTGGGGGAGGGGTGAGAAGAGAAAATTTGAAATGGGAGGTTGCCTCAGACGATTGATCATTATTTTATTGCAACTTCAACTTAATAAATAGTGCAATGTGTGTGCAGAATGACGAAAATGGAGTGTGTGTGTAGGGGGGGGGGGGATTTCATCCGAGAGAATTTAGATGATTTATTCAAATATGACGAATGACTATTTTAAAATAACAAATAAAACAACTAAGACGAAATAATATTTAAAAATGTGGCAGAAATTTTAAAATAATAAACTGAAGAATTTTAAAGATTTTTAATTTTGTGCACTAGGGCAGACCAATGGTTTTTTTTCATAAAAACTCAAATAATGATAAAGATTTAACAGCATTAAAATGTAATAGTAATTGATTTAATAGCATGCATCAACTTGCAATTATTTTAACTGATTGATTTAATTGCAGGATACAACTAAATGATTTATGATTTATCGTTCAATCTAATTATAATCGAATTGATTTTAGTTTCAACTTCCCATTAAAGTCTAATTGCAATTAAATTAAGAACAATTAATTTTTAATGAATTATTTCAGTAAAAATATGTTTTATTAATGCAATCAACACGTCATACAATTATGCCGCTTAATTAAAAAAAAAAATTCAGTAGTAATGCTAATAAAACAAAGTTCAATTGTGTCATAAAAACATGATCAATGGAATTATATTTATTACAAAAAAATCTTTACGTCTGTTTTTATTTTTCCTAAAAAATAAAATACGTTCTCAATTTCTTCGAACATAGCGAATTAATTAAATAAAGGAATATTATTGAACTGAAAAACATAACTTATGTTTGAATTATATATATTGTGCAATTAAAAGCATTTTAATGCGAAAAAGCTCTTCTAAGCAAAAAGCTCTCAGCAAAGGAATGGGGTTGCTGTTCGTTACGCGTAAGACGTCAGGAACAAGAAAGGGTGCGTAGCATTGAATTCATCCCCGCGCCAACCGTTACTCTGGCGATAAAGTGCTCAAAACGTGAGCCTTCTTGAAAAAACATACCCGACCGGCTGCGTGCCTCATGAATCGGGCCGCATTCGCGTGGCGTATCAAAAAAGATACGGAACCGGTAGCGGTAACCGGTATCGTGCTGATACCGCCGGTAGTGGCAAGCGGCTGTCGGCCGATTGCTTACCGATAGCTCTGTATTTGCTGGGTTGGTAAATAAAACTATTTTTTCATTCATTACGAAATAATTTTTTTTGGCAGATAAGACAGCTGGAATAGTATGGCACTAGAACGCTATAGGAAGAGATATCCAGTTAAGGCGAATTGGGTATAGCTGCCACTGGCGATTATTTTTTAATTCTGTCTGACACCACTTTAACCAAAATATTTCACACACAGTTTGACAACATGCGCAAGAAAAATGTGTTACAAAATTTATTATTTTAAAATAGTGGTGCGAATAAAAAATATAATATAGTCGCCAGTGGGGGCCATTTTGGGTATTTTGTGTGGCATTTTGTGATGGGGGGTATTTATAATCATTGGGTAATTCAGAACAAGCTCCAATACAGCTCTTTTGAGAGTAGCTGATACTAGAGTGAAGTAAAAATCAAAGGTTTACATCATTGTTCCCAAAAGGAGAGCAACCCACCATTTCTACTTCAAGGTTGGCAGATTTGCTCGCACTTATTAAATTTCTTATCTTTTAAAAGCAACAAATAATTTTTTAATATCTGTTAATATTATTCGTTTCTGTCAGATATAATCAAGCTAAAGCGTTGTTTTAAATCGGTAATAGTTTAGTTATAATTACTCTAATATATTATCAGCAATGTTTTGCTTCAACTCATTTTCAAGGAACAGAATCATGTTTATAATTTCTCCAAAATTTTTTTTGTGATATGAGATAATTGTGAACAACTTCCATATTAAAACGTATTAATCTTCATATTATGTCACAACAGTTTGTACAGCATTTAATTTTTCTAAGGAACTTTTGTTCAGTATTGAAGGTTTCATATGTTTAAAAAACTGGAATTAAACCGGCAATCATTATAATGAAGAACTCTTACTTCAATTAAAAAATAAAACTTCGTTTAAATCACCATAAAAATATAAAACTTACAGGACGCGTATCGAGCAGGAAATTTTAACAGCCCTTCATCATCCGAAGTAAACACGTGTCCGGAAGGGAACAAAGTCACAAATGAACTGAAAGGTAGAGAGTTGACCTTACAAAGAATACGACAGGTGTCGCTAGCTGAAAGGTAAGCACCAATCGTAGAGGTTCACATGCAGAAGAGAAAATTGTTGACAAAATGAGATGGGACAAAGAGATGAATGCAATGAATAAACGAAAAATAAGAAGTATATTAAAAATATATAAAACCAGAAAAAATAAAGAAAGATTATTTTTGTCTGTGTGGTAATTCTTTTGTGACCTTGTACCAATACGAATACGGGTTTACTTCGGCTGATGACGGACTGTTAAAATTTCCGTACCGAAACGCGTCATGTGTTTTTTTATGGTGATTTACACAAAGTTTTATTATTTAATTGTGTTTTATATGCAGATTTTTCGGTGCTATTTCATCTAGAACTCTTCGTTCGTTTGGAAAGATTGTCGTTTAAAAATATAAATTCGTAACTGATCGGAAATTGTCTAACATGACCGGTATATGCAGTGTTGCCAGTGGGCTACTTTTTTTTAAATTCAGATTTCTTGATTGAGACCACTTTTCTGAAATGGTAAAACTCGCCTTGTTTTCGCCTATTTAGTTTACCTTTTTTTGTTTTCGCTTATTGCGGTAATTAATACCGCATTAAGTAAGGCGAATTTTACTATTTCAAAGAAGTGGTGCCAATCAGGAAATCTGAATTTTAAAAAAGTAGTCCACAGGCAACACTGGATATATGCGACTGAAGGCAGCGTGGCCTCTAATGGTACATACTTTTAGATATATTTCAATTAAAAGATATAAAATCGCACAAATTTGAGATCGTACGCAGCCATGAGAAGTAAGGTACCATCATTAGGTTCTTAAAAAAAAAAATAGAAATTTAAAACGTACCGCTGCACGTCTAGTATGCCGTGAAGTCGCGACCGAAGTCGCTGGTGTCCGTAGCTCTAATTTTCTTTGGATATATTTTCATTTAGAAATATAAAATCATGCAATAGTAACTTTATTTATATTGAATGTTAACCTCACGGTTTTTAGCAATGCTAGGCAGCTCAGCTAGTGGTAGATTAATGAGCATCGAAACTTGTTGTTGAGCAAATGTTGTGTATGAGCTTGATAGTTTTTGTATATACAGGGTGTTCAAGTACAGGGTGTTCCCTGCAGCCAGGGTCTGATTACCAACGGGGCACATTCCCACCAGTAAATAGAAACAGAAAATTTTGCCTCATTCATGGCAGAATCATTACATGAATACGGCCTTTATATAAGGCGAACATTTCTTTTAAAATTTATTGGTGTGAGTGTGCCACGTTGGTAATCAGGCCCTGCCTGCAGCAAAACTAGTTACAACAATAAATAGTTCTTCCAATAGTATGTTTGTTGTCACAGATGCCGCTGCACAACACGTAAATGATTATTACGTGTTCAGTTATTCAATTATTCAACAATTCAGTTATTCAAAATGGCGTGTCCCGTTAAGAAATCTGTGTGTCGAGTGGTTTATCGAAACAAAATCCAAAGAAAAGTTAATAATATCATGGAATTGGAATGTCTCTGGTCTTGGGAATTGAAGCAAAAGGTCCAAACTGCTTTAACTACTGTTGATGTTAGCATGCTAAAACGTTCGTAGATTGAATTGGAATTTCGTCTTGATATTCTCTGTGCCACGAAATGATTTCGTGTTGAAGTTTACTAAGGTATTAGAAAAAACTTTTGGAGTAATTGTATTTATTATTGTAAGGCTAGTTCCATGAGTACTTGTAGTGAAAGTCGCATACTGCAGTTTGTGCCTACCAGTATTTTAGAACGGAAAAATATGACTTATTTTATCGGAGATATCCCATTAATTGAATAACGCGAAGCAAACTTTCGAAAATAACAGTGCCAAAAAGCACAGAAGTTATCAGCTATGTGACTTACACTACAAAAGCTCATGGAAATAGCCTGTAACTAGTTTTGCTGTAGGCCTATTCTTTTTATTTAAATAAAATTTTCAAGTTGTACGGATCTTTTTGGGACACCCTGCATATCATATTGTATAAGCCAGTTGAATAAGACGAATATTTCTAGTTCAAAAAATTGGTGGCAGCCAAGTAATCTAAATTTTAAAAAAAATATCGAACCTGCAACACTGGTTCATAATTTCACCGTGCACTTTAGGAAAACTAAGAACATCTGGGCAAATTGTGAACTGGCAATTTTAGGTACCTATGTAACACCCACAGTACCAATAACTAATAGTACTTGAAGTATAAGAGTGAAACAATAGCTGTATGACAGTTTAACGTGGATTACGTGCTTCTTAACCCCTTATGCTTTGCGTCAAATGAGTGTAGACTACATTTTTTAAATTCAGATTTTTTTATTTTAACCACTTTTTTGAAGTAGAAATATTCACCTTATTTGTTGGCAGATAAAATGATGCTAGAATAAAGTCAATAACACTATTAAAAAAAACTGGCGTGAATCAAATAATCTGGATAAAAAGAAGAAGCCTACACTGCCTGTGAAAGTCCCGGGCCATGGAACTAGTAATAAAGAGGAACTGACATATTCTTAAAATAGTGAACCTTCAACTGTAACCGCTTTCGCGGTGTTTGATTACCGCTGGGGAAAAGTCACACCAATAAATTTAAATAGAAATTTTCTCCTTAATTAAACGCTTTATTCATGCAAAATTTCAGTCATAAATGATGGAAGAAGTAGATATTCATTTTTACTGGTAGAAGTCTATTTTGGCGGTAATCAGGCTCTGTGTTTCCTCCACATTGTGACAACCTAGGCAACCTCCTGTCAGTAACAGTGAAAAAGATTATAATATTTGTGCAAACACCAGTAAAAATAAATAGAATTTTTTTATCATATTTGGGAAAAAAACATTTCCATGAAGCTTAAATAAAACGTAATTTTCTATTCAAATTTACTGGTGGGAAGTTTGCTCCGGCGGTAATCAGAAATTGTACATCCGATTTAAAAGAAACGGCCGCCATCTTGTGACAACCTCCTCACTTACTTCACTCGCAACTGGTTGACAGTACACGATATGTCTCCTCTTTATTCATAACTCCAATTCCCGGCCGAGAGAATTAAGCAAAGCGATATAAGTAAGCGTCCTATCTTAAATGGGAGAAGTATCCGCAAGATTAAAAGCGAGGTCACATCAATTAAGGTCATGCGCCACGTAGCGGATGGAGTGTGAACTACAGGTAGATACCTAACTGTTTTCTTACTCACACCACTAAAATTATAAAGTTTTTTTCCACTTGATTAATAACTGAAGTTTTTCTGATAGGGCGTAGAAAACTTCGAGGTGTCAAGTGCGTCTGGATACCCCACTCGCTATGCCATTATTTTGTAATAAATGTGGCAAACAAAATTCATTATCATGAGCGACTGAAGATTTAGAAAATACGCGCCACACTAAAAGCCCGTGTATGTGAATTATCACTCCGTCCACAAGGTGGCGCAACTGTGTTAATTTACGCCTGATTCCAGCATTAAGTTTGTTCGCTTACTTATAACGCTTTGGAATTAAGGGTTAAAGGTGTCAGTGGTTGAAATTCACGACAAACTCATTTGATACATATCTTACATAAGCCATCTACCACCAAACAGTGAGACCGCTTATTGACGAGAACTTAAGACTAGAGCTTTTACATCACCAAATTCCGCGAAAAGGTTTTTATTATAGTTAACTTTAGTTCTAAATTTTTTCTGGTTTCAAAGACATAAAATTCTGAAACAATTAAGAAGGTACGCAACATTTCACAGCATATTCATATTTTACTAAGGTCTTGGATTGAAAAATAAGGTACCAAAAAGAGTGCATTGTGAGTTTTCTTGATCGCCATTTTAATATGAACTATTTAGTTACAAATATCTTCAAATAATGGTAATCGTGGTGATGGTATATTATTTTTAAATAATGGAAATAAACAACGTCTTATTTAATGGCGCATTTTTTAATACTTGTGAGTTGTTACCAACCAACGTTGTATTAATTAAAATGTGTTTTGTTTTTATGAACTTCCTAATTTTCTATTTTTCACCGACTTCAAGTAAAGGACATTGTACAAATCATTTGTATAGTAGGGACCAAAAATTTGGCAAAATGTTTTTTTTTTTCAAACAGAAGTCAAAATTTTAAAATAATTGCAGTTACTTCTTTACATTGGATATTGAAACACGATACTTAACTAAAGTTAATGACAGTGCACAATAATTTCATTTTCTTAAAGATAGAATTTTTGTTATATAGATAAATATAATATTATGATATAAAAATCTAAAAGCACATGACTATCAGTCTCGTTTGAAAGATGAAAAAAAAAAGTCAAGTTTGAAAACAAGGATACCTCTTACATATCTGTCAGACTTTCTTCTTTTAACACTTTGTTGAGCTGTCGCGTGTATACTGGTGTTTCCAATACCTAACGAATCTTCTAACAATATCGTTTTAATTTCAGGAGAAAAAGCACTAACAGGTTTGGTACTCATCAAGGTATTCACGGGATTTTAATTGTTTGTATACCACGAATTTCGTAAAGTACTGTTCGCTATATCTGAGGGTGGATTTTTTTAAAAAAAATCAAATAAGGCAAATAAATTTTAAATAAAAAAAAATTCTGGCAAAAGGTCCTTACAAGACCGTGAAGCGCACGTGCCCTGACTGATGCTACGAAAACGTTATTGCCTTTTGCCCCGAAATTAAAATGATATTGGGACTATTTTTAAATACACATATTTGTATCAAAACAAACTGTAACAAAAATATTTTGCAATAAATGTGGTAAACGAAATTTATCTTTCGTGAGTGAGTAACGATTTGAAATTCGTGATTGAATTTTGAACAGGCATTCTCTAAATACCTTTGTCTGTTTAAAAAAATCTAATGTGCATAGCTGCCAACTTTTACGCTTTTCTATTACCACTAAAATTTAACAGAAATTGTTGCCATATTTAAATTGCTGATTTTGATGCTTTAATATGGGAAATTTTTCTATTAAATTTTAATGGTAGGAAAAAAGCGTAAAAGTTGGCAGCTATGAATGTGGCGATTTCTGGAAAAAAAGTTTTGAAGCTGTTTTCTAGAATCGCAAAAAAGTTAAAAAAATAAATGAAAAATACTTGCTTGTTCAATAATACAACACTTAACGCTTGTATTTTAAATTAAACTGATCCCGAATATAAAAAGAAATCAGTTTTAAATTAAAAGAATGGAATATTTGTAAGTTAAATAACATGAGCGTAATGCGATCAAGAAAATATTATAAACTTATCGTCTACGCCCGATAAACGAAAAAAAGACTTAAAATTGATTACTTTATTTATAATTAAATTCTATACATATTCTAAATCAGGGGGGGCCAACTGTGGCACGCTGGACACCACTAAAATTTTATAGTAATTCATTGCCTTATCTAATCATCGAATCTCTGCGATTCAAAAAGTCGACTATTTCTTAGAAAAATTAGTGGTTGCCGGCGTGCCACAGTTGTCCACCCTGTTCTAAACGTTCATAAACATTGTATTCTCATCGGGAATATAACCGTGTATATCACTTTTTATAATTTTTTTATATCGGGAATTGAAAAAAAAAATGAGACTACAAAATTCTATCTTTACGTTTATTAACTAACTTTATGCGTCTTTTTTCATTACATTAAAAATAATAATTAAAATCGAGCGTATTTAAATCACGACATTTGAAAGTATATATTAAATAATATTTCATCTTTTTATAAAATTAAATAAAAACACGTTACTAACTTGTTTTATTCTTTCGGAAATGAAATAGATGAATTCTATCAGAAAATGTGTTTTCTTACAATTTCGAAAACTACAGCTATTAGATGGCCAACATTTTTCCATTTTTACAAATGATATTAGTTCTAAAAAGAATTGTTTTATTTAAATAATTAACTATCATAAATAAATTATGTAATCACGAATAAAAATTAATGGATTATAAATATAAGTATGTCAGAATATTAATACTACAAATAAATGAAAACACGACGTTTGCACGGCATGGGTTACCAACAGGGCACATTCCCACCAGTAAAGAGAAACAGAAAAATTTTCCTCATTCATGGCAGAAATTTTACATGAAAACGACGTTTATATAAGGCGAACATTTCTTTTAAAACTTATTGGTGTAAGTGTGCCCCGTTGGTAATCAGGCCCTGGAAGTTTGCGCCTGCACCGTGTGCAGTCGTGGAAAAAAAAGTAAATACCCCCTACTAACTCCTCAACAAATTATCGTAAAAGAAAGTTACTGGTACCGAACAATTAGAAATAAAGTCTACTTTTAAATGATGTATATAAAATTTGCTTTGGGGGCCATCTACATATTAAAACGAACCATAACTTTGTTTTTTTCAATAGCAGTACACAATTCTGACAGAATAAATGAACTCTAACCCTTCAATTAGTCTAAAAACAAATTTTTATGCAATTCGTACAATAAGTTTCCGAGAAATTAATTATTTTAAAACGAGCGTATTTTAAGGGCTGTATCCAAATTGAAGTTCGGTACTCGATTGTTAACCGAGAGAGCTCTCTTCTTGATCAAGGCACCTTAAGCAGTCAATTAAGCCTGCTAGATTACAGAATAGCATAAGAAATTTCAAAATATTTAGTCACTTCTATCATAGACGGCCCCTTTAAACCATCATTTTGCCGTTCTTTAAGCATAATTTGAAAACTACTTGGAAGAAAAATGTGAAATTTTGGATTTCCATAAAACAGGACTTAATAAATCTGAATCCATCAAAAAAACTGTAGGTTGCAATTCATAATTTGTTTTAATATTAATTTCATAATTCATATCAGAAAGTTATAAAAATTGCAAATTCAACGTAATTATGTTTGGGTATATTAGTATTATTGCTACACAAAAAATTAGAACATTAGGATCATAATTTCAGAAGTTATAAATAAAAATATGAAAATGTAATTTAACATTAGAAGCACTAAATTTTGAATGTTTATAATTCGAAAACTTATCATTCAAATGACTTGAAATTCGGTGTCTAGGCATGGTTTGAACCAAAGATTTGAAATATCTCGTTAAAATTAGGTATTGCCATTGAAAAAAATGAAGTTTGGATTCGTTTTAATATGTAGATGGTCCCCTAAGAAAATTTTAATATACGTCATTTAAAAGTAGACTTTATTTCCAATCGTTCGGTACCAGTAACTTTCTTCTACGATTATTTTTTGAGGAGTTAGTAGGGGGTGTTTACTTTTTTTTTCCCACGACTGCACAATTAAGAGAATATAAGACTGTGTCCAATCCTATCAGAAATAAGCGAGCTTGAAGACCCGTATCCTCAAAAACTACCCGAACGATTTTGATGAATTTCGGAATCCCTATTCCCTGGATTAATCTCAAGACTTATGGCTGACAGATTTTTTCTGCGACTAACGTTAGAATAAAATGAATGTGAGTGTGCGTGGCGTCCCAGTCGTGTCTTCCTTTAACGCTTTATCTACTGAAGGTACTTATAAGTACCATTCATTTTGAACTTTTATACCATAGTTATTATTACTAATATTCTAATGGTACTTTGCAAAAATCGCTCTTTTAACTCCACTTTATCCGAATACACGAATCAGTAGTTCTAGGTTTGTTATTTTAGAGAGGAATGAGGCTATCTTTGAAGCAGTCGATGTGTTTTGTGCCGACATTTTATACAAATTTCCACGCTCGCCTTTTCATTGCTGCAAACACAGTAAAGTATATAAGATAAGTGTTGGATTTTTTTTATGTGTTCATTACGATCTAAGAATATAATATGACTAGCTATTTTAGGTGAACGGTGTATGCATTTGATTTAACAGTTGAATTACTAGGTGGTACTTATAAGTACCGTCAGTACACTTGGTGTTAGAGAAAAACTTCTTGTTTACTTTTCGTCTATGTAGTTATCCATCGTTTTCATCTCCTTTAAAATGTAATTACTAAAATGTGGTGTAGTAATGATTTCCCTGGTATTTCTTTTCTGTTCCACTGTTATAATTTATAGGAAATCGAAAAAGTTGTGGCACCGGCTCGTTTTTGCTATGCCAGAAATGGCATATGTAAATTCATATTTGCATATGTGGAGATGCGAGAGAATATGTTGTCCCTGGAATATTGACGTCCCATAACTAAAGGACTGCTAACAAGATCGAAATCTAAAAAAAGAATAGTTTTCTTTTAACCCTTTCAGGAGAAAAGCATTTTCAATTCTAAAATGTTGAAATTAATGATTGGCATCGGAATTTGCCAAACGATTTATTTGTAAATAAGAAAAAGCCTATATTTCACTTCCTTATTAAATCGAAAACATTTTCTGGTGCCAATTGAAATACCTTGTGGATTTTCTGTTACGATATTTTAGTCATAGTGTACTGGCGGTACTTTAAAGTACCACTCTAATTAATTACCTCTAAATAATTAAATTTCTCACGAGTGAGTATTTTTTTTTATGTTTATCCTTTAATTTCCATTGTAGTAACTGGAAAAAAAAATTACCTGAAAAAAATTGTAGTAGATCATAATGCCGTAGATAAAGGGTTAATAGTTTATCAAATATAAAAAAACATTTATGCATCTTCCTGTAATAAAATCCCGACCGCTACGTGGCATGTGACAATGATTGATGTGAGCTCGTCTTTAATCTTGCGGTTTCCTCTCCCATTTAAGATAGGCCGCTTATTTTGTATAGTGCTTTGTGTCAGACAACGATAAGAAGACTTTTTTCTGAGGAGCCCGCGACCTATGTCCCACATTACCGGAAACTGAACATGTGAAATAGATGACTAGGTGCGATTCGAAATAATAAAAACGATTCCGTGGGTAGCAGCGATAGCATAAAAAGTGTGCGTGTGTGTGTGGGGGGGGGGAATCTAAGACTTACTTTCTTGAGTTCAACAAAAATATTAAAAAAAAAGAAAAAGAATAAAAGTAAAAAAATAAAATAAAAAACACGCTTAGTATCGGACACATTTTAGATGAATGACGGGGTGAAATTTTTTGCAAGAATTAAGTAAAAAATAAACTAAAACGTTATTGCCTAGTACCCCAAAACAGCCGATGCACTACCAGTTGCGTGTAAAACTCGCTCAAGAAGATATACTGTTAACTAATCGCCTACACATGATTTCTGGTAAAAATTTTATAAATAAAATTCTCCGCAGACAAGCGATTATGGTGATAAAAACATGAAAACCCCATGAAAATATGCGCTAATGATGCAAATAAATTAAACTAGTATTTATCAAAATCTGTAGCAGCCTTATTTCTATTTGAGCCAAAAGAATAATTAAGGGAGAGGCAAACTTCCACCACAAAGTCAGTATTCATAATTCTATTTATTATTAAAGAAAAATTATGCGTTTAAATGCGGCGAAATTTTTTTCTCCGAAATATTGATGAAAGTTTGCCCGTGATTTCCTATTTTTAACGATTCACACATAATGTTTCAGACTTTCCATGGGCTATTACCGGATATTAGAAAAATTCTAGTTATTTTAAATGAGCGCCTCTCAAAATATACCAAATGCTACAAGTTCTCAAAGATCACGGAATTAATTATTTTAAACCAGATTTCAGTCCTTCTAAAATAGCAAATTATCGGTAAAACTAACTATTTCTAAACAATTTTCAACGGGTATTTTAGAATGGAAATTTATTATTTTCGATTTATGGAACAATTTGTTCCACGACATCTTGAGGTCCTTCTTCATTGTTTTGAAAAGAAGAGAATAAAATTGAATTTTCCGAACTAGTGAAAATATTAAAAAACTACAGAACAGGAATTCTGCTTTTTCAGAATTTAGTATTACCCCCGATGAAAAAAATATATATATAGGTATATAAATATACAGTAGAGTCCCGATTACCCGAGTTAATACCTATGGAACCCGAACTTATACCTATGGGATGGATCATTTTCTTCTGATGGACTGATGGCTTCTATTATTATGAAACAGCCATTATAATTGAAGTGTTAGGTGAAAATGAAAGAGCAGTCGTGAAAAGTTAGAACTCTGATTTTTTGGTCAGAATGAAAAAAAAATGGCCATAATTTTTTTTTCATTAATGGCTGTTTCAAAATAATAGAAGCCATCAGTCCATCAGAAGAAAATAACTTGGTTAAAGCGGAAACTCGGTTAAGCTGGACTCGGATAATCGGGACTCTACTGTAGCTCAGTTTTAAGAATTAAAACACGCGATTTTATTTATATAAAGTGACGTCATCCGAATTCGCTGAAGAATTCCTCATTTACGATCCAATCATAAACATCTACAATAAAGTATGGGTAAGACGTCACTATCTCAGAATAATACACAAATGCAGCAAAAAGACATCAATTCATTTATATATTTTTTTTCAAAATAGCACGTATTTTAATTACTTTTTCAGTTTTTATGAGAAAGTGGCAACAAGAAGATATAATTGCTATTTTTCAACTATTTTCCCTTTACTGTCTACAGAAAATGAGTACTTGAGTTGCCAAAATTAAACAAATGCTGCTAAAAACTACAAAAAAATTAATGTCTCAAAAATAAATGGAGACGCAGTTTTCAAACAAATTGCATTTAAAAGTATTTTTTTTTCCAATACGACGGTATAAAAATTTAAAATGTGCGATGTTTAGAAGTTAAAAAAATTGCTATAGCGTATTTAATCGTAATGCTTTGTTTTACGGCTAGCTTCTGTAAGGTAACGTTATTTTTTGGAGTATACACAAAATAAGCTGGGAGAAAGAAATAGCATACCGTACCGGGGGCTAAAAACGCGTAGGTAGTATTTAATTATACTATTTTTTCTAAAACATTATTTTTTGGATAATGCATAAATAAAATCAAGGCTCCAAATGTTTCACACCACTACTTTCTTACAGTTTATTTCGCTATCTTTAATCGCAGCCTATTCTGCCAATTGGTAAGACGAAGAAAATTACCTTAAAATACTGGTGTGTAAAGCAATGCGAGCCCCGTTTTATGCCGGATACTTAGCAACATTAGGTAATGAGTTATAAATAAGGAGGAGAAGTCATATAATGTATTTTCTACCAGTTGCGAGTGAAGTAACTGAGGATATTGTCACAAGATGGCAGCTTATTTTTTACGTCGGATCAACAGTACCAAATTATCGCTAAAACAAACTTCCACCAGTAAATTTTGAATAGAAAATTTTGGTTTATTTTAGCAGCATTTTTCACTAAAGCTTTCTTACACAAGTATTGTCAAATTTCTATTTGATTATACTGGTGGCAGCTTTCCGAAGTATTTGTAATCTTTTTCTGTGACACTGACAGAAGATTGTGTAGGTTGTCACAGTATGGCGGAAACGCAGGGCCTGACTACCGCCGAAATAATCTTACACCAGTAAAAATAAATATCTGTTTTTGCCATGGAACTATTAATAAAAAGGAACTGACATATCCTTAAAATAGTGAAGCTTCAACTGTAACCTCTATAGCAGTAGTTGTTTACCGCAAGTGGAAACTTCCACCAGTAGTTCTATAGAGAAATTTTCAACTTGTTCAAACACCTTATTATAGCAAAAATTCAGTCATAAATAATGGTAGAAACAGAGTTTCATTTTTACTGGTAGCAGTTTTCTTTTGCGGTAGTCAGCCCTTGCGTTTCCGCCATATTGTGACAACCAGGGAAACAAACCGACAGTTTTACAAGGCATACTGACACCAGTAAAAGCAATTAGAAATTGTTACCACAATTTTGAGAAAAATTTCCTTGAATACGACGCTTAATTAAGACGAAAGTTTCTATTGAATTTTACTGGTGGAAAGTTTGCGCTGGCGGTAATCATAAACGGAAGATCCGATAAAAAAAAGCAGCCGCCATCTTGTGACAACCTCTTCAGTTACTTCACTAGCCACTGGTAGACAATGCACTATATGTCTCCTCCTCTTTATTCATAACTCCATTGTTTTTGCCATCATTTATCACTGAAAATTTTCTTAATAACGCGTTTAAATAAGGAGAAATTTCCAAGTTAAATTTTCTGCTGTAAGTTGTCCTTAGCGGTAACCAACCCCCGCAAATACGGTGACAGCTGAAGCTTCACTATTTTAAGGGTATATCAGTTCCTCTTTGTTAATCCATGCATTAGGTTGGATACATTTGATACACTATGACGCAAAAGTTTAGACAATGAAGAAATTCTTACATACTTTGAAAAATATTTATTCAATTTTCAAATCACTGCTTGAAATTAATGTGCTGTACATATAAACAATATTTATAACAAAGAAAAGTGGAATTGTGCATATTGCAATAAATTAAATGGTAACAAAAATAAACTGCTGTCTCAAAAGTTTAGACACAAATTAAATAAAATCGAAATAAACAATTTTTAAAACCTGGTTGCGCATCCATGCTTATGTATTACGTCATATACACGAGATTGCATGGAAGAAACTAAATCTTGCATAGTTTGTGGATCGATATCGTACCATGCATTCTCAATAGATGTCTTAAGTTCCTTTTCAGAAGAGTATTGTCTAGCGTTGCTATAAACTTTGCGACACATGATGCTCCAAAGGTTTTCTATAGGGTTAAGATCTGGGCTACATGCTGGCCAGTCGAGAACTCTTATATTATGGGAATTAAACCAAGATTTTGAATGTTTTGCAGTGTGAATTGAAGCATTGTCTTGCTGAAATTCCCACTGAGGACCCCCTAGAAGCTCAGCAAATGGCAGTAGGTTTTCTTCTAATGTCTGTGTATAATGCTGTGAAGTTTGACGACCACTGGTGAAGGTCAGAGATACTTGTCCATTATAGCAAAAGGCTGCCCAAACCATCACCGAGCCCCCTCCTTGTTTGCGACTAAAAAAACGTCGAGGTTCCTTCCGCAAGTCATGCCAATACGATAAACAACCATCTGGACCATCCAGATTCCACTTTTTTTCATCGCTAAATATGACAGACTGCCATTTCTCTCCATATGACATATGCTTTCGAGCCCACATAAGTCTTTGTAACTTATGATGTGGTTTCAGAGCTGGTTTCTTCTGCATTTTGCTATAAACGATTGTTCCTTTTTCCAAAATTCGTCTACGAATTGTATCCTTTGATACAGAGAGTCCCGATGAGCTTTGAACTCCACGTACGCTCATTTGTTGAGTACTCGCTAGTCTTTGTATCAGGCGATCCTCTCGTACATTTGTCACACGTGGCCTCCCAGACCGACATTTTGCTTTATATTCGGAACCACTCGATAAAACTCGATAAATAGATTTTTTTGACCTATTAATAATAGGAGAAATTTCAGAAACGCTCTTCCCTTCACCTTTCAACTGCCAAATCCTTGAAACCTCATCCACTTGAATTTCTTTAGCTCTCGGCATGTCGACTATGAAGCGCAATCGTTTGCAGAACTTAAGTACTCCAAATTTGTGACATCATCGATTCTAAATTTGCATATGCCAGCGAATATTCAAAGAAATTTAGAATAGTGTCTAAACTTTTGCGACAAGCACATTTGAATTTTTATGAAAAAAATTAGTATTATAGCAAATAAAACGACTGTCTTTTGTACATAGCATTTTAAATCAGTTTTTGAATATATTTACAGGTTTTTGTAATTCTGACGTCATAATTCTACATTTTAAAGCTGAATGACGTCATTGTCTAAACTTTTGCGTCATAGTGTACTATATAGTTTTAACACTAGAATGGATGTAAGTGGTCATTTTGATTTTTGCCATATAAATATATTTCTATTCGAATCCGAAATGTCTTTATAAAATAAGTTCCAAAGACACAAAGAAGTTTAACACTGCTTAAATAAGTTAAATATATAAGTTTAACAGTTTTAAATAGAAGTGCTGGTCTAAAATATTTTTTCAAAACTTGAGTAAAATTCCCTGCTTTTCGAGTGTTAATCAAACTTGTTCTGGAATTTTAAAACAAAATTTTATTTTGATATCCTTGAAGGAAAAAAAATCCATGCCGTCTCGGCCCACAGGCGCAGGTAGATTTTGAAGTTAAGTACTAATTTCACCAACAAAATCTAAATCGAGATTAGAGATAAACCAGTTTCACAATTTGATCTGGCCGCTTTGGACGAGTTTTTAATTTTATTTTTCTTTAAGACCTGGTTTTATCAGAATCATGTTAAGGCGGTATTCAAAAAAATATTTTTCCGCGCTCAACAACTCGAAATTTTCTGACACATTTCCAGGCTCATTTTTAAAAGAAAAAAACATGAAACTGGCTGACTTTTTTTTTTTTTTTTTTTTTGAAGAGATTAATAAGCGACCCGTGTTTTCATTTTTCGTTCAATGAATTAGAACTTGATTTATAAACAATTATTTTCTCACTACGACCATATTTTTCGTTTTCAGCACTGTCACTTTGGGAAATTCGGTTCAGAAGGCCCACTTTGACAGCATTTTTAAAAATATATTCTTCCTTTATCAAACAATCAATCAAATAATCAATTTATTTCACTTTGGTTTCGTACTGATTGATTGCATATCTCTCATGCAATTTATTTTTAAAATCTGGAAAACCTTTTCAGATCGCCAAGCAATTAAATTAATTTAATGTATTCCTGGTGTATATAAATTCTTTACTTCAGGTACATAATAATTTGCGCTAGTTAACGGCTCTCGAGAGCACTAAAAAAAGTATTTTTACCGAGTTATTTGTTTTTATTTATTTTTTTTTTTTTTAGATATCCTTTTTCATTAAATGAAAAAAATCACATTTCTTATAACCAGAACAATCCAAAAATAGCTTATTTTCTTTAAGCTCTTTAAGTATGGACTCTTTCGGTACGCGAAGAATATTATTGCAAATTATATCTTGATCCAAAAATTCTAAGATTTCTTCAGTTTGTTTCCGGATCACTTAACTTAACTTGGAATTTATTGTGAGACTTGGAATCTGTTTGTGTACCCCAAATAATGTGTGTGCTTTAGCTTAAAAAAAATGGGACGGAAGCCTAGTTCTTTGACTGGACTTTTAAAATATAGCCCTTTTGTGACACACAATCTAATAAAGCTCTTACTTTCTTTGTTATTGAAATTTTAGGCCTTTCCAGCAAAGACAAATTTTGTTGAAAAATGATGAAATGACCGACTGACACCGGTATTTACATACGACATTTTTTAGAAATTAAAAACTTGTTACTCTATACTTTCATTGTAAAAGCAAAATTTTATTAAAATAAAATTTTATTAAAATATTCTTTGTGCCATTTGTAAGTCTGGAATTAAAATTAGGTATCCCGACAAGGACCACCGCATCGGAAAGGGGTAATAACTATTTCTAAAGTCATAAAAGCTACTTCACCAGAACACTTATTATTATCTATGGTACTTAGGACTATTTCTGTGGTCTTAGCTATACTTTCTTGGTCTTTATGCATTGAAATTTCAGGGCAAAATAACTTGGTATGGTGTTTAGATGACAACGAATAGAAACTATGCAAACTTTAGCGTCGAAGACTTTTAGACAGCATTTTTTATCCCTAATTTCAGCTTCTCGTTCATGAAATGAGAGAGACCTAGTACTAACACAGTCCTTGCTTTTATGTGGTTCATCAGGCGGTCCTTTGAGCTAAATAGCCCTGCCACCGTAGGGAATTTATTTTCTTCTTTCTCAACTTTTCTTTTGGTTTGTCTTTAGAGGCTAACTCTACAAAAGCCGAATTAGCTAATTTTAATCTTTCCTATCCTACAACTTCTTGTATCAGGAATTCCATCAACGTTACTACATTCGATTTCGTTGAGAATGAATTACTAATACTATCAACACTTGATCTGTTCGGGATATCATATCGTTGGCATGCTTTCCTTACATGTTCTGAGAAGCTAGATTCTGTCATGGGATAAAGCCAAGCGGAATTGCTTTCTAAAATTATAGCTATAGATTCTAAAGACCTTAAATGTGCCTTGACTTTTGTGAATAGAAACCATAACGGAAGTTTATCCTTCCCATGCGCCTGTATATTATCGACAGCCAATTTTAAACATTCTCTGACATATGCTTTTATCAATAAATCATTATTTACAAAACGCTCTTAAAATGCCTCTACAGCTTTCGGGTAATTTACTGAAGTCAATGGCTAACTCTTTAAAAACGCCTGGCACTTGTTCAAGGTTCTACCGATTGGATAAGAACCTGACTTGATATGTATTATACTTAAGAATTTATGGGGTTTTTGTGTTTTCACAAAATCCTCCCCTTTTCCTCCCCCTTGGTCCGATTTTGTTCATTAACGAACATCACCGAGATTTTCTGCCAGTTGATTTTACGTGTCAGTTTGGAAGAGATTTGTGCAGCATTATCAAAGTTATCGTGTCCATGAAAAAGTGATATATATATTTATAATACTGGGGGGGGGGGTTAAGAGGTCAAGTCCAAACGGCACGTGTCGGTATGTCAGTGCATGAGGAGCAAGATTTACATAGGAACTGAGGTCGGAAACGCGATCATGACTGTGCAATTGCATCATGCTCGTGACGCAAAGAGAAGATAACAAACCGTGACCTTTATTTTACCAAAAATGTAATCGAAGTACAAAATAAGTATGAAAAAATTACAACTCATAACAAGTGCTCAAAATGTGCCACATTAGCTGTGATGCATCGGCGCTGCTAGGAATCGCGAACGCGTTCCAATCGGCCCCAGTACCGGGGACACCACGATCCCGGACCTAACCCCTCCCCCTGGATTTCTACCTCTTGGGATATCTGAAGTCTCTGGAGTACGAGATAATCGTTCAATCGACCATGGACCTTATGGCACGAATCGCCGAAGCGGCGGCACGTGTCCGGGAGGCTCCTGGTCAATAGGAATGTGTTTTCTATTCAATGCGTCGCCGATGTGAAGCATGCATCACGGCTAATGGGACAAAATTGGAGCACTTGCTATGAGTTGAAACATTTTTCGTTTCTATTTTGTACTGCAATTAAGTTTATTGTAAAATAAATGTCTTTTTACGCCGTTTGTTATCTTTTCGTTGCGTCACGGTTACGATGCAATTGCACCGTCACGATCGCGTTCCCGACAATTAGTTCCTATGTAATATTTCTGCTCGTCATGACCTTGCTCACGCACACGCGCCGTTTGGACATGACCTTTTGAACCACCCTATATGGATAGATAGACAGATAAAATTTTGTGTTGGGGTGGTTTTAAGTTCTATCGGCGCAGATCTGAAAAAAATTTCAGAAATTTCAGCATATGGAAGAATGTAATAGATAGCATTTCTTATAGCAGATAATTCTTATAACAGATAGCAAATCGACCTAACAAGCTATCAGTAATTACCGCTGATAGCCAGAAAAGAGCTTCAATTCATTTGAGCCACTCTGTATATGATCTATAGATTTGTATATATTCAACTTAGTAAGGTAAAATTTAATATGGCATGAAATTGCACAACACAATTAAAAATTAATCTTCAGTAATTTCTACCATTAGACGGTAACGTGCTGAATTCTTCTGTACTGCCCTGTATATCCCCTATAATTTTTTATATACTTCACATATTAAGCTGAAAGTTAATTCAGGCAACAGAATGCTTAAAACTACTAAAATTATACTTCCAAAAATTATCAGCCATAGGCTGTCATGTATTCAGTTCTTTTCACTGGCCTGTATATGATTATATTTAAATGCTACAAACACCTTTTAGAATCCTACTAAGTGTAGTTGAGCTTGAAATGCATACATCAAATTAAAAACTCTTTTAAGCAATTCATGCTCATTCTTAGAATTACTTGCGAATTCTTTTGTGTAGTCCTGTATATGGTCTGTAGACACGTAGTATGCAAGAATTTAGTTAAAGTTGAATACTTATTCCATAACCGAAATCGAATTTTGAGCAATTACCTCTAATGCACAATACTTCGGACACAGCATTATATCCGAAATCTTTTATGTGTCCCTGTAATTGAACGTTAAGTATAATGTACATCACATTCTACTCCAAGCATCTTCTAGTAAACCTCAGTAATGTATAAGAATTTCGTCATGTTTGAAATGTTGCAAAACAATTAAATACGGAAATTTTCCTCCAAAGACCATTACTTAAACAAACTCTTTTGTACCTGTAAATGAATGGTAAATACTTTATACCCTAAATTCTACAGGTAGCATGTTTTATGTATCTCAACAACTTATGTCAATTTTCTTATGTTTGTGAAAGAGCAACATCATTAAAATACACTGCAATTTTTCTTCATAGACCCTCATTTAACGGTATACTTTTGTGTGACCTGTAAATGAACTACCAATACTACACACTTTAATTCAATACCGAAAAAACCATGATAAACCTGATTAATTTATATCATTTACATGTCAATCGGAGTACATTTACGAGAGTTAGAACTTTGACAGAAAAACGGCCAGACAAACCCAATTCATAAACACTGTTCAACTGTGTTGCAGTGTTGCCAGATCGGGGACTTTTTTGTCCCCAAATTTTTGATTGTCACTGCTTTTCTGAAATAGAAATATTCGACCCATTTAAAAATAGATTAAAAGTTCTGAAAAATAAGGCGAATTACACTATTTTAAAAAAGTGGTGACAGTCAAATAACCTGAATATAAAAAGTTTCCAATCTGGCCACATTGCTGTGTTGTAAAATGTTAAAATATCTCCAAATCCCCTTTTAATAATTTCGTTTACTGTACAAAATTTGTTTGGGCTACTGCAGTTAGAGCATGTTATAAGTCTTGTAGACTGTTCGGACTTTTTAATGATTTTCTTCAGAAACATGTGGGACCTTTGATAGAAAATCATTAGACCCCCCCCCCCCCCCTTATATTGATTACTTTCTCTATAAAAAATTTGAATGAGGTGCAACAATTACGATCCAAGTTGCAAATGTTTAACTTTTCCCTCTCAATCCTGTAGACTGCGGTTGAGAACTTAAATTTAATGTAGATCTTATATTCTACTATACCCGATAAGCGTTTCGTCAAAGAGGGTCAGGGATCTTGTTGGAAATGCCAGATAATACTCTTTCAGAATTAGATAAAACTCATTATAAATCAATTTAACTGCTTTTCAAAAAACTCTTAATGCCAGTCGTAAATAATGCTTGATTATTCTTTCAAAAATGACTTCCTTGTTTATGTAATCTGTCAATCAAAAACTGATAAACATTTAGATTAAAAGACTGCGATTTTGACAGGTTAAAGAACTATATTAATAATTTAAGACTTTAAATGATATTCAGTGTTTTATCGATAAATATAATCAAGAATTTTTATTTTTGTTATTTAATCAAATATCAATAATATTTTTTCTATATTATATATTTTTTTAGTGTGTATATAGAAATGTAATCAGAAAGGAGCAAAATTGTATGCTCCAGTTTCGTATTTTAAGAAATATAAAAATTATAGTTTAAACCAGAACTGTGACAATGTTCCTGAAAAATTCATGGTATACATTATGAATTAAAAAAGTACACATATTAACAAAAGAAAACACAAGTTTCTTTTACAGGATAAACATGCAAAGATAATTTATATAGCAAATGGATATATACTAACCCTCATTGGAAATGGTGCAGAAAGTTCCTTTCCTTACCGGGGACGATCATGAACCAAAAGGTTTGCAGATTTCCCTTATCTTTTTTTTGTGATTTAATGTGATTATTATTATAACACGTTAAGTTTCATTTTTTATCTAACAATGATTATGAGACTGACTCGCTGCCTTCCTAAACATTAAATATATATAAGTATATGATAATTTAATAAAAGGGTTTATTTGAAAATTAAAAGGTGGTGACAGAAGTTAAAAATAACTTCAGCGAAAGATGCGCAGATAATAGAGAAGCTCAACTCGAATAATTATAATGTTTGGAAATTTAAAATCGAGATGCTTCTCATAAAAGAAGATATTTTTGATATCATTACTGGCAATCCGCCAAACCCAATTACGACCGATTGGTCCAAAAAGTACCGGAAGGCAAGGGCTATAATTATCCTCAGCTTTGAGGATAGCCAGATCGACCACTTGAAAAATATTCAAAATGCTAGAGATACCTGGAACACTTTAAAAGCAATTCATGAAAGAAGTAATTTGTCTAGCAAGCTATACCTTTTACGCAAGTTGTATATCACAAAATTACCTGAAGGCGGTGATATGGTAAATCATATCACAAACATACTTGAGTTGATAGACAGATTATCAGCAATCGGTGAAACTATAAAAGATAATCATATTTCTGCACTTTTGCTGTGTAGCTTACTAGCTTCTTGCGACACACTTGTTTTCCTTTCTAACCGATGGCCAGGCCCCTACCTGCCGGGTTGCCCCAGCTTAACGGGTTTAGTACCTGACATCGGGGCGAGTGACCGCCTAATCGCCGCAAAGCGGCAATAAACCTGGCATCGTTGCCTCGATCGTCATCCTATTTGCAGCGCCTACTGCTCGTTTGTGTAAACTTTGTTTTGCCGGTTACTTAACGCTATATCCTGTCGTTTGATAACGGCACTTGAATCCCGAAATGAAGAGGAATTGACACCTACTTTTATTAAAAGTAAATTGATTGATGAATATAATCGCAGGAGCGATAGTTCGGAATCATCTGAAAATACCGCTAGAGCATACAAAACTACGAAGAAATTTAACAATGTAGGATACAAACTCAATAATGCGGAATATAAGAAGGAACAAAAATACTGTTCAAATTGTAAATTAAAAAAACATTCCACTAAAGAATGCTGCCATAATAATAATTATAAAAATAAATAAAACACTCCTTCATATAATACAAATTACAAAAAAAACTACAAAAACAATTTAATTCTTCTCTTGTTTTCCAAAAGGATGATAAAACTGTTAGAAATGATTATGTATCAAATTCGGATAAAAATGCCGATTGTAATGAATATGAAAGTTATCAAAGTAATAAACGTTGTTCGTTTATAATAAAACCGCGCAATAACAAAGCATGGATAGTTGACAGTGGCAGTTCTAGTCACATAACAAATGATCAACATTTATTTACAGAAATTAAATCAAATGAAAAAACTAACATTGTTATTGCAAATGGAAACAAATTAGTTTCTTATGGGTCATGAAATACATTAATAAAAACAATAACTTCAGACGGTGAAACACATAACATCACTCTTAAAGATGTGTTATTTGTTAAAGATATTGAATCAAATCTACTTTCCGTTAGTAAAGCTACAGAAAATGGATGCGAGATTTTATTCAAAAATAATAAATGTAAGTTAATGTATAACGGAATAACCCGCATGGAAGCGGTAAAGAAAAATGACTTATATGAAATTCAATTAGCTAATGCAAGCGCAAACGTAAACTATGTAAATAAAACTTACATTTGTAACAATAATAATTGCATAGAATTGTGGCACAGAAGGTTTGGCCATAAAAATTTTGCATCTATCAAACAAATCGAAGAAAAACACCTAGCGAAAGGAATACAAATAAATAAATTTAAACATGACACAACTTGTGAAACTTGCATCAAAACAAAGCTAACAGCTGCACCTCACCCAAAATTAGCAGATTATAGAGCCGCTAAACGATTGGGGTTGATACACTCTGACATATGTGGGCTTTTCCAAATACCAACCATAGGGGGAAAACATACTTCTTAACATTTGTAGATAATTACTCTAGATTTACCATTCTGCATTTATTATCAAAGAAATCAGAAGTTTATGAAAAACTTAAGGAATTTGTTGGCTTAGTTAGTATTAAATTTGGCAAAAAGCCGAAAAATATAAGAACAGATAATTGAGGGGAATTTAATAATGATTTAGTTGACAATTATCTTAGAAAAAAAGGCATAAAGTACCAACACACTGTTCCGTACTCACCGAGCCAAAATGGGGTGGCTGAACGCAAAAATAGAACTTTAATTGAAATGACGAGAGCTTTGCTCAGCGAAGCAAACTTGCCTAAAAAATTCTGAAGTGAAGCTATCTGTACTGCGAATCACCTGCAAAACCGATTGCCTACAAAAGCTAATGAAAAGTCCTCGTTTGAGCTTTGGCATGAACGACCACCTAATTTACATTCCCTTAGAGTGTTTGGATGTAAAGCCTTTGCTTATGTCAACAAAAATAAACGACAGAAATTAGATGATAAGGCAGTTGAAGGCATTTTTGTCGGCTATTACAATTACTCCAAAGGGTACCGCATGTACACAAGTGGTAAAGAAATAATAATCGCCAGAACAGAAAAGTTTCTAGAAAACAAAAATACACACGAGAAGGTAGAAACACAATTAAATTTGAGAGAAAAACCATCTGATGAAAATGACAAATCACAGAATAAATCTTCGTAGAAGTGGAAGTTACAAACACTGAAGACACACCAAGTGAGTCTAAAAATTTAACACCGAACCAAGGCGGTCAGATAGATCAAATAAAGGTGTCCCTCCAGACCGATTCATTTACATGACAACTCACGAACATATAAATGAACCAGAAAATTTTAATGACATAATGAATATTGAAAATCCAGAAGAAAAACAGCATTGGTTAAATGCGACACAAGAAGAGATAAATTCTCTTAATAAAAACAAAATATTCACACTAGTTGATCCCCCACAAGGTAAAAAAGTAATTGGATCCAGATGGATTTTTAAAACCAAATATGATGATCAAGGAAGAATACAGAAATATAAAGCGAGATTAGTTGCAAAAGGATATTATCAAAAATATGGCGTAGACTACGAAGAAACTTTTGCCCCTGTTGTTTCATATACGACACTTAGATGTTTTTATAGCAGCAGCAGCTTACCACAAATTAAAAATTAATCATGTAGACATTCAAACGGCTTTCCTGTATGGTAATTTAGATGAAGAAATTTACATAACTCAGCTAGAAGGCTATATTATTCCAAATCAAGAAAACAAAGTATGCCGATTAAATAAATCCATTTACGGCTTGAAACAAGCAGCCTGGGCATGGCACACTAAGATAACAAAGTCATTAAATGATTTAAAATTTATGCAGTCTAATTCAGACACATGTTTATACATTCGAAATGAAGGAGAAAACAAAACATATATTATCATTTACGTCGATGATATACTTATAGCAGGAAAAGATGAGGAAACTAAAGATATAATAGAAAAACTTAAGCGAGAATATGAATTAAAAAATCTAGGAGAACTAAGTTATTATTTAGGAATCAAAATAGAGAAAACATCAGAAGGTTACGAATTAAAACAAAAGGCTAAAATAGAAGAACTAGTAAAAAAGTTTAATTTAGAGGAAGCTAAACCAGTCGGTACTCCGGTGGAACCTAATTTTAATAGATTAGAAGTTAATGACAATTTATTGCCAAATAATGTTAAATACAGACAGGCGATAGGTTCATTGCTTTATATCGCATCTGTCAGTAGACCTGACATTTCAGCTGCTGTGAATATATTAAGTAGAAGAAACGAATCCCCCCGTCAAAAAGACTGGATGGCAGCTAAAAGAATAATACGATATTTAAACTGCGCAAAACAACTAAACTTGCAAATACACTCTAAAACTGAACCGATTTTAAAGGCTTTTGCGGATGCCGACTGGACAGGTGATATTAGTACAAGAAAATCAGCCAGCGGCAATCTTTGTAGCTTAGGTAATAATCCAGTTCAATGGATCACAAAAAAAAAAAAAAAAAAAAAAAAAATCATGCATCGCCCTTTTATCAGCAGAAGCTGAATATGTCTCGGCCGCAAGTGCAGGGCAAGGAATTAGTTATTTATTGAAACTCCTGGAAGATTTAGACTTAGCACAGACAAAACCTATCTGTTTATATGAAGATAACCAAAGCTGCATCAAAATGATAGAAAGTGAGAAGTTTTCAAAAAGTAGTAAACACATAGATATTAGATTTCACGCAGTAAAACAACTCAAAGAAGATGAAATAATTGAAATAAAATACTGTCCATCGAAATATATGATTGCTGATGCACTCACCAACACTTTCCCCAAACCTAAATTAGTGAATCACAGAAATTCAGTGAACTTGTTTGCCTCATCAATCTGAAGAGATTAAGTGGGCATGTTGGAAATACTAATCTCTTTCAGAATTGGATAAAAGTCATAATAAATCAAGTTAACTCCTTTTCAAAAGACTCTTAATGCCAGTCGTAAATAAGACTTCATTATTCTTTCACAAAATGACTTCCTTGTTTAAGTAATGTGTCAATCAAAAACTGATAAACATTTAGAATGAAAGACTGCGATTTTGACAGCTGAAAGAACTATATTAATAATTTAAGACTTTAAATGATATTCAGTGTTTTATCGATAAATATAATCAAGAATTTTTATTTTTGTTATTTAATCAAATATCAATAATATTTTTTCTATATTATAATTTTTTTAGTGTGTATATAGAAATGTAATCAGAAAGGAGAAAAGATGTATGCTCCAGTTTTGTATTTTAAGAAATATAAAAATTATAGTTTAAACCAGAATTGTCACAATGTTCCTGAAAAATTCATGGGATACATTATGAATTAAAAATATACACATATTAACAAAAGAAAACACAAGTTTCTTTTACAGGATAAACAGGCAAAGATAATTTATATAGTAAATGGATATATACTAACCCTCATTGGAAATGTTGAAGAGAGTTCCGTTTTTTACAATGGACGATCTTGAACTAAAAGGTAAGTAGATTTACCTTATCTTTATTTTGTGATTTAAAGTGATTATTATTATAACACGTTAAGTCTCATTTTTAATCTAACAGATCTTACTTATTCACTGCCACTACACATGAATAAGTGCTTATAGAATTTTTTTACTTGAAAAATTTGAAAATTCTTTTAAATTATGTTTCAAACATTTTTTGTTAAAAAAAGGAAAGAAAATCATACCTCAAGAATAGATTACGAAACACTTTCCAACACTTCCTGAATTCGTTATCAAAATTTCACTGTTAAATAAGGTAAAAAAAAAATCTGATTAAATATTTTATAAAACTCATAACACATTTGAAAACCAGATTTCAGAAATCATCGTCCATTGCAAAAAAATTAGTCCACTTTTTTATGCAACTAATTATTTAATCTATAAATCTTACATATGCTAAAGCATAGTTTAGTAAGAAAATGCATATCAGGCTGAAAATTCACCTTCAGTAGTTTCTATCAATATTCGGAAACACATTTGAATTCTTTTCTACAGCCCTATGTATGACCAATTGCTGTTTACCCAGAAAGCACAAACATGTCCTAAAAACATTGAAAATGTTATATTTAGGACAGGCTGATATCCGGAGGATCTATGAGATGGTCCTGTCGACATTTACTGCCGGCAGTTAAAGGACATCCTCTGGGTTTCGAACTGTCACACTTGTCTTGGGGATGAGATTTTATGATGGTCCTATGACCACTATCGACATCCTCTAAATTACTTAACAATTTGTGCTTCAGATTTGCATTTTTTGAAATTCGTGTGACATACATATGGAAATACATGGATGTATTGTCACAGAAAACATTATTTAATAAATTGTATAGCCAAAGATATCTTCATTTGTTAGATGATTTTCTTTAAATAAAAGTTTATTGAATAATTTTTCTTAGAAAAATATTCAATCTAACAAATGATGTGCTATATAATTTATTAAATAAAAATGCCTCCAATGACAATAAATAAATGCTTATAAAAATTACAAAAATGCAAATTGAAAGCAGTAATATATCATTAAATTCTGGATAAGAAGAGCGAAGGAATGGACTGCGCATGTACATCGGTCCTAACATATGTAATGTGAAACATACGTAAATGTAGTAAATGTTCTAACACATTATGCTAAAATTTATGAGGTTGAAACATAATTAAAACTACTCAAATCACGCTTCCAAACATTATCTTCTATATGATGTCATGTATCCAGTTTTTTCATGGCCCTGTATAACATTTTAGTTATATTATACAAACATTTTTAGGATACTAAGTATAATTCAACCTGAAAATGCATAACTATATTAAAAGCTGCTTTTAATCCAATCACGCTCGTAATCTTTAGTGCTTACGAATTCTTTTGTATAACCCTGTATAAAGATCTATAGCATTTATGCACACCACATACTAAGAAAAATAACAGTTAAATGCTCATACCATACATGAAATCGCATTTCCAGCACATATAGCTAATTGTACGGTAATCTGTCCGTATCTTTTGAATATCCCTGTAAAGGAACTATAAGTTATGAATTATGTTTGCACATCAAGTTATACAGCAACAAGTATCTTTGTAGGAAGCTCCGGTAATGTATATTATTTTCATTATATTTGGTACCATGTAACCTATAACCTATTTATGTAATGCACATGTATTTTTGTTTTAAGCTCCAATAATGCTAATTAGTTTCATTATGTTTCAAATTGTGTAATAGAACTAGAATACGCTAAAAACTCTTCCCGTAGACCAAAATGTAATGGAAACCTTTTGTGTGTACCTGTAAATGAATAGTAAATGCTTTGCCACCCATATTCTTCAGAATGCACGATTCAGTGCACTACACAGATGCTTATAAATTTCATTATGTTTCATCAATTTCATTGCGTTTGAAATTGTAGAACATCATTAAAATGACATTGTAACGATTTTTTCCCACAGACCATAATATAATGGAAAACTTTTAACCGTCCCTGTATATGAACTAAATACCCACATTCAAAAATACACACATTTTCAATACCGATCGTGCTATATTAAGCATCAATAACGTAAATAAAAAATCCGGCCACTCCCAGTATATTTATGAGAGTTATAGCTCGCACAGACGGATATACAATCGGAAATCATAAACACCTTTCAACTATGTTGGAAAATGTTAAAAAGGCTTTAAAGAAAACAAACAAATTACATTTTGGTGTGTTTTATTACAACATGATTATATCTGTTACATCTGATTTTTGAGAATTTTTTTGCAGATAAGAATTGTATTGCAAAATATTTCCAGTTTTATTTTTTTGTCTTGCTTCCTTTCTTTATTCAATAGGTGATGCGGAGAATTTTGAGATTCTGTGTTATCGGGGGTAACATTGCTGCATATTTTTCTACTAAATGGTAAATATGGAATGAAAATTACTTTTATTATTTCAATAAACTTGACTATTATTCTTATTGAAAAGTAACTTGATCATTATTTTTGTTGAAAAGTAACTGTTATTTATGTTATGAACTGAAATTATTGTTATTTTAATATGAACCAATATAGTTATTGTATGTTATTGGAAAGTAACTTCATTATTATTACTGTTGAAAAGTAATATGATTTTTTTTTGTTATGAGCCGAAATTATTGTTATTTTAATATGAACCAAAGTAGCTATTGTATAATATATAATAATCATTTACCATTCAAAACTATTTGACCAAGCGACTTAATATTTAGCGTTAAATAAGTACTTAATAAAAACTTAAAAAAAATAAACTAAACTTATACTGAAACTTAAAAACTAAAGCTTAAATAAAACTAAAAAAAAAACTAAAAATATTAAATCGCTTGAACAAATAGTGGGGGTTAAATGTCAAATGATAATTGTATATTATACATGCTAAAATGTAATAGTTTTGTTTTTGTTTATGTTAAGGAAATGGGTATTTTTTTGCACCATTGTTTTCCTATTGTGCTTTGTATTGAACTTTTATTTAAATATTATTAATGATTAAATTGCTGGGCTCGAGAATGAAAATACTGTATCATATGAGCTGAAATGGAAAAAATAACTTTTGATTATTACTACTGCATTTCATGTACTATAATATGGTTGTAAATTAAGGTTATTTTTGAATTTCAATTATTCATTTAGTTGATTTGATTGATATCGTCATTATTTTTGATTTAGCAGTGAAAAACTTGTTTTACTGTTTTTTATGAGGAAATATGCAGCATGGACCCCTCGATAAATTATAGCTTTTGCACCAACTTGAAAAAGTAGTTTTCGGGATGCAGCATTCCATTGGATGAGTTGTTATCAATGAACAAATTCAGCAAATACACGCCGACTTCATGATTCCAATATGAACGGCCTTTTTCTGCATTATTTTCTTTTTGAAAATCTGTAACATCGATATTCTTTTTTATTTCTTTTTCAGGTTTGAACTGCTGCATTGGTAGGCTGTACATTTTGATTTCTTCTGTAATATTGTCTTTCACAGTATCCCGAATTTCAATGTTAGTTTCTACTTCATTTTGTATTTCTGTGGTATTTTTTACTCCAGTCATATTTTGTTTTTGGCATTTAAGATTTTCATCTACAATTACTATATTTCCTTCCTCATCATTAGTTGGAGGAACTTTGAACTCTGACAAAGATATAAATAAATCTGCAAGATGATCATCTTCACTGTAGTTTTCTGTTTTACTGGCTATTGAAATATAATCTGTATCTTTCTTATCTTCTATATCAATAGACGTTCTGAGGTTTTCTACACTTTTAACAATCACTGTATTTTCAACATTTTTATTAGGCTTTTGTAATTCTGTTATGGATAATAGTAAATCAGCGAGGCGATCACCTTCACTTTTGATGTCTGTATATTTATCTTCTTGTAAGGATGCTTCGATTCTTTCTTTTCCATGTGTTATGTCTTCATCTATAATAATCAAATTTTTCTCTGCATCACCAGATAGACAATTCGATGGAATTTGTTTTGTATCAATAACTGGAGAAATGATTTCATATTTTACACCTGAAGTTTTCTGAATATTGTGATTTTGACTTCCAAATCCTAGTTTACTTTTATTTGCAAGGAATGTCGTGTTTTCCATGTCATTACTATTATTTACATTTTCTATGTATGGAGATGGTTCAACTTCGAGCACAAAATTGAGATCTTCATTCCGTCCTAGGTAGTCTTTTATCAAACTAATCTCTTTTTCAATTTTCTTCCAGTGTACTAAGGATAAAAAAGAAAAGAAAACCCCTTTTATTACACATTCGTTATTAACTAAAAGTATTCTATACAACTTAATTAAGAATTATTGTACATTATAATATACCATCATGAATAATGCGGAAAATATTATTTCACAACAAATATTTGCACAAACTATTCTCTATAAATTTATAAGTAATCCCTTTTATATTTACAAATAATGATTAAAGAAAACTGTGTTGAAGTTCAGAATTTTCTCACAGAAATGATTTCTGCATCACGGCAATTCCAGAGGAAATTCTCATTTTGGGAGGGGGATGAATAAAATTAATAATATATTTAACTTAAGGCTGTGATTGGAAAGCTTGATGTTTTTGTGTTCTATAAAAAAATCCCAGTAAGAATGTGTTGTAAATTACTGTTTACAAACCAAGTTAAGTACTATTATTGTCTTTGTAAAGTGATAATGTTACTTCAGTTACACAATAAAAGTTACATCAGTTACATATGTAAATACTATTTTTTCTTTTTTGAAATTACTTGATGATGATTCTCGTCTGGATGGATTTGCTTCTTCGAGTTAGACAAGCAAACAAATAATCCGAGGTTTAAATTAATATTATGTTCTTGAAGTTTTTGCCCAAAATTCTCTCGAATAATAAAATATTAACGCTATTCTTTAGGACATTTTACTATAATTTTATCAAAATAACATAATTTGTTGAATTTAATTTAACATAATTTTATCTAATCTATGTATTTAAAACACAAATATGTGTTTTAGTCATCTGCCCTAAACTTTCTGCTGAACCAATTTTACAATTTTTTTTTTTTTTTTTTTTTTTTTTTTTTTTTTTTTTTTTTTAACTGAAAGATGTTTATTTGTAGATGTGATCGCACTATCTGTTTTTTTTTAAATATCCCACTTTTATATTTTAATTTTAACAGCATTTTATGAAATTACTTCAAAATGGTGAAAATTAGATACTTTCATTATTGCAGACAAGAGGGAAATAATAGTGTATTTTTATCTTTATTCATGCTATTTTCTGATAAAAATTCAAAATTGTTGATAAAAATTGTTGTATAGGGTTTAGCGTCGCAAAATCCCATTAGGAGTAGAATATTAGAGGCATAATAACGGAAAATGACATACTGCTTTTGAAAACACTCATAAATTTTCTATATTGGTTTGTTTTTCCTTCTGCATGTGTACTGATACTAAGTTTCAGACACTAGGCGAAATGCTTATTTAAGTGAAAATGAAGTTATATTTAAAAGAAAACGATCATTTTCTTAGATAAAACTAAACATTTTAATACAAATGCGTCTAAAAAACATAAATTACGGAAATTTTTACTCTCCGGAATTGAGATTAGAATGTCAAGTAAAGAGTACTTCTGTTCACATAAAAGATGTTGCTGACAATCGTGACTTCAAGTTTTGAGTAAAAATGATTTTTAAATGATCAAACGAAATACAATTTTTTTGAAAATGATGAATATGGCTATGAGAAGTGCATATGCAAATTTTGAAAGGTGAAAATTGCGGTTTTTCATTCTGGGATACCAAGCAAAAGAGCCTCAATTGATAACCACACCGTAATAACTGATCTTTATTATATTTTACTGATTAAGTATCTATATTATAAAGAACAAACGTATATGTGAGTAATACTGACGTCATTTTGCGAATAGCAACACTTCACGATCAAATTTCGGCCTTGAAATATTTGCTACTGCAATTTTTTAATCTTCTGCTCATCGTACATTTTCAATTTTCGTTGCATAGGGAAAAATTACTTTCAAATGCAATTTGTTTAAAAACTGTATCTTAATTGACTGATATTTTTTAAAATAATTTTTAAGCATGATTTTTTAAAAAGTTTATCTTATCACGTGCCGGTTTCAATACATAATAATAATAAACATTTTGCACATAAAGCAACAAACATTTTTCAGCATTTGTTTCTGACTATTTTTGCATAACAAAATTAATACTTCCTTCATAAACAAATAAAAGAATAATATTAAAAAAACCACCGATGTAACATATTCGTGAAAGACAAATTAAAGAAATTAATACTTCTTTTATAAACAAATAAAAGAATAATATTAAAAAACACAAATCTAACCTATTTGTAACCGTACAATTTAAATTTTTAGATCACCAAATAGGATTTTTTTTTCAAATGTAGTTTGTTTGCACATTTTATCTCAGTTTACTGACTGTCTATGGTTTTAAAAAGAATTTTAAATCAAGTAATATTTTTTAATTTATCTATATCGCGCGGAGTTCGATTACGAAAGATTAATCCGTTTGCCCTTAAAACAAAATAAAGAGTTCATCATTTTCTTTGGGCTAATATACAATAAAAAAAACTTCCCTATGAATATATAAATAAAGTAATATAAATAAAACATAAATTTAACAGACCTGTATAAGCTCTGAAATTATCAGAATATTAAAGGATGCCATAAGTAGCAAGATCTTGCTCATAACTCTTAGCATGCGGCTAATAAGAAAATATCGCTTTTGATAAATTTCAAAAATTTATTTGATTGTATATTTCGTATTTTCCATATGAAAAATGCTTTTTCAATGTAAGTGGGCAATCTAAAAAAATTATTGCATATAAAAAAAATTATTAGTTTTCAATTTAAAAAAATGTTTTCACCTATATTCTTTAACCCGGGAAGCCCGGGTACGATCCCCTAGTTCCATTAATAACACAACTCAGCAAAATTTGAGTTTTTCATGTTTTTCAGCATTTGATAACTAGTAAATCTGCAGATCAGGAGCCTCAACATCAGATCTGCAACTCATTGTTTTTAGACACACTCTAGTAATATTCAATTTCCTGCAAACCGCAATTTAAAGTTTTCAAATTACGTAATTATTTATAAGAATAAAAAATACGAAGTTTTCAGACATTAGAAGCGTTAAATTAAAAACGTTGTTATGGAAGGATATTTTGAATTTTCATGAGCTACTAATTCTGGTATTTTTTGTAAATAATAAAGTATTCAGGGGGCTCCGCCCCCCTGAACCCCCGTGGTCTCATTAATTTACATATGTAACTTTTTATTGATTGCGCTAATGATTATGGTAAATGTTTTTACACTTCCGAACCTTATTTTTCAATACTGGTGGGCAGAAAAGGATTTACGTTGACGCTTTTAGAAGAAGTTTAGGTTGAAAAAGTTTAGGTTTTACGAACGAAAATGTAATTTCCTTTTAAAGATAAAAAAAATTTTCATTCATATTTTCTGAAATGCGGCGGCATTAAGAACTAACACTCGTCAAAAAATATTTTTTCAGGCAATCTAGTTAATGTTTGTTTTTAAGAATGAAAATATTTATTTTCCGATACAATGACGTCCTTTTCGACAGCGATAATTCTGCAGTGCATAATTTTGACATTTACCATCAATTTGCTTTTCAAAAGTTTTTTTTTTTTCTCGTTGAAATTTTCGATTAAAAATTAAATATTTCTGTTAGCTGCGTCCAGACGATAAACCGTGAGATATTAGAAACGTTTTTTTTTTTTTTTTTTTTTTAATAATAAGAATTAATATCATAACACAAGCCCTTTTTATTTCAAACTCAAAGCGTATTTGTTTTATTTTTGATATATGAGATCAAATTCCACTTTCCGTTGCTAGGAAACAGTTAAAAAAATTAAGACAATGAAATATGTGATTGAAAAAAAGTAAATTAAAAAAAGAAAATATTTTATATTATTGGAACACATATATAAAATCCCTCCATAAGATATACACCGAATTTAAAAACTCTGACAAATGTATACACAAAATTTCAAACTAATATGAATAATGTATGGTTCTAATTAGGAAATTCCATCATCCATAATTTATCATTTAAATCTTTCAATCATATGAGCCATTTCCTTTCAACAAATAAAAATGGAAAAATCGTCTGAATTGCTAAAGGAAAGCATTAAGACGGAAAATAAAATTTTCTATATATTCCGAACGCATGAACCAAATTTAACCGAAAACTATACAGCTAAATCCGGTGACCTCACCAACATGCATCCTTAATTTCAAGCTAATCGGACGCTTTTTACGGCAGTTATCGCGGGACAGACAGACTAACAAACAGACAGACGGAAACCAAAACTTTCCGGGTCTCCACAGTAAGCCTTCCCTGACGTTTCGGCAATTAATTCTTATGCATTTTTTCGCGCTGAATCCGAACATGACCTTCATTCTTGCCATCAAGTAAAGATATTTTGTAAATCACATTTTTTTTTTTTTTTGAGTTAACATATTGAGAAAATTTTAAAATATAAATCTATAAAATAGACTTAAAACGTTTATACTATGCATTCTTTCAACTAAAGCAAAGATGCCAACATTTCTTAACTAGTAAATCTGCAGATCAAGAGCCTCAACGTCATCTCTGCAACTCATTGTTTTTAGCAAATTTTGCGTAATATTAATCTTTTTATAAAAACGAAATTTAAAGTTTTTAAATTACATAAACATTTATAAAAGTAAAAAGTATTTCCACGGTATTAGACATTAGAAGAGTTAAATTAAACACGTTGTATGTAATGATATTCTGAAATTCTCACGAGCTACTTATTCTGGTAATTTTTATATAATAAAGCAGATTTCTTCAGGGGGACTCTGTCCCCCTGAACCCGTGTAATTTATTTTACATTTGTAATTTTCTATTGATTGAGTTAATGGTTATCGTATATCTTCGGTTTCTTTTTACACTGCGATTTATAAGGATAAGGAACAGTTTGGACAAGCATTTTACGTTATCCTAATATCCATACAGCAGTTTTTACTTGTCTGCTAACCACAAACACTTGTATCTAATGGATAAAGAACTTTTGGAAACGTAAACTGATACATCTAATTTAGAAATCTAATACCTTTATAATTTTTGTTTCCAAAAAATAGTTTTGATTGCCATTCTGCAATATTTATATCTAAGATCTAATCTAAATATCTAAAAATGTACTCGATAGCATTAACTTACTAAAATCACCCTAAAGTAGGGGAACTTCTAAACCTAACGGTTAATAATTTATCACCGTGTCCACTTCCAACTGACTATATAGATAATGGGCATTCTCGCAATCCTTTGACTTATAAGTTCCTGAATAATAATTTTCATTTTAGTACATATTCTTGTGGGATTTTTTACTACATATACTGGGGAACATCTGAGTGCTGCATAGCAATATTAACGAGATCAATAAGATTTGGACGATGTTGGGGGTCCAAATATCCGGGAAACTCCTATACCGTCCCGTGTCCCTGATGCTGATTTTTAAGTTTGGAGCTGTCTATATAAAATTGTTTCAATAAAAATAATTCGATGTATTTTTCCCCCTAAACTGGGACAATTGTTGTATATAAATATGTAGCAAAAAATTAACCTGCACACAATTTTACGGTTGATATTATTTTTTAAACTCTGTCCCTGGGTTTTAGATTCCTTACCGTCCTTCTTGTTAAATTACACAGAAAATCACTTCAGATGCAGTCACAGAATTTTCGTCAACTTTTTTCTCATGCAGAAGTATGATAGAGAAAGAATGGCTAAAATTCTTTGACGGGAAATTTACTCCAAAATTTAAATCACCATTTTAATGTCATTTCAAGCATGGTGGCTTTATTGGTAGTCTTACCGTCCCCAAGGTGAATTCTTGAACTTTTCAAGGTAATTTACTTATTTATTTATTTAATCCAATGTAAATAACAGTTTTTAAAAATCACTGAACATTGCGCCTATCACTGAATCTTAACATGATTGGCCTAAAAATAGGTTGTAATTTTCCTTACCATCCCTTTTTTCCCATTACCGTCCCTTTTTTCCTTTCCGTGCCTTCTTTAACACCCCTTTAAGACAATGTTATACCAAAAATTTTTGCTAAAAATACTACATTGTTATTTTTTATTTGAATGTCCTGTGGGTACTATGGAAATTCATCATAAGTTAAAATTAAGAAGAAAATAAAAAGTTATAGTGGTAAAATGGTAAGGAAAATTAAAATCGCAAGTTTAACTTAAACCTCAGTTAAATAATAAAAATAAAAAATTGCTGCTGACCATTTTTTCTTTATTTTGAATCATTAAGGCATTCGTCTATAAGTTTAAAATATTATTTTAGCAAGTTTAATTTAACCAGATTTTTATTACTGAAAGTCAAAAGATTGTGAGAATGTCCCATAAACGTGATTTGGTGCCGTAAAGTATTTTTTTTTATATAGCCTTTTAATAGTATCCACATATCGTGGTGTTACAAATACCGTTCATATTTGACACAAACCTATGTTTTAGATCAAATTACGAAAGGATTACTAACCTTTTATTTCCCTTAGCCGGACTTTCTGTTTCATTTTTCGTAATAGGGATTATTTTGATAATTTATTTTATACTCCACAAGCTGTTGCACGAGACGTCGTTCACGTAGCATTAAAATAGAGATAAATGCATTAAGGGGATCCGGGACACATTTTCAAAATTTTTTTATTTATAGAGTTAAAATTTTGAAATTTTTTGTGATGGTTAACCATATCATTTGTAAACAAAATCGCATGATAAAACTTCTCATAATTTTTTTAAAAAAATTTAAATTTTAAATTTTCTTTAAAAAGAGGGGTAGTTTAAAATCGTTATAACTCGAAATATTATTTATAGAATTTCAAATTTTTTTTTTCATTTAAATAAACAGAAATGTATAAATTTTAATTTAGAGCCAGCATTTAAAAAAATATTAATAAAAAATTAAAAATATTTAACGAAAAAATTACAAAATAAGTGGTGCAACTTTTTAAACAAAAATCATATTTTCAAAAGTAAATATATTTTTCAAATATGCTCGCTCAAAAGTAAAGTAAAATAATTGAAAAAGATATGTTCCGAGTTTCAACCCTGTATCTTTAACGGTTCTCGAGTTATAAGAATTTAAATATGAGAAATGGTGAAAAAAACCTATCATGAAGAAAAACGCAATTTCGCAAGAACTCGTTTCCTTGACAAACATAGCTTGAAAGGCAGATTTTGAAAACAAACCAAAACGAAAAAATTAATATTTCCTGTTCTAATTACGATAGAAACATGATTTAAACATCATTTTAAGCAGAAACCGGCTGAGAAATTTTTAATCCAATTAAAAGAAAAAAAAATGAAAAATTGAAGATTTTTGTGTCCCGGACCCCTTAAGTAAAACATTTCACTCCCCACCAGACATGCCAAGTCTCAGGCTTTTTGCTTATCACTATTATCTTAGAGAAAATGTTATTCTTTTAAATCACGCAAATGTTCCAATTAAATGAAGTAACATTTTCTGTATTAAAATACTGGTATCCAGAACGCCGATAGCTTGGCAGCTCTGCTCCTCTTAATAAAAACATATATAATTAACCAACACTTTATCACATTTTATAGGAGACAATACGAAATTTCTTATTTTTATGTCCTTACATATACCTCAGTCATAAAAATGTAAAACTTTGTGCTAATTAATATACACAATTGCGAAAATGAAATAGCAACCAATGAGAAAAGGAAGGCAAAGTAAAATCGTGTAAATTGAGGAATCTTTCTTCGTAGTGCTGGGAGAATATTACTAAAAAAAATATTTTAGGTTATATTTGGTGTGAAATATTTATTATTCATTCCTGTCCTATATATCCTTTTTTTATTTTTAATTTGCTTATTCCATTTTTCTTTTGCACGTGAAAATCATACAAATTAAAATTAACTCTTTGGGAGAAATTGTTATTCATTTTTTTTTTTGGCAACAATAAAGTTTATAAAATTTAACAGAATAATGTCAGTTTATTCTGTATGAAAATAACGAACTTTTTCATTTATAATCAAATAGTTGAATAAATAAATAAAAATATTATTGTATATAGTATATAAATACTATTTTCATTTCTGCGTTTAAATCAATGTATATGCAAATATCTATACAAAGGCATTCATTAATTCATTCCTTTTGCTTTGATTTGACTTCAAAAAACCATACATACTTTCACATTTATGATATTTTTAGATGAGATGCTGTTGCTACGCAACGGTTAAAAGAAAAAAAAATGAAATATAAGTAAATTCATAAAATAAAAATGTTTTATATTATTCGAACACATGTATAAAATTCCATCATAAGTTATACACCTAATTTAAAAGCTCTGACAAATGTTTTGACAAAATTGCAAACTAAAAGGAATAATTTAATACTCTTATTTAAAAATTTCAGCATCCAAAATTTACCATTTAAATCCATTATTCATATGAGCGATTTCTTTCAACAAATGAAAATTTGAAAATCGTCTGACTTGCCATAGAAAAGCATTATGCCACAAAATAAAATGTTCTATATATTCCGAACGAATGAACCAAATTTAACCCAAAACCATACAGCTAAATCCGGGGAGCCCACCAACATACATCCTTAATTCCAAGCTAATCGGATGCTTTTTACGGCAGTTATCGCGGGACAGACAGACTAACAAACAGACAGACGGAAACCAAAAACATTTCGGGTCCCACAGTAAGCCTTCACTGACGTTTCGGCAATTATTACGGAGTCTGATCCATGACAAGCATGTATTAAATCGGAAAAAATATATAAGGAATTTTTCCTTCTTTCTATGAGGAACAATGGAACAATGTAGTCATTTTCTGGATTCTCTAGTTGCCGTGCAATTTTACATCCGGTGTAGAGGTAGTGCGTTTTTCCATGCAATGGGAGCCATGAAGAATGTTTAAACGCGGCAGGTAGCCAAAAAAAAATAAAGTTTAACAGTAAGTAAAAACTTACAATAGAAATGTTAGTATAACAATATAAGATTTAAAAGAAAAACTATCCATTAGATCCTAACATACCTGACAGTCCGTGAACAGGTGAAAAAGCTACCAAAGGGATAACTCCTCATAAAAAAGACTAATTTTAGAGACCATACATTTAGTTTAACTCCTTAATTCTCCCTCCCGTCATATTCTCGGGCTGTATCTTTTACTCAAATTGTTTGATTCCCACCAGTTTTATATAATAGTGAAATTGGGTATATTTTGGTATCGTTTTTACTGTCATTAAATAAGGTGAATATTTCTTTTTCATAAAAGTAGTGCCAATAAGCAATTTGAATTATTGAACCGTAAATTAATTCGAGCGTTGAGGGGTTAATACAATATATAGATGCTTAACCACAGTGCAAAAGTAGAAAAAAATTAAAGAATATTTCCATATTTACAAGTGAAATTTGTAATTATAAATAGTTACAAGGGAAACAATAGTAAAAACTATAAATGAGAAGAGTTCAAGCTAACTGTACAATTAAACACAATATACAAATGGTATAAAAAGAGAAAAAGAATATGGCGACCACCCAGTCATGTAAATCTAATAAAATAGTAAAAAAAGAATGCATTTCTTATTTCGTTTTGAAAATTTTGATTAAATGAAATTTCCGGTTGGAAATGGGCTCGTTTTGGATCAGACTCCGAAATAATTAAGAGGTGTTGGAATCTATGGCTAAACATGTAAAATATTAAATACATAAAATACTAACAGTTTTGTTCCATGTGTGGACGTTTTTTTATTTCCGCTAGCCCCTATCAAACCCCTCATGTCTTTAGATATAAGAATCTCCAGTATAAACCAGAAAGTGAATAAATTATTATAAGAAAAAAAGTTATACATCAATTTTAGAGCATAACATTTTCGCTAATTTTCGGCTTTATACACTACGACGCAAAAGTTTAGACAATGACGTCATTCAGCTTTAAAATGTAGAATTATGACGTCAGAATTACAAAAACCTGTAAATATATTCAAAAACTGATTTAAAATGCTATGTACAAAAGACAGTCGTTTTATTTGCTATAATACTAATTTTTTTCATAAAAATTCAAATGTGCTTGTCGCAAAAGTTTAGACACTATTCTAAATTTCTTTGAATATTCGCTGGCATATGCAAATTTAGAATCGATGATGTCACAAATTTGGAGTACTTAAGTTCTGCAAACGATTGCGCTTCATAGTCGACATGCCGAGAGCTAAAGAAATTCAAGTGAATGAGATTTCAAGGATTTGGCAGTTGAAAGGTGAAGGGAAGAGCGTTTCTGAAATTTCTGCTATTATTAATAGGTCAAAAAATCAATTTATCGAGTTTTATCGAGTGGTTCCGAATATAAAGCAAAATGTCGGTCTGGGAGGCCACGTGTGACAAATGTACGAGAGGATCGCCTGATACAAAGACTAGCGAGTACTCAACAAATGAGCGTACGTGGAGTTCAAAGCTCATCGGGACTCTCTGTATCAAAGGATACGATTCGTAGACGAATTTTGGAAAAAGGAACAATCGTTTATAGCAAAATGCAGAAGAAACCAGCTCTGAAACCACATCATAAGTTACAAAGACTTATGTGGGCTCGAAAGCATATGTCATATGGAGAGAAATGGCAGTCAGTCATATTTAGCGATGAAAAAAAGTGGAATCTGGATGGTCCAGATGGTTGTTTATCGTATTGGCATGACTTGCGGAAGGAACCTCGACGTTTTTTTAGTCGCAGAGAAGGAGGGGGCTCGGTGATGGTTTGGGCAGCCTTTTGCTATAATGGACATGTATCTCTGACCTTCACCAGTGGTCGTCAAACTTCACAGCATTATACACAGACATTAGAAGAAAACCTACTGCCATTTGCTGAGCTTCTAGGGGGTCCTCAGTGGGAATTTCAGCAAGACAATGCTTCAATTCACACTGCAAAACATTCAAAATCTTGGTTTAATTCCCATAATATAAGAGTTCTCGACTGGCCAGCATGGTGCCCAGATCTTAACCCTATCGAAAACCTTTGGAGCATCATGTGTCGCAAAGTTTATAGCAACGCTAGACAATACTCTTCTGAAAAGGAACTTAAGACATCTATTGAGAATGCATGCTACGATATCGATCCACAAACTATGCAAGATTTAGTTTCTTCCATGCAATCTCGTGTATATGACGTAATACATAAGCATGGATGCGCAACCAGGTTTTAAAAATTGTTTATTTCGATTTTATTTAATTTGTGTCTAAACTTTTGAGACAGCAGTTTATTTTTGTTACCATTTAATTTATTGCAATATGCACAATTCCACTTTTCTTTGTTATAAATATTGTTTATATGTACAGCACATTAATTTCAAGCAATGATTTGAAAATTGAATAAATATTTTTCAAAGTATGTAAGAATTTCTTCATTGTCTAAACTTTTGCGTCATAGTGTAACAATTTTGAAATTTAAGATCTGCAAAATTTCCTGTCGTGATGATAAAATATAAAGGTAATTTACGTATTCAGCGCTAAAAATATAGATATGAATCGATTATGAAAAGTTAAAAAATGCAACCATCGCAGGTTTGTGTAATCAGAAAATTCAAAATCTTTCCAGAGATGTCCTTTCCCCCTTCCCTCTCCCAAGCCTCTGAATTGATCATGCAGTGTGAAAGGACAAAAAAAAAAAAAAAAAAAAAAAAAAAAAAGAAATCTGTTTATTTCAAGTACAATTTACAAAAGACTAAGTATATTTGGGAAATTTCTTTCTTCGATTAAATGATTTTCTGTATGTGTCAAAAAGTAGCGAATATGGATTTACGAATATCCTTAACAGAGAGTAGTGCTAGAAATCTACTTAAATTGTTATTTTCGTCGTATTTTTCATATTGTTGCTATTCTGGAAGAATTTGGGAGGACAAGGAGGGGCTCTGGAGGACTCTGGAAGGACAAGATGGAAAGTACTAAGAAGATTTAAATAAAAATTGTAATTAGTCATTAGTTATTAAAATATTCTCTGATGAAGGGCTTCGAAAAGCTTGAAAAACGAAGAAGTTTAAATGCATATATTTAACTTGTAACACATCATTTACTATTTTAGTTACCCTTTAAGCAAATCAGTGAACTTTTTAAAGTTCATATAATATATTTTATTAAATAAGAGTATTTATTTTCGTAATAATAATATAGTTTTCGATCCATTGTTTATTTTCCAGCCACATTTTAAAGGTAAGAACACTTTTAATGATGGAGACGTTAAATAATAAAATCCTTTTCCAAACTGATCCATATTCATTTCATTATTATTATTTTTTAAATTTAAATCATTGAGAAAATCAAAATCGTTACATAAATGTATGAACACCCTCTATATTTTAACAGAATCTCCTCTAAAAATCTTACTTTTTTTTCGCCACATGTTGTCTTTTTTTGGCAGGAAACCAGATTTATTCACCAAGTTATGCTCCAGAAGATCTTTAACAGGAGGACGTTTTATTGGATCAAATTGAAGACAGAAAGCTGCGAAACTCCTGGCTGATTTCAGAATATTATTCGCAGAAGGATACTTCAAGTATTTTCTATGCAGCTTGTTAAATTTTCTCATCTGCAATAAAATCAATGTATCACAATCATGTTTCAATGTTTTATTTTTCCTTAAATTGTGATTTTTTTTTGTATACATAAGAAAGAGTATAAAAAATTCAAGCCACAAATCATTGACGCTGAAAAATCATATTTATCTTCAGAAACAAACCAATATTGTGCTATTTCTTGGCTAAATATAGCACCATTTTAAATACTCGCATGGAAAATTGTCTCAATATTGATCAGCTTACATTTCGACAATTTAAGCCTTTAAACCTCATATTGAGACTATATTGGTATTTCATCTCAATCATTTCTAAAACAAAGTTAATATTTGTGTAAATATGTTGTTTCATCAGAAATATTTTCAACGTAAAAATAATACGTAGCAACCATACATTTAGGTAGAAAATATTTTCACTGCAAAGCGAATATTTTTTCAATATTGGATATTTATTCTAATGAAGCGCTAATATTGCCCTAATATTGGCTTTATGGGTTTTGCATTTTCGAAATAATTCTTGCTAATATTGGTTAAATGTAGACCCCTTGTTTGGGGGGCAATATTTTATCTCAATGATTGCAATATTTGCACAATATGATAAAATGTCCTAAAGATAATAGTCCACGTGCAGTGGAAGATTTGCTTCCTAATTCCCTTAATTCTTAAGAAACAAAAATAATGTGTCAGGCATAGATTATGAAACAGTTTCCAACACTTCTTAAACACTAAAACGGTCCTTCATCGTTTAACCCTCTCGCTGCGCAACTTGAGAAATACTCGGGCATGCATTTTCCCGTCTAATTAATACTATTTAGTTATTACCACCAGTTATTTTTTGGCGAAAACTTTGCTTGATTTAATCAGGATATTTTCTCCGATTACGATAGTCAAAAATTTCTGCTTTAAAGAACCGGTGATAAAATATTAAAAATTCTCTAAAAGACGCTCATCGCAAGGCAAGAGGCGCAGCAAGAGGGTTAATCTTTCATACTCCGACGGTACACTAAAGCACCATTAACAAATTAAAAAATTCATAGTATAAAATTAATTAATACATCGATTAGTAGTAATACAATTTACAATGAGTTTTAGAGACTTTGCTTTATCTTGTATTATCTAGTATTATTAGTTGCACAAAACAAAAATGTTTTTTAAAAGTACGATTTCATTTTCATTTGTACCTTTTCAGCTTTCTTGATATTGAAAGGTTTTAGCGGAAAAGTTTCATTCCGGAAATATTTCTATATTTCTATTGTATTAATGAATTAATTTTAATAGAAAAAATCCATTTAAAATTTATTAAAGAATGTGAAAATCTACTAGTGTAGTTTCAAAAAGTCACGAAAATGCTTTAGAAGATCAAATTTTCATGAATACATAATTTGGGACATAACGAGTTAAACACAATATATAAGTAAATAATCACATAACACATTTTAAAATCATATATTAGCAACTGTCGCGTACACACAAAAAAGTACCCAAATTCTTTTGTGAAGCCCTGCATATGATTGATAAATTTGTATCTATTCTACGAAGTTTGCCAAATTTTAATTTAGTAAAAATACGTATAGCATAGTCTTTCAGCAGTATCTACCAATAAACATAAATTTACTTGAATTCTTTTGTACAGCCCTATATATTGCCTATAGATTTTTATACACGCCATATATTACACTAAAATTTAAATAAGGCAAAACAAGCTTAAACTTACTAAAGTTTCACTTCCAGAAATTACCATCCATTAATCGTCATATAATGCATTTCTTTGCGTAGCGATGTGTATGATTTTATTTTCATCGATTTCTACCATTTTGTATACATACTACATATTCTAAAATTTTTGAAATTGAATTCTTTATGCAACTTGTATATTATCCGTAAAATTTGTACACGCCAAATATTATAAAAATAAGATAATTATAAAAACAGGTATAGCAACTTGAAACGCACTTAGGGCAACTATTGTTCATGGAGTAACAAATTTTTTTGTTCAATAAAAAGTTAACATTTTTGGCGCAAAATTCACCTTGATTAATAATTAAATTATAGAAAAATACAAATAAGTGTATAAACATTACTTAAGGGGGTAGGATACCTTTAAACATTCAAAATTTTCGAAACTTTTTTAATACATATTTTGATTCCGTAATCATTTCTGAAGAATATGCAGAAAATCGCATTAAAAAATTCCCATCAGTTTACTAATTATGGCAGTTTTATTACGACTACACATTAAGGCTACATAGTATAATTAAACTTTGCGTTGCGTTTTTTCAAAACGATGAATTTTGATACTGCGCGCAGTGTTACTAAAACACTATCCATGACAATCAAAAGAAATTTTTACCACATATTCATTTCTGTATTATCTACAACTTAAAACCAGAAAAAGGTAAGATTTTATTTTTTTTCTGTTTTTGTACGTTGAAAATAATTTTTTAAAAGTGGAAATTTTTAAGTTTTTGTTAATTTTTTATTAAGCCAATATTTTTTCCAAATATTCCGGTTTAGTATAGGGGTTATATTTAGTATAAAGGTAACACTATTATGTATTTATTTTCACCAAAATTTCGTCGTTATATGTATATTTTCAGATTTTATCATGCGCGCAAGATTTTTTTTTCTCTTATTATCATATATTTTTAAACTTATCATTTTAATATTTACTTATGAACTTACAAGTATATTTATTTTTGTAAATGTAAATTTAAATATCAGCTTTATATTTAAATGAAGTTTTATTTTTATATTTGACTTCTTACACAAGTTTTGAAGCCTGGAACATAGTATATTTTTTTTTACTTTTCCGACTTGTTTAAAGCTATGCTACCCCCCCCCCCCTTAAAGGTGCGTAAAACGTAATATAAAAGCATTTAAAAATTAATTAAAATAAAAAAGTTTTCAACCGAAACTTACTCGACTTTAAACTTAACCCCTTTAGGGGCAAGCAAAAATGTCTCTATATATTGAATTCTCACCGGAATAATCGGAAAATTTTATTTTTAAGTAAGGATAAACAAATATTCAGCGATTTCCTCCAAAGTTAAAAGTATAAAATTTATTTAAAATTTTCTGGTGAGAATCTTGTTTAAATTAGGTGGGATATATTTTATCCCACCGCCCCTCAAGGGGTTAAAGATGAAAGTCGAGTAAGTTTCTGAAATTGATGACAGTGAAACTGATTCTCAATTTCAGTGAGAAACTTAAATTTTTGTCATTGATGAAGGTCGAGTAAGTGTCGGTTGAAATCGTTTTGATTTTAAATGAGTTTAATGTACTTTTAAATACTTTTATATTTTGTTTTACGCACCTTTAAGTAACGTTTATACATTTATTTGTATTATATATTTTTTCAAGATCATGAAATTACATTACACTAAGTTTGGAAGATAAAAGCACTAAAAATAATTCAAAACGGCGCACAGTGGATCAAAGTATAGGCGATGACGAACATAGGATTATCACGATAGTATAAGCCTACATATATGATGTTTTTTGTTATATTTAGGTTTAAATGAGTAAAATAAATTATACTGAAAGTATCTGCATGGTTTTTGTGAACAATTTCGTGCTTTTTTGTTGCAAACAGGAAGTTTAGGGAGATGATGAATAACAAAAATAAACTGGAAAAACAAAGCATGCAGTTTTCACTTATATCCAAATGGTATTTGTGGAATATTTAAAGCATATTTAAAATATTTACATTAAAATCACAGACAATACATAAAACAATTAAACTTATTACATAAAAACACTAAAAACATATTAAAATTGGGACGTTTCGTTCGGTTCGTTTAGTGATTTTATGTAATAATTTTAATTTTTTTATGTATTGTCTGTGATTTTAATGTAAATATTTTAAAGATGGAATTCAGACGTAATATTTTTGCTTATATAATTTAAAGCATATGTTTAATTTTTAATTGGCAACATATACACAACTCTTTAAAATCGTTCTACAAAACTGCAACATTTTAGAACTTATTTCAATGCATATTTGTTATTATTGGGTTTGAGTTTTTTTTTTTTTAATTATCTTGTAGTAATATTAATTTTAGCATATTTCTTTTTTATTTGAAACAACATTATTTCATTTTGTCTTTTTTCTTATATTGTTTTGAAATATAACAAACAGACATTTGTTTTTGTTTCTGAAAAATGTTCTTTTTAAATAATGATTTTAGTTATGAAAAAGCAATGCTTAGTTTTGTAAGTGAAAAGTGTGGGCTAATTGCCTCAGACATTTATGAAGAAAATTTAAAGGAGCGTTTACGTATGTTTTGTGTAAATAAATGCAAAAGATAGCTGGCTGAAATCTGAACGAAAACTAGATCGTTTTAGTTATAAAAACTATTCTTCACTTCAGTGTTCCTTTAAAGTTGGTAATCAGCTTAAACCATTTGCAGTTGAAAATTTGCAGAAATCAACATCACGAGAATCTTTTTCAGACGTAACCGAAACTCATGAAAGAAGACTAACTCAAAGTTTCAGAGAGGATACTTCTGGAGAAGCTAAATTAAGAAGAATCAAAGAATAAATTTCAACGCAAATTCAGAAAAGAATTAGGTTTACTAATAGATGTTGTTAAAAGGGGAAGTGGTTTGACACACGATGGAGACACTGCAAGGACATTTTTGCTGAGTTTAAAAATACAGCTGAGATCACAGCTGAGATAAAGAACTTATTAAACGTTTTGAAATTATTATGGTGATCGCCTGTGACGAAATAATTAATGCCGAAAAATTTGGCAATTCCGCAGGTATTTTTATGCCAGGATATGTACATAATTACTAACTCATGAAAAGGTTATGATTAAAAATTTTGATGTTCCAATTGGATAATTATCGGAAGAAGTTAGAGAAGCTCGAAATAAAGAGTTTCGAACGTACCGGGAGAAAAATAAGAGAAAAATAAATCGAAGTGCATCTAACGAAGACTTATTGCTCCATTTGCTAATAAAATCTGACGGTTTGATTTCCAGTATTAGACACAAAATAAACGTTCAAAAGAACAAAAAATTTCTAGAAGCATTGGGTTTTTTACTTTAAAATATAACACTTTATTACTGACATAGCACCGTATCCATTTATTAGAGTACATTTAACCCTCTGAGAGCCTTTGCGCTTTTCAGCATTTTCATGAAAAAGTTTATATAACCCTAGATACGAGTATATCACATTTAATTCGAAGTTTAATGTTAAATTAGATTTTTACATCATTTCATATTAGAAACTTCTTACAGTATAATCTTCTTAAAAAAATATTTTTTTGTACAGCCAATTTAACATGTTTTCTGGAAACGGAAAATTACGTAATAGCCGCTTCAAGTCAATTTTTTCGAAAACGCGCAGGTTTGCGCAAAAAATCCTCTATACCACATTAAAATATAGGCTTTCAAGAATACAAGCATGTGTTTGAAATTTTAAACAACTTTAAACAATTTAAGTTAAATAATTTTGAAGATTATGAATCCGTTAATTCTATATGTGTTGTTCATAATGTAGAAGGAGTCATAAAATTCAATCAAAATATAGTCAGTAATGGTTTAAAATGTGTTTCAAGAAATTAATAATGATATTTTAAATGAGTTATTAGTAGAGGTTTCTTAGGTTTTATTTCTGAGCACAGCAAAAAGTCACTAAAATTCGCAGAAAAATTCCTCTGCTGAAAGATGCATATTCCGAGCTATACAAATACGATATAATTTTGTATAATTTAAAAAATAAACATATATTCGTATTTTATAGATATTCTTTTAAAATATTTCATTGCAAAGAATTAGTTTTTTAATGATTATTTTTTAGCTCTATGTTCGCATTTTCTTAAGGATTGATCCACTGTGCGGCGTTTTGAATTCATTCTGAATCCCTCATTGACTAATTCCTAACGTAAAAATCATACTAAGGTGTTAACACTAGAACGTCCGAAAATGTTACTCATGGTTTAAATTTAACTTATTTCATGAAAGAATTTCTGTTCCAGTTGACATTTAATCATATGGTCGGCTTCGGATCGACTCCTTCCGGGCGTTCTAGTGTTAAAATTCAACAAGGAGAAAAACATTGCATCAAGTTACCAAAATGAAAATTACATTAAAATAAAATTCAATATTCTTTTGATAGAGATGCAGCCTCGTTAATTACTAAATCAGCAGTTCTAGTGTACCAAGCTTCCAAAAAAAAAAAAAAAAAAAAAAAAATACGACTGGCATAAATGCTGCAGTTGGATCTAATTATAAAAGCATTCTCAAAACTCAGAAAACAATCAGTTTTCATGGTGTGGTCAACAATCTTAGAATTTAAATTTTTACTCCTAAAAGTATGTTTATGTTCCTTAACCCCTTAATGGTCGCATTAAATTATGGTTTAAAAATTTAAATTGTTTATTGGCACCACTTTTTTGAAAAAGAAATAAAATGATACTATAATAAAGCCAATTATACTATTTTATAAAACTGGTGGAAATCAAACAATTTGAATAAAAGACACAGCCCGTGAATATCACGGGAGCGAGAATTAAGGGGTTATCTTGTTTCAAGTGTACGGCTGGCTTCTCCTTATAGACTGCATTATACTTTTTGCACGGAATTCCATAAATGAGATTCTTAGCATTGAGGAAGGTATGTTATATTCTACCGAAACCGGTATGCTTAAAATTAAAAATGTTTGATGCTTTTAATGTTGTTATTTTTACTTTTCTATTATATTGCATCAAGCTCTCTCTTGATAATTATTGAAAACTACTTTATAAACATGTAAAACATCTTTCATTTTTTGAGTAATTAATGATTCAAAACCTTTGCAACTTGAAGGTACTAGCTCCATCACAGAAAATATGACTACAGGAGGACATGAAAATTGCGTTTTTAATGCAGTCAACGAAAGAGACAGGCCGCGGCACATCACCAATAACGGCTTCTTTTCAAACCACTTTAAACGCGTGGTAGTTTGACAATTATTGTAAACTAATCTATATTCATCACGTGTCAACCAACTGATGTGAAGTATCATGGCCTATCTCTTTCCTTTGTTGTATTTTTTTAATGCCCAGCCCACTGCACATAGTTACCCTTCTTAAGTTTAATGAAGGAATAAAAATATATAATATTAACTTAAAGCTACCTTTAACACTTTGAACATTTGGGAATAAACGTCTTTACTCCAACAAGTGACATCATCTGGAAGTTTCTTGTCTAAATACAATCCTGTGAAGATGTTGATTGCGAGGATTCCTAGGCCCCAGACATCTACTTTTGTGCAGTCGACGGAAGAAGTACCTTCACCATTTCGATATGTCTCTGGAGGTCTATGGCTGTATTTCACTCCAATTCTGTTGAAGAAATTAAACACGTTAATGTAAACTTCAAAATTAGCTTTATCTTATTTTGAAAAAGAAAAAGATATATACAGGGGAAGGGGGCACATGTGAACATGGGACTGATGTGAACATAGCAATTTTTCAATAGTTATTATACGTTTTTTTATTTGAAAAATTTACCAAAGATGGCAGTACCTGCAAACATATGGTTAAAATTTTTTGAAGCTCTTTGACATTTTGTTTGTCCCCATTACCCAAAGCACTGTATATAGATCTCAAAGTTAAAATCTCAGATCCAACTTGATAAGTGAATAACTTTATTTATATATTCATTTATTTCAAATTTAATGTTTTAACATATACTATGAATATTAATCAATATTTTTTATATAATTAAGTTTTTTTCTAAAATTGAAAAATGTTAATGATTGATCAAGTTAACTCTAGCAGCCACGTGGGTCACTTGTGAACAGATTAGTTGGGTCAGATGTGAACAGTTCATAGGATCACCAATAATCATTCTGTGATTCTGTTCCTTTAAATTAACTTCTTGAGAAAAAACATCAGCTCCAATATTTAGAATTTTCCTGAAACAAAAGATATTTCCGACATACAAAGCTGATTTTGTACTGAAACGTGTCCGCAAGTACATAATGAGCAACAAATCGTTTAGGTTCAATTGTAATTTAAATAAATTTAATGTTTTCTAAAATGCAATAAGTGTTATGTACTTATTATATAGCAGCCAACTTTTACGCTTTTTTCCTTCCACTATTTTTATTCGGAAAGATCTGCCTTATTTAATCCTACTGAACTGAACAGGTAATCAACATTGAGGGGTTTCCTAGCTGTTATCAGCTTAACACCCAGACTAGGAAATTAGAATGTCTTATGTTTTAATGAGCCATTGGGATAAAGTTAAACTGTAGCAATGCTACTATAAGAAAATAAGAAGTTAACAAGAGAAAAATAAGAAATTTAAGGAAAATAGGAATAAATATAAATTTAAGTAAAAACTTAAGAAGAAAGAAAGTTAACTATAAATCTTAAAAAAATTACATGAGTCTTAAAGTAATTGAAGTCTAACTGTAGTTGTAAAACTACTATAAGGAATTTTGAAAGTTAAAGTTAGTACTGTTCAGTGAAACACTCACCAAGCAAGGGCAAGAAAAGCCAGGGTGGCAAGACCACAAGATCCAACCAAAAAAGGGACAATTCAGGGCCATACATTTTATTTTTTTAAGTTTTTCTGTTTTTATGGTCTCTATGTATATAGAGAATTTTTTTTTTTTTTTTTTTTTTTTTTTTAAGAAAAGTATATAAAAAGAAAAAAAAGAGAAGGCAAAAGGCAAAATTTAATCCTATGTTTTCAATGATTAAATAAGAGAAATTTCTTTGTTAAAATATTGTGATAGGAAAAAAGCGTAAAAATTGGCAGTTATGTTATTATTTTACTAAAAGGTTTACAACAATATTTTTTATGCACTGTTAATACGAAAAATATTCCGTTAAGCAGCATTGCAATTTTTTTTTTTTTGTTTAATTTGTTCCCAACTTGTAATGATAACTTACTTCCATCCTTAAAACAGCTACATATATGAAGCTTTGAATAGAGACAGATATCAGAAATATTTTAAGAAAGTAAAATTTTTAAACTGATAACGAACGTAAAATCCCTATGGTAACCCCCCCCCTCTTTGAAAAGTTAAAGAAGTTAATTCATTTTTTTTGGGGGGGGAGGGGCGAGGGAGAACCTTATAATCGAGATATAGAAAAAAAAATCATTAAAAATCTTTCTTTATCATAGATTTAAAAGTAAACAAGACAAATGTAGGGGTGAGAATCTTTCCTATTTCGGCAGATTTCCGATAAATATTTTCTAAATGCCCTACCTAAAATTTCCCCCAAGCAAAAAACCCTTAAGAAAACTTTAAAAGCTGTAATTGTTTTTCTCAAATTTACTTCTTTATTTTTACTTTTATTGCAATAGTATTTATTCAATCATCTAAGCCTCCAGTACCATACTTATTTTCATTTTGTATTGTAACCTTTGGCGTCACACCAGGAAGGAGTCGATCCGACTCCGACCACATAGTTAAATGTCAACTGGGATCAGAAATTCTGAACAACGCAATTAACGTTATATAAATCAGTCAAATAGTTTTTAATAAAGATTCTGGTGTGAAATATTTTTGTGAAACTTGATTAAAATTTCCGGGCGTTCTAGTGTTAAATAATCACCCAGAAACTAGAGAAATACATATATATATATACAGGGTGTTCCGTTAAAGGGGTCAAATATTAATAGGGGTAATAGAGGAGATCACACGGAGCATAAATCAGTATATAATGCCTGGCCGGATCTCAATAATTTTCAAGTTACAGCAAATAGAATGAAAAATCGGAAATTTGTAAAAAAACCCTCATTGCTAAACTATCGATAATGCTACATAAAAACGAAGCACATATTTAGAAAGAGCAGAAAAAATCCTACGAAATGACATAAGTTGTTTTAGAATATTGAGAATTAATGGCGAGTTACAAGCTCTGAAACCGTGAAAAAATACAAAATCAAATATTTAGCAAAATAGTTAATCGTTAATTCCAAAAATGCAACTCTACCTACATCAAGGAAAATGTTATAAAATTTGGTCCATTCCGAAAGCTTTCGAAGAAGCTGACAATAAACCATATCAGTTTAATTGTATGGGAGAAATCAAGCAGTTCCCTAGTTACAACTCTGTACTGTTGCACGCTCGGAAAGGGCGAAACTCCGCCCATGACGATTGTAAACACCCCGTTTTAATATCTTTCAATTATACATTTCTGATCAACCTCTATCAATACCCTTTCATTATTCAGTCTGGTCAAGTGAATGACATATTGTGCAGCTCTCGCCTTGTCTTAAAGCAAACTCCGTGACTGCTGCATTTCCTCCATGAACTTTCAGGATGATGAAGAAGAAGTACTTTTTATGCAAATTTTCTATGTGTATAGGAAGAAAAGTGTAATAAAACAGCAGTCATCAGTAGGCGTTATGTTAAAGGGAGGCTGTTGTAAGTGGGATTGTAGTAAGTTGATGTATAATAATTATGCCGGAGTACTCTAACGAAGAATATGCGGACATGCATCTGATGTACGGGCAAGCTCATGGAAATGCATGTCTAGCACAGCGCATGTACCGTGAGCAATTTCCAAGGAGACGTTGCCCAAGTTCGAAACTCTTCATAAAAATCGATAGGCGATTACGGGAGACTGGATCGTTTAATACAGCAAGCATTGATGCAGGGAAACCTCGACATGTACGAACACCTGCAATGGAAGAAGATGTACTGAATATTTTTAAAGATAACCCCTCCACGAGTACACGAGCTGCTGCGTCTGAAGTCGGTGTTTCTCACCAAAGTGTGTGGCGTGTTCTGCGTGCAGAAAACATGCACCCCTTTCATGTGCAGCGGGTACAAATGTTATCAGTAACAGATTGTGCTCAGCGGACAGAATTCGTACGCTGGTTGCTTAATGTAACAGAAAATAATCCACAATTTCTGGAAAATATTTTATTTACTGATGAAGCAACATTTACGAGAGAGGGCGTGGTAAACACGCACAATATGCACACATGGTCATATACAAATCCGCACACTGTTTTCCCGTCGAACGCACAACAAAAGTTCAGTGTGAACATATGGGAAGGTGTCCTCGGCGATTATCTCATAGGACCATATTTACTCCCAGATGTACTCAATGGCAGTACGTACTTGGTTTTCCTACGGGATATCTTACCGCAGTTACTGCAAAATGTGCCAGCAACATTGCGCCACAATATGTGGTTTATGCACGATGGCGCACCGGCACATTTTTTCATAGGTGTTCGCAATCACCTCAATTCAACATATCCTGGGAAATGGATTGGACGCAGTGGACCTGTTGCTTGGCCTGCACGCTCTCCAGACCTCAATCCGTTAGACTTTTTTGTTTGGGGACACCTTAAATCGCTGGTGTATGAAACGCCTGTGGATACACCGGAGGATTTACTAGCGCGAATCGTTGTCGCTGCAGGAGACATTCCCAACTCCGTCGGAGTTTTTCGGCGTGTTCGCCAATCTTTACGACGTCGCTGTCGGCTGTGCGATTCTGTTAATGGGCGCAACTTCGAACACCTATTATAATAATGTCCGTTCGTCTGCCTTCCGACATTGAACTGTGCAGCGCAGGACAGAAGACTATGCTTCACATATGTCATAAAGTACGTGGAATGTAATTCTTTATTTGTCATTTTTCTTTTATTTTCAACACTTTTTGGCACAGTATTTTGTAAGTCACAGACTGTGGTGTACTCAAATTGTAAATTACAAAGTTTGTATGAATTAATTTAAAATTTAGTGTCTTTTTTAAATTTATAATTAATAAAATTATTATGCTATTTGTTATTATTATTTCCTATCATAAATTATGATGCACATATACATACAATAATTGTCCATGTAAAACATGTACTGAAACTTCTTGCATAGTTACAAATCGCAATATTTTTAATTATTTCCGAATTTTCACCACCAGTTTAATTTTAAAGAATTTAACTTAAGCTTTATATCAATAAAAGACCACTTTAAAATGTAGACTATTATTGTAAAGTTATTTTGGTCCATTCAACTCTTGAATAATTAAAAATGTTGCATGTCAGAAGAAGCATGATCGAAAATGTATAGTTGAGAGTAATTAAAAAGGCGGTGTTTCCAATCGTGATGGGCGGAGTTTAACCTTTGCTAGTGTCAAAGAAAGCGGAGTTGTAACTACGAAACTGATTAATTTCTCTCACACAATTAAACCGATATGGTTCATTGTAAGCTTTTTCGAAAGTTTTCGGAATGGACCAAATTTTACTACATTTTCCTTGTTGTAGCTAGAGTTGTCTTTTTGGAATTAACGATTCACTATTTTGATGTATATTGGATTTCGTACTTTTTTCACTGTTTCAGGGCTTGTAACTCGTCAATAAATATTGCTATTTTAATACAATTGATGTCATTTTGTAGGTTTTTTTCTGCTCTTTCTAAATATTTTCTTCGTTTTTATGTAGCTTTATCGATAGGTTAGCAATGAGGGCTCTTTTACAATTTTCCGAATTTTCATTCTATTTGCTGTAACTTGAAAACTATTGAGATCCGACCAGGCTTTATATACTGATTTATGCTCCATGTGATCTCCTCTATTACCCCTATTAATATTGGACCCCTTTAACGGAACACCCTGTATATATATATATATATATAGCTCTATTAAAAGTGAATGATTATGAAAATGATTATGAAAAGAGGGTGCAAAACAACAATAAAAATACATGAAAATTTATAACGAAAAAACAATAAACAAACCACTACCTGCTCTTCAGAAAGTGGGAGGAGTGAAAAAAGCAGGTATCAAAAACAGAAATTGGATCCTCACGGGTTTCGCAAGATATGGCCAACCCACATACTCCAAAAGTATAAAAATAGATTTAAACTTTCAAAAACACATACATATAAATATATATTTGTAGGATTTGAATTTAAACATACTTTATTTTCTTTATGACCTATATGATCAGCAAATTAACTGACGCTTTGATATTTTTATTATCCATGATTTGAAAGCACGAATTATAAAAATTCACGATCACGAGATCAAAGTTTGGACATATTCAAAAATTAGAAAAGAGTCGGTCTAAAAAATAATGTTGTGCATGAAGCAGCGGCTTATGAGATGCCAAGGAAGGTACTGTTAAGCCTAATCAAATTATTCGTAAGAAATATGTTGTAAGTTTTAAGTAAGAAAGGTGCTGTATTTAGAAAAGTATCGACAAAGTGATGTAAAGTTACCCTTATAGAATTGTATTAAAGTGTACGTGTTGTGATTCAAACGTCTACTTATTCAAATCATCTATATATTAACATTTTACAAACAATAACTTCTAGAAATTTGGGGGTTCGATGCCGGGATATTAAGCAACTAGTAGTGGAATAGTTAGTCAAATATTAATCGAAAACATGGGATCCTTAAACAAAGCTAAAAGAATTGATCTAATAGATCTCTGTGAGGAATGCGGAATTCAACCACCAGAAAAACCGACAATCCATGTCCTAATAAAGCTAATTAAAAACTGGGAAGATTACGATGAAGATTTTATAAAGGACCGCCTAGAGGTAATTGTGGCAGCTAGAAAAGCGCAAGCGGAATCGGAACTTGAAGAAAAGAAATTAAGAGCAGAGATTGAAGAAAAGAAACTAAAAACGCAATCGGAACTTGAAGAAAAGAAACTGAAAATGGAAATGGAAGAGAGAAAATGGAGAATAGAATTGGAAGAAAAAGATCGCGAAAGAGAATTTGAGATTAAGAAAATACAACTACAAGAAAATTCAAGACAGCACATCGATGTGGACACAAGGACAAATCCAGGTAAGCAATATGAATTGCTTAGATTATTAACAAAATACGATAGTACAAATGATATTAGTTTATACTTGGCTATGTATGAAAGGCAAATGGCGCAAACGGGCATTGATAAAAAAGAATGGGTCAACTATTTAATTAACCTAATGCCATTAGATGTGATTAATGTAATAACCAGGGAGAGTGAACCCGAAATGCAAGATTATGACTATATAAAAAGTATTCTTTTAAAACGGTACAAACTATCGCCAGAAGAGTTTAGGCTGAAATTTTTCTAACTCAAAAAAGAGCCATCGGCTAATTGGCGCGATTTCGCTTATGATATCAAGGTATATTTTAAATAATGGATCGACGGCCTTGAAATAGATAGCTTTGGGGAATTATCGGAATTAATTGTAGTTAATCAAATTAGGCATAATTTACCTGCGGAAACAGAGACACATTTTGCAGAGGAATTGTTAATCATAAAAAAGATAGACGAATTAGTAAACAAATTAGATATATACGAAACGGCACGATGGGTTTGCAATAAACAAGCTATAAGGAATACAAGTGGGAGTTTTGAGGATAAACGATCGAGGGTGGCTGACTACGCCAATTCGAAAAGGCGTCAAGTTGACAATAGGCACAATGTGAACCATGGAAGAAACGAGGCACATATAATATGTTATAATTGTGGCAGACCTGATCACGTGAGTAAGAATTGTACCATGGGAAGTAAAACACAACAAAATTATTCAAATTATAACCCGCAACGTAATCAAAATTGGCGAGAAACGAAATACCAAGATTGGAGCCAAAACACGCAAAGAAAATTAGTTAATACGGGCACGTTAAATGGAAAGAAAGGAATAATCCTGAATATTCAAGGAATAAAAACAAACATAATAATCGATACAGGGAGTGATATTTCAATCGCCAATTCAAGATATCATACGGCAATAAACGCGCCAAAGTTAACCAGCGACAATATATCTATATCGGGCTTAGGTGGAGAAGAGATTAAACCAACGGGTTATTTCTTGCATAAAGTTTATGTAGATGGTATAGAAATACAAGATAAATTTTACGTAGTACAAGAAACTGACTATGATTTAATATTAGGTAGAAAAGCAGTCGAAGGCTTGACGTTAAAAGTAATGGAAGATGTTGTTAATATAGTAAACGACAATTCAGTTCGAGTGGGATACATTAAAATTAATGATGTCCTTTCCAAAACAGATGAAGTAGCCGCATCAAGTATAGATAACGATAATCGAGCTTGGGAAGATATGGTTAATATCAACTACGTAAATGCCGAGGTGGATTTGACTCATATTACAAATTTAACTAACAGAGAAAAAATACGAGAATTTATAGAATCATACAAACCAAATAAAACAAAGGATACTGGGTTAAAAATGAAAATACTATTAGCGGATGAAAAACCTATCTGTGAACAACCAAGAAGGTTACCTCTAGTGGAGCAGGAAATAATCAGTAAGCAAATACAAGAGTGGTTGGAAGATGGGATCATTAGACGAAGTTATTCAGATTTTGCGGCCCCAATAGTCCTGAGTAAGAAAAAAGATGGATCACACCGGTTATGTATTGATTATCGGGAAATAAATCGAAAAATATTAAAAGATCGCTATCCACTACCGTTAATTGAGGATGTGATCGACAAATTGCAGAAGGCAAAAGTATTTACGACATTAGATCTCAAAAACGGCTTTTTCCACGTCGAAATTGATGAAAACAGTCGTAAATATGCAGCTTTTGTAACACATGAAGGGGAATACGAATTTTTACGTTGCCCATTCGGATTGTGCATATCAGGTAATCAATTTCAAAGATATGTAAACACAGTATTCCAAGATTTACTACGAGAAGGCACTATCATTGTATATATGGATGACTTTGTCATTCCCTCAGATGATGAAGAACATGGGATAAAGAAGCTGAAACGAGTATTAGAAGTAGCATCAGCGTATGGTTTAGAAATTAACTTCAAAAAGTGCCAATTCCTTAAAAAGAAAATAGAGTTCTTGGGTTATATAATTGAAAATGGGACCATAAAACCGTCTGAAGCGAAAACAAAAGCTGTGCAAAATTTCCCTAAACCAACTACAACAAAACAATTACAATCCTTTTTAGGTTTAACAGGATACTTCAGAAAGTTTATCCCGAATTACGCCAAAATCGCCAAGCCTCTAAGTGATTTATTAATGAAAACAAATTTTTTCAAATTTGAAAGAGAGCAGCTCGGAGCTTTTAATGAGTTAAAGAGAATACTATCAACAAAACCAGTTCTTCAATTATATAAACAAGGATCCACACTAGAACTCCATACTGACGCAAGCAGCCAAGGATTTAGCGCAGTTTTATTACAGAAAGGAGATGATGGAAAATTTCATCCATTACAATACATGAGCAAGAAAACTTCACCACAATAGGAGAAATATTCAAGTTATGAACTTGAAGTATTAGCCATAATAGAAACTCTTAAGAAATTCAGAAATTACCTAATGGGAAATAAATTCATGATAGTAACGGACTGCGCTGCGTTCCAGAAAACATTAAACAAAAGAGATTTAGCACCTAAGGTAGCAAGATGGGCATTGCTCATCGAGGAATACGACTACGAGATAGAACATAGAGCAGCAACAAGAATGAAACATGTAGATGCATTAAGCCGAAACGTCCTGACAACACAATCAGTATTAGTGATAACTAGATCGCAAGGAGAAATAACGAAAAGAATCGCAATAGCGCAAAGGCTAGATAAATCTATACAATGCATCAAGTCGCTTATTAAAAATGGACCGTCCGATAATTACTTAGTAAAAGATGATGTATTATACAGATTCGAGAATGGAAAAGAAATATTGGTGGTGCCGGAAGAGATGTAACGAGAAATTATACGAAAAATTCTTGAAAGAGGACACTTTGCTATATCAAAAACGGAAGATCTAGTGAAGCAAGAATTTTACATAGCTGGATTAAGGAAGAAAGTAGAGACAATAATCGCGAACTGTGTTGATTGTATCTTATATAATAGAAAGCAGGGAAAAGCTGAAGGTTTTCTAAACCCTATAGCAAAAGGAAACAAACCACTGGAAACCTATCACATCGATCACATAGGTTCATTACCTCTCACAAATAAAAAATATCAATATATTTTCACAGTAGTAGATGCATTTACGAAGTTCGCATGGTTTTACCCAGTGAAATCAAAGTCGGCCAAGGAAGTACTAGAGAAATTGGAACTACAACAAACAACTTTCGGGAACCCAGCTAGAATTATAACCGATAAAGGAAAAGCTTTTACTGAAAGCGAGTTCAAGGAATATTGTACAAAGGAAAGAATTGAACCTCTAGAGATAACAACTGGGATGCCAAGGGGAAATGGACAGGTGGAAAGAATACACAGAGTGATGATATCCGTTTTGTCAAAATTATCTAGTGATGATGAATCCAAGTGGTATAAGTATGTACCAAAATTACAAAGAATTATCAATAGCACAGTAACACGAAGCACCAAGTATAGTCCTTTTGAATTAATGACAGGGGTTAAAATGAAGGACAGTGTCATGCAGAACATCAAGAAAATTTTGGAAGAAGAATTTACCGAATGTATGATGGAAGAACGCGAAGACATGAGAGAAGAAGCAAAGAAAAATATACTCAAAATACAAGAAGAAAACAAGGTGCAGTTTGATAAGAAAAGAAAACAGCCACGAAAATACAAAATAGGAGATATCGTCGCCATAAAGAGGACGCAATTTGGCAATACTATCAAACTTAAAGAAAAATATTTGGGGCCATATGAGATAACTGCAGCCAAGAATCATGATCGGTATGAAGTAAAGAAAGTAGGAGATCATGAAGGTCCAGGGAAGACGTCAACAGGGGCCGAATACATGAAGCCGTGGTCTATGGGTTAAACTCCTGGACGAGTCGGATTGATTAAATATACGTGTATTTGTATTGAACCTATAATCAAAATTTTATGTGAAAGAAAAATCTATAAAAGTCTCAAGAGTGTAGCTGTTTAAACATAAAAAAATAATAATAAGCCAAGATGATGATGTCGGGACGCCATCATGTCAGGATGACCGATTTGTAGGATTTGAATTTAAACATACTTTATTTTCTTTATGACCTATATGATCAGCAAATTAACTGACGCTTTCATATATTTATTATCCATGATTTGAAAGCACGTGTTATAAAAATTCACGATCACGAGATCAAGGTTTGGACATATTCAAAAATTAGAAAAGAGTCGGTCTAAAAAATAATGTTGTGCATGAAGCAGCGGCTTATGAGATGCCAAGGAAGGTATTGTTAAGCCTAATCAAATTATTCGTAAGAAATATGTTTTAAGTTTTAAGTAAGAAAGGTGCTGTATTTAGAAAAGTATCAACGGAGTGATGTAAAGTTACCCTTATAGAATTGCATTAAAGTGTACGTGTTGTGATTCAAACGTGTACTTATTCAAATCATCTATATATTAACATTTTACAAACAATAACTTCTACCAATGGCGGATCTAAGGGGGGGGGGCGAGGGGGCGATCGCCCCCCCTTGGGCAAATAAAGGGTTTGAAAGACGGCATTATGCATCCTCACGAGAAATGACTTGGGGCGAAGCTCGAGCGCGGCGCGACCCGTCCCGGGTCGCGCCAGTTTTAATCCACAAGACTCGTGCTGGGTCAGGTCTTCCCTCTTTTAGAGTCGGGCCGTGTCCTGATCTTAAATTTTTCTGCAGATTCGGGTCTGGCGAGACTTCTTTTTCTTCCAGGTCGAACCTGGCCTGGACTTCATTCTTCCTAGAGGTCTGCACTGGCCGAAATTTCCAAGTCGGGCCTCGGCCCGGAATAAAAGCTAAACGTTCAGTCCGTGTCAGTCCTTATGATAAGCGTTACTGGCCCGATCGCGACCTGTGCACTCCTCTAAATTCCGACTGTCTGTCCGTTTGTCTGTCTGTATGTGACACAAATTTTGTGGGCGCTCTATCTCAAGAACTAATGCGCAGAATTTAATAAAAATTTATATTCAGGTAGTCCCTGATATAGATTGGTGCTGATTAGTTTTTGGTGTAAATCGCCCAGCAGGTGGCGCTGCTATGTAGCATTTTGCAGGATTTCCGCAAAAGTTCTATCTCAAGAACTAATGCACGGAATTTTATAAAACTTCAGATTCCGTTAGTCCTTGACATGAATGGATGCTGTTTACGTTTTGGTGTAAATCGCCCAACAGGTGGCGCTGCTATGCTGCATTTTGCAGGATTTACACTATTTTTGCAGTAGCTCTATCTCAAGAACCAATGCACACATTTTCATCAAACTTCGGATTTAGTTAGTCCTTTATATGTAATGATGCTGACTACGTGTTTGTGTAAATCGCCCAATAGGTGGCGCTGCTGTGCTGCATTTTCAGCTATTTCCTCATTAGCTCTATCTCAAGAACTAATGCACGAATTTTCACCAAACTTCAGATTTAAGTATAACTTGATTAATATTGCCGCTGATTATGTGTTGTTGCAAATCGCTCAACAGGTGGCGCTTCTATGCTGCATTTGTCATGATTTGCGCAATACCTCTATCTCAAGAACTAATTCACGAATTTTCCTCACACTTCATATTCAGTTAGACGTTGACATAAGTTGGTGATAATTAGGTTCTGGTGTAAATAACCCAATAGATGGCGCTGCTATGCTGAATTTTGCTGGATTTACACGATTTCAGTGACAGTCATACCTCGAGAACTAATGCACGGAATTTCATATTTTTAGAATTCTCATGATGAACACAGATTGGCACTGAGATAGTGAATTTTGAAGTATTGACATGTATGAGATAGAAGAAAGTTTTGTGATGGTCACAACATACTAGTTCCTTGTAGAGCTTTAAAATTGTGATTTTCTTTTATCATCCGTTTCTTTCATTCTAAACTGATTTTTTAACTGGATTTTCATTTGAATGTAATTGTCTTATATTTTTAAGTAGTGTTTATGTACATAATTGCCTAAATAGTCCTTAATAATATCGTTTTTATGTATTCATGAATTTGGAACATAAGCTGAAAATAAAATATGAGCATAAGTAAGTGTGGTGTGCTTTATGAATAGTTTTAAAGGCAAAATGCAGGCTGTGCTGGAGTCGATTTTTTAGCTTTTATACCGGGCCGGGCGATAATTTTTTTGTGCGGGTTGGACCTGGACTTGGGCAGAAAATTTCAGCCCGGGGAAACCTCTAACTGACATATCGAAGGCCGCTTTATTTTTTTTTTAAATGCTTCTTTCATCCATCATCCCATAGCTAATGAACATACAGGGTGTCCCAAAATGCACTGGCTGATTTTAAAATTCAATAACTTGCAAATGGTGGCAGCTATTAAAACAAATACTTGCAGGAGAGTTATGTAAGAAGTCAAGGAGCAGGGGTGATTATGTTCCGAATTTTCCAAAAATTTTACCCTCTCGCTGCGCATCCCGCGATTTCCACGGCCAACGTAAAAGTAGAAAAATTTGCACAACCCGCGATTTCCGCAGCAAATCTTTTTTATTTATGATCTAATTCTATTAAAAAAAAAAAAAAAAAAAAAAAAAAAAACTCTTTCACAAAGGTTTCTGGCATATTTTAACTCTAAAATATATGAAGATTTGAAATATGTAATAAAATAAATGCGCAATTTTTGAAGCTATTTTGATTAAAATTACGCGGCGAGAGGGTTAAGACGTTCGGTTCAGAAAATTAAAAAAAAATCATCAATGCTTAAATTCGGAAATAAAAATAGTCACGAATTTTGACAAATGGTCGTCATAAAAAATCTATTTCGTCAATCTAAAAATAACTTCAATTCCTCCAAAGGATCACGGAAAAAGCGCAAATTTTGTCAAAAGGACGACGAAAAAGAGTGAATTTGTTCAAAGAGACGCCGAAAAAGCGCGAATTTGGTCAAAGGGTCGCTGAAAAAACGCGAAATTCTTCAAAGATCGAGAAAAAAGTGAGTTTCGTCAAAGGGCAGCAGAAAAAACTTAAATTTCGTCAAAGGATCGCGGCAGAAAACGGGAATTTTGGCAAATGGCCACGAAAAACCACGAATTTCGTCAAAGGTTTGCGAAAAAATGCAATTTTTATCAAAGAATCGCGAAAGAAACGTGAATTTCATCAAATGGTCGCGAAAGAAACGGGAATTTCATCAAAGGGTCGCGAAAGAAACGCGAATTTCATCAAAGGATCGCGAAAGAAACGCGAATTTGGTCAAAGACTCCCGAAAAAACTCAAATTTTGTCAAAGGATCGCGGATAAAACTCGAATTTCGTCAAAGGATTGCTGAAAAACGCGAGTTTTGTCAAAGAGTAGTGGAAAACGCGCATTTTGTCAAAGAGTCGTGGAAGAAATGCAAATTTCACCAAAGAGTCGTCGAAATACAGCGGTCTCTTTAGAAAACAGCACACATATATATATCTATATGTTTATTATTATGGATATCGTTTTTAATCTGAAATAATATACTGAACTAACTTTTGAAGAAACGGGTTAACACAAACACAGCTTGCGCAAGAATCTGCACTCAGCGACTCAGCCTGAAATCGACCCGAATCTAAAACAGTTAACCCGACCTGCAACAAAAATAATTAGTGCCAGGATTGAATCCCCCCCCCCTCCCTCTACTGTAACCTTTCAGAAAATTTGCTTTGAATTTCAGAATTTTTTTTTAAATTATTTATTGGGTATCACCCCTAATCAGGAGTTTTTTTACTGCGATTCTATATTTTAGTTTAAAATAGCAACGATAGAGGGCGCTGCAAGCAATAGACGCTAAATCTGTGCCTGGAGGAGGAAGGCCAGAAATTGGGCCCCGATTTAACGACTATTGATTGCAGGGCCCGACTTATGCAGGGGCATGCGGGGCAGCCGCCCCGGGCCCCCCTTTTTAGGGGGCCCCCATGAGAGTACTCAGGAATTTCATTAAAAGGTGCCAAATGATTAAATTAGCCAAAAGCAGCCAAAACTCATATATTTTCAAACAATCTGCTTCCTGTACCCTCTCCACCCATTAGGGATGTAGTGGAAGGTATACGCCGTATACCTTCTGGATTTTTTAAAGAAGCTCCGTATGCCCTCTGTTTCTCAAATTAAGCTACAGCATATACCCTAGGCATGACATTCCTGACTTTAGCGTATACCCTCTGGTTTTTTACGACTACATCACTGCTACCCATGCAAAAAACAAACTATATCATTAGAAAACTAATAATTAATATTTTATCATGACAACTTAGTATTCTATTGTTTTCAAAAGAAATTCTTTATTAATGTTTTTCTCGTAACGTGGCAAGTTAATACCATTGATTATGACCAATTTGGGACATTTTCTTTTAGACATCTTATAACGTACGTAGATAAGAAAAGTAAAATTTTGCAAAGAAATACTCGTATTAACCAATCTATCATTTTTTTCTACTATTATCTTACTAGTATTTTTTCTTAAAGTTGTGACCATCTTTTTGTCACACTCTGTATACAGATGTAAACAGTACCGGGTACAAAATTTATGCATACAATAAAATATGTATGAAATTTAGTACCAGCTACTTCCTACTTCCACATTATTGGCAGTAAAATCTATAGATAGAAGGGGGGGGGGGCAGAATGATTCTTGCCCCGGACCCCCCCATAGCCTAAGTCGGGCCCTGATTGATTGCAGCGCCATCTATCGCTGCTATTGTAAAGTAAAATCAAGAATTGCAGCAAAAAATCTCCTGACATCTTACATAACCTGCAAGATTTTTTTTAAATGGCTGTCATCATTTGCAAGTTATTGAATTTTAAAATCAGTCAGTCCATTTTGGGACACCCGGTATGTTTTTTGATATGTTTCAAAGCATTCTTTACTGAATTACAACTGATCTTAGATATAAAGAGACAAGCAGTTTTATACCAAATTAGTACTTTTTACATAATCCTGAAGATTAAAAAGTATCCCTAAATAATTATTTGGACGTGTCCGTTATGGAGCTTTTACTGTATATTGTTTTTATCTTCAAAAATATTTAGACTTACTTTTCAAAAATCGGGTCAACCCGAACCCTTCTCGCAATAGTGAAAACCAAATCCGAAACTGACTCAATCCCGAAATAATGTATGTCAATCTAACCCAAACCCAGCGCACTAGGCGCAGCTAAAAAGTAGAAGTCAACCCGAACCGCAGCAGAAAAATAGAAGTCAACTGGGCCCAAACCCAACCCGCAGCAAAAAAGTAGAAGTTAACCCGACCCGCAGCAAAAAGTAGAAGTCAACCGGACCCATACGCGACCCACAGATAAAAGGAGAAGTCAACCCGACCTGCAGCAGAAAACTAGAAGTCAACCGGGCCCAAACCCGACCCGCAGCAAAAAATAGAAGTCAACCGGACCCAAACGCGACCCACAGAAAAAAGTAGATGTCAACCCGACCTGCAGCAGAAAACTAGAAGTTAACCGATCCCAAACCCGACCCGCAGCAAAAAGTAGAAGTCAACCGGACCCAAACCCGACCCACAGAAAAAAGGAGAAGTCAACCTGACCTGCAGCAGAAAACTAGAAGTCAACCAGACCCAAACCCGACCCGCAGCAAAAAGTAGAAGTCAACCGGACCCAAACCCGACCCTCAGTGAAAAAAATTAGTCCCGACCCGCGCATCAGATTGGAGTCTCCAAATTTCTAAAATCGCCCCCCCCCCCCTTGAGGACCCTCCAGATCCGCCCTTGACTTCTACATATATATATACAGGGTGTTCCGTTAAAGGGGTCCAATATTAATAGGGGTAATAGAGGAGATCACATGGAGCATAAATCAGTATATAAAGCCTGGTCGGATCTCAATAGTTTTCAAGTTACAGCAAATAGAATGAAAATTCGGAAAATTGTAAAAGAACCCTCATTGCTAAACTATCGATAATGCTACATAAAAACGAAGAAAATATTTAGAAAGAGCAGAAAAAAACCTACAAAATGACATCAATTGTATTAAAATAGCAATATTTATTGACGAGTTACAAGCCCTGAAACAGTGAAAAAAGTACGAAATCCAATATACATCAAAATAGTTAATCGTTAATTCCAAAAAGACAACTCTAGCTACAACAAGAAAAATGTAGTAAAATTTGGTCCATTCCGAAAACTTTCGAAAAAGCTTACAATGAACCATATCGGTTTAATTGTGTGAGAGAAATTAATCAGTTTCTGAGTTACAACTCCGCTTTCTTTGACACTAGCAAAGGTTAAACTCCGCCCATCACGATTGGAAACACCGCCTTTTTAATTACTCTCAACTATACATTTTCGATCATGCTTCTTCTGAGATGCAACATTTTAAATTATTCAAGAGTTGAATGAACCAAAATAACTTTACAATAATAGTCTACATTTTAAAGTGGTCTTTTATTGATATAAAGCTTAAGTTAAATTCTTTAAAATTAAACTGGTGGTGAAAATTCGGAAATAATTAAAAATATTGCGATTTGTAACTATGCAAGAAGTTTCAGTACATGTTTTACATGGACAATTATTGTATGTATATGTGCATCATAATTTATGATAGGAAATAATAATAACAAATAGCATAATAATTTTATTAATTATAAATTTAAAAAAGACACTAAATTTTAAATTAATTCATACAAACTTTGTAATTTACAAATTGAGTACACCACAGTCTGTGACTTACAAAATACCGTGCCAAAAAGTGTTGAAAATAAAAGAAAAATGACAAATAAAGAATTACATTCCACGTACTTTATGACGTATGTGAAGCATAGTCTTCTGGCCTGCGCTGCACAGTTCAATGTCAGAAGGCAGACGAACGGACATTATTATAATAGGTGTTCGAGGTTGCGCCCATTAACAGAATCGCACAGCCGACAGCGACGTCGTAAAGATTGGCGAACACGCCGAAAAACTCCGACGGAGTTGGGAATGTCTCCTGCAGCGACAACGATTCGCGCTAGTAAATCCTCCGGTGTATCCACAGGCGTTTCATACACCAGCGATTTAAGGTGTCCCCAAACAAAAAAGTCTAACGGATTGAGGTCTGGAGAGCTTGCAGGCCAAGCAACAGGTCCACTGCGTCCAATCCATTTCCCAGGATATGTTGAATTGAGGTGATTGCGAACACCTATGAAAAAATGTGCCGGTGCGCCATCGTGCATAAACCACATATTGTGGCGCAATGTTGCTGGCACATTTTGCAGTAACTGCGGTAAGATATCCTGTAGGAAAACCAAGTACGTACTGCCATTGAGTACATCTGGGACTAAATATGGTCCTATGATATAATCGCCGAGGACACCTGCCCATATGTTCACACTGAACTTTTGTTGTGCGTTCGACGGGAAAACAGTGTGCGGATTTGTATATGACCATGTGTGCATATTGTGTGTGTTTACCACGCCCTCTCTCGTAAATGTTGCTTCATCAGTAAATAAAATATTTTCCAGAAATTGTGGATTATTTTCTGTTACATTAAGCAACCAGCGTACGAATTCTGTCCGCTGAGCACAATCTGTTACTGATAACAGTTGTACCCGCTGCACATGAAAGGGGTGCATGTTTTCTGCACGCAGAACACGCCACACACTTTGGTGAGAAACACCAACTTCAGACGCAGCAGCTCGTGTACTCGTGGAGGGGTTATCTTTAAAAATATTCAGTACATCTTCTTCCATTGCAGGTGTTTGTACATGTCGAGGTTTCCCATCAATGCTTGCTGTATTAAACGATCCAGTCTCCCGTAATCGTCTATCGATTTTTATGAAGAGTTTCTAACTTGGGCAATGTCTCTTTGGAAATTGCTCACGGTACATGCGCTGTGCTAGACATGCATTTCCATGAGCTTGCCCGTACATCAGATGCATGTCCGCATATTCTTCGTTAGAGTATTCCGGCATAATTATTATACATCAACTTACTACAATCCCACTTACAACAGCCTCCCTTTAACATAACGCCCACTGGTGACTGCTGTTTTATTACACTTTTCTTCCTATACACATAGAAAATTTGCATAAAAAGTACTTCTTCTTCTTCATCCTGAAAGTTCATGGAGGAAACGCAGCAGTCACGGAGTTTGCTTTAAGACAAGGCGAGAGCTGCACAATATGTCATTCACTTGACCAGACTGAATAATGAAAGGGTATTGATAGAGGTTGATCAGAAATGTATAATTGAAAGATATTAAAACGGGGTGTTTACAATCGTCATGGGCGGAGTTTCGCCCTTTCCGAGCGTGCAACAGTACGGAGTTGTAACTAGGGAACTGCTTGATTTCTCCCATACAATTAAACTGATATGGTTTATTGTCAGCTTCTTCGAAAGCTTTCGGAATGGACCAAATTTTATAACATTTTCCTTGATGTAGGTAGAGTTGCATTTTTGGAATTAACGATTAACTATTTTGCTAAATATTTGATTTTGTATTTTTTCACTGTTTCAGAGCTTGTAACTCGCCATTAATTCTCAATATTCTAAAACAACTTATGTCATTTCGTAGGATTTTTTCTGCTCTTTCTAAATATGTGCTTCGTTTTTATGTAGCATTATCGATAGTTTAGCAATGAGGTTTTTTTTTACAAATTTCCGATTTTTCATTCTATTTGCTGTAACTTGAAAATTATTGAGATCCGGCCAGGCATTATCTACTGATTTATGCTCCGTGTGATCTCCTCTATTACCCCTATTAATATTGGACCCCTTTAACGGAACACCCTGTATATATATATATTTATGGTGAATTTAACAGATAATGTAACTAATGAATATGATGACAAATGAATAACAGAATAAAAAGTATGTCAATGATATTTTTTGCTTGTGCTCACATGTGCCCCATGTGTGTTCACAACTACCTCGCCAGTGGTGCACATTTGAAAGAATTTTTTTTTAATTTATAAAACTATTAGAAAAGGTAAGAAGGACTATAAAGGTGATTTAACCACGTAATGGTTTTACCACTGTTGCCACTGTCCATGTGCCACCATGTGCCACGGATGTTAACCACTTAACTGAGTTCGGGAAAGAAAAGTTAGCCTGCTTCGATAATGAAAGCTTTTCGACGCCACTAATTTTTACCTGTAATCTTCCATTTATTTTATTGGCAGACTATTTTCGATTACTTAAGAGAAATATTTTTGTAAATAAAAAGTGCTGTTGGCTCCCTGATTTTAGTTTATGGTTTCAAAAATATATATGAGACAGTTAACCCTTAAATGCGTGATTTTTTATTTTGTTTCGAAAAAATTATATATGATTCTCTAAAAGGTTTATTACCCAGGAAAAATAATGAAAAAAAAAATCAGATACATTTTTCATATAATAGGTCAATCTTTTCTTCCGTTGCAGATCTGCAATACAAGTAAAAACTACTGTCGTGTGGCTGTTTTACGCTAAAATATTGCAAACTAAAAAATATTTTAATAAGTATGTCTCACAATACCTTATTTTATCTAACTAGGGGGCTCGGCCCCCTACGAGCTACGCTCGCCAACCCCCCGATCAGACACTGCAGTCTCTAAAAGCACGCTAATTTGATCGGCTTTAATTGAATTTTTTTGGAAGATTGAATTATAATTAAAAAAACAAAGGCGATCTCCCTATAAACGGGTTTCTATTCATTTCTCTTTGATTGGGGAATTTTACGGAAAAATCAGCTGCTGTTAAAAGATACAATGGCATTTCAAAATCATCTAATATAAAAGGAATTAAGTAAACAGAGTCTTTGTCTCCCGGTATTTTTTAACAAAGCGAAAAGAAAGTCCTTTTAAATAAAACATTTTAAATATATCGTTTTAATCTGACGTAATTTTCACCAAACTTTTCTTTCCCTTTTTAATATTCACGTGAAAATGCTTTTATTAGAAATGAAATATTATTTGCGCTGTCCAAAAAAAAAATAGTTGAAAAGTTCATCTCAAAATATCAAGTAAATGTCTCGCGCTATTTTTAAATTTAAACTACTATTTTGCAATGTTATTTTTTGTTCATTTTACGTAATAAGTGTAAAGTGACGTAAATGTGATGTAATTTCTCCTATTTAAGACTTCTAACGCATGTTAATGAATTTATTACTTTACAATATCCTTTCTCTGTTAAAATTCACGTGTAATTATAGATGAAGTAATTTTCAATAAGTTCCTGCTTTTTATACGTAATTATTTAATTCTAATTTGAAAGTTTTTCTTTTCTGTTTATAATAGTCACGTGTAAATAAATTTTTAATTTGAAGCAAACATTATTGTTTCCGTTGTTTATACAGTTTGGCAACAGGTTAAATTAGTACAATTTTCTGAAATAAGTAAAAAAATATCTCTCGAAATGCTGAAAATTTGAATTTAAAATAGAAATGAAACCTGGAAAAATGAGTCAAATTAAAAAAATTAATTAATTCTGCACACCGGGAAATTATAACGTATAAAATGATCTAAAAAGTATTAAATTCCGATGTATAGTTTTTGCTCCTATAAAACTTTTTTAATGGAACGATTTTGTCCAACTTTAGCATTAAATATCTCTTAAAATAATTCTTCGATTTGAAAACTGTCTACATCAGCGTGTTTATCAAACATTTCTGTATAATACTACCGATTTTCATATTTTTGTATGCATTATTTTTCTTAATATTAACGAAGAAAGACCTCCGGTCACAAAAAATTCAAAACCGGCGGCGGCGGCGGTGACAGCGGGAGTTACTTTTTTTTAGAATAGAGAGATTATTTATTTTATAAATCTTAAGAGCAGTTGGCCGCTCCTATACCTTCCTTGTTAAAACAATGCACCTTTTCTCAAAAACTATCGAATATATTCACTTTAAGTTTTTTTATATACATTAAATGAATAAATACCTAATAAAGTTAAGTCAACTTTCTCTCTATTCTAAAAAAAAGTAACTACCGCTGTCACCGCCGCCGCCGCCGCCGCCGCCGGTTTTGATTTTTTTGTGACCGGAGGCCTTTCTTCGTTAATATTAACAAAAATAATGCATACAAAAATATGAAAATCGGTGGTTTTATACAGAAATATTTGATAAACACGCTGATGCAGACCGTTTTCAAATCGAAGGATTATTTTAAGAGTTATTTAATGCCAAAGTTGGACAAAATCGTTCCACTAAAAAAGTTTTATAGCAGCAAAAAGTATACATGGCAGTGTAATCATTTTTAGATCATTTTATGCGTTAGAATTTGCCGGAGTGCAGATTGCATTAATTTTTTTATTTTGACTCATTTTTTCAAGTTTTATTTCTATTTTAAATTCAAATTTTCAACATTTCTAGAGATATTTTTTACAGATTTCAGAAAATTGTACTAATTTAAACTGTTGCCAACTGTATAAAAAGCGCAAGCAATAATGTTTGCTTCAAATTAAAAATTTATTTACACGTGACTATTATAAACAGGAAAAAAACTTTCAAATTAGAATTAAATAATTACGTATAAAAAGCAGGAACTTATTAAAAATTACGTCATAAAAAGTATACACGCGAATTTTAAAAGAGAAAGGATATTGTAAAATAATAAATTCATTAACATGCGTTAGAAGTCTTAGGAGAAATTACGTCATATTTACGTCACATTATAGTTATTACATAAAATGAAAACAAAATAATATTGCAAAAAAGTTTAAATTTAGAAATTGCGCTAGACATTTATTTGATATTTTGAGAATTAATTTAAAATGTCTCATTTAAAAGAACTTTCTTTTCGCTTTGTTAAAAAATACCAGGAGGCAAAGACTCTCTTTACTTAATTCCTTTTATATTAACTTATTTTGAAATGTTGTTACACGTGTGTACGTCATCAAGTTATTTTTATTTCGACGTTTTATTTGTGTTTTTATTAATGTTGTACGAATTTATTTGTTCTTTCGTTATTTAAAATAAAAATTATATCAATTTGTATAATTTGGCAAGTGGTTTGGCGATTTATATAATTTGGCGAAATTGGTCGACAGGATAATCAAGTAGTACCGCAGCGGATTTGGCGTTAAAATTCCCCAATCAAAGAGAAATTAATAGAAATTCGTTTATAGGGAGATCACAACTGTTTTTTAAATTATAATTCAATCTTTCGAAATCTTTTTAAAGCAGATCAAATTAGCGTGCATTTAGAGCCTGCGGAATCTGGCCGAAGGTTGGCGAGCGTAGCTCGTAGGGGGCCGAGCCCCCTAGTTTTTAAAAAAATCTTTAGCTATTTTTAAAAAATCTGGAATAAAAAACACTTTTAAATAACAAAAAACATCCATTTTTCCAAAAAAATTTCATTTTATAAATATTTTGTAGAAACGTTTGAAAAGAAAGTTCGCTTCAGATTGATCAGGGATATGTGTGACATATTCAGGAATGATTGCAAACAATAATATGTAGTAGTTTCTATAAAAAGGTACATCGAAGTTCAAAAAGCAACATTTTGAGAAAATTCAGTTTAAAGTTTACGTAAGTAATGTTCATGTATGATTTAAACAAACTGAATTACTTAATTTTTTTAAACTTCTTGTTCTCGTAGAAACAAAAGTAATATACCTTTCGAAACAGGGCAAATAAAGGATACAAAATATAAAAAATTAAAAAATGACGTTTTTCACCAATTTGACTTTCAACTGCCCTTATCCTTTAACCCTTTAATTCCCATAATGGAATAAGTTCTAGAAGCTGCATAGATCAGAGAATCTGACTTCACAACAGTAAGTTTTTTCACACTGGAAGAACACTAGAAGGTTTTAACAGTTAGTTTCGCTTCATTTAAATACGGAATATTCTGTATTAATTAAAGCAAATATTGCTACTTTAATTTTCTGGTGTGGATTAGGTATATACGAATAAAAATATCTATTAAATCCAAAACACTGTTGTTGGTATATATGCAAAGCTGCGCACTAAAGGGTTAAGGGGCTAATAAATTACTATGTCTAAAAAAGTTCTGTTTACTATACTGAGAAGTTTTTGTTTACAGAAATTAATCCAGTTATGAGAAAAAGCTATAATTATCTGAATTGTTCACTTGTGTCCCCATCTCCACATACATTATTTTCAAGTTTAGTTTAAATGCGAAATTCTCGTCCGCCACATCCCGTAAATTAGGGGTGTCAAACTGTGGCCCGCCGGATCCCACTAAAATTTTATAGAAATCATCGCCTTATCTAATCATCGAATCTCTGCGATCCAAAAAGTCGACTTTTTCCGTAAAATTTTAGTGGTTTCCGGCGGGCCACAGTTTGACACCCCTGCCATAAATGATGGACCAAGTGCTTCCAGACTGGGGACTTTTTTGTCCCCAGATTGTTCATTGTCACCGCTTTTTTGAAATAGAAATATTCGCCATATTTAAAAAGGAGATAAAAAATTCTGAAAAATTAAAGCAAATTATACTATTTTAAAAAAAGTGGTGACAATCAAATAATCTCCATTTAAAAAAATCCCCAATCTGGCAACACTGGGACGCAAGGATGCAAACTCTGCACAACAAACGGCTCATTTCCACGACTAAATTTTTATGCCTTTTTTAGCCTTTTGCTTTAATTAATACCTTTTTTAATATGAGATATTCTGTCGTTAACCCCTTCGGGACGGGAGCCTTTTACGAAATTTTTAATCTTTTGTCACCGTTTTTTAAAAACAGAAATTTATGTCTTCTTGAATCGAGAGAATGCGCTGATTAAATAAGGCAAATTTTACAGTAAAATTTTACTGGTGAGGAAAAACAAGGATTCTGAGCGCTTCATGCGGCACGTATACGTGCTGCTCGTTCTCAAGGGGTTAAATAATTCAGAAACTGCTATTAAAATTTAGTGGCAGCAATCGACCTTTTCTGCCGCAGCACTTTCCTCCCTGACTATTTGTGGATGCGTTTATCTTACGCGTTTCATACGCCATCAAGATTTTTAAAGTGAGAATATTTGTATTTCAACGACTTCGTTTTATTCAAAACTTTTAGCAAGTTGAGTAATTTTATAGCGACTGAAATATTATTCGGATTTTAGATGTATTTCTTTAAAAATCGTTTTGTCTGAAATGTTGGACATTTAAACATAGAAGATACTTCAGTCTGACTAAACAATATAGTTAAAATTCATAATCATTTATATATTTTTTCGAAAGTTTAGTACGGAAAGTCATCCGAGTACACGCATGCTGAATATTAAATAATATTCTCCATGATTAAAACATGTTGGAACAATAAAAATGAAATGTTCATTGCACTCATTTCGGTGAATATGAACCATGTTTAAATTGGCAAAATGTATTGTTACACGGTAAATTACATTAACCCCTTAACTGTCGTGCCCGAGTGCCTCTCGGGCAAAAGCTGTTTGCTATCTTCGATACTAAAAGCTTTTGGATACCACTTACAAGGGAACCACTTTTGGTGTTGCTCGCACCTAGCAACGAGACCTGGGGCATTTTGTAGTCCTATACATATAAGTTAGAGAACTGATAAAATTTCTCTCTTAAAATCTTATTTTATATACTTTTTTATGCTTTTAATTTTTATTATTACATATTTATTTGTTTATTTCACGCCAAAAGTGAATTAGTCGCCAAATATGGCGCTACAATTTTACCACCCGCTTTTTCCAAAGATGTGCAGAAAAATGTGCAGAACATATTACTAGAATTATATTAGATTGCGATTTTATTCATTGCGACATATTCATTGTTTTTCTTTTAAAATTTAATATTATGCCTTTTGAGCGAAACAAATAAATAACGTACCTGTTTGATGCCTTCATACTTGTATTGAGAAAGTGGAAGTCTGTGATGGCTGCTACTAGAGTGTCTTGTATTATTATATTGTTTGCTGTGATATTGGTGTGGGCAAAAGTTTTACTATGAATATATTCCAAACCGGAGGTAATATCTTTTAGCCATTTCTGTAAAAACAGGGATGAATGTTTACTTGTTTTGAACTCTTCACTTTTTATGACTTGCTTCAAATTATACTGCTCATATGGAGAAAGGTAACATATTGCATCTTCTTCGTCAAAGCTCTGTCTATTCAGTATTGTCACTATATTACTGTGTCTCATATTAAGCCACTCCGATTCATATAAGCCTTCGTCTTTTTTCTTGATTATTCTGAGGCTTAATCTTTGGCCATCTATTGAGAGGTAATTCAATACATTAGAGAATTTTCCATACACGGTTTCTAATTTGCTATTTATATCATAATGTGGGCTTATTTTCTGGAGTATCAAATTTCTTTCCATAGCCTCCTCGTATACATATGGTATTTCTTTCTGGTATTGATCTGCAGGTATAAGCCTTTTTTTGTAGAGCTTATTGAGCTTATTGAATCTGTCGGATGGCTTTAACATGGTGATGTAATATGAAAAAAAAATCCCGATATTTATGGAAAAAAATTGCGTGTTGAACTGAAAATACAGATAATGTGTTCTTTTTAATAATATTTTACATTTTTTGTCACTTTTATTTTTGTATATAAAGGCATAGATATTTTAATCTGGAAAAAGTGAAGCTATTGCAGAAAGAATGAGGCAATTTCAGTTGATTTTCTATTGTTTAATGCTGATGCATTATTGCTTGTAATGTGCAACAATACATTTAAATATATTTGCTGAACAATACACAATATTAAATTATTAAAGATGTTTTCAGAAACAGAACATTGCAACAATAAAACCTATTGTTATCGAATTCGTAGCAAATTTATTTTAAAGAATGTGAATAACAACCGGAAACTCGGACGAAGAATCCTGAAAATTAACAATCGATACTATGAAACACATATCTATAATTTTCTAAAATTCCACTAACAACAATAAAAGAAAAATGCAACAATGAAAATTTAAATAATAGAAATGAGTCAGCAATGAATGGCAAATTCTTATATATTGTGCTATTGCATCGTCAAATTTGACGAGGTTTTTGGCAACTTGAGTGTTAATTTTATTGCCAACTATTTCTTTATAAATTACTGAACTGGTAAAGACTAGGGGTACTTTAATATAGGTTGACTTGTCAGGCATCTTCTTTCCCTCTTACTGCCTGTTGCCCATTGCAGTGTTGCGAGATTGAGTATTTTCTTTGTCCCCAGATTGTTGGTTTGTGACCGTTTCTTTTAAATAGAAATATTCGCGCTATTTAAATATAGATTAAAAATTCTGAAAAATTAGGCGAATTATACTATTTTAAAAAAGTGGTGACAGTCAAATAATCTGAATTAAAAAGGTCCCTAATCTGGCAACACAACCCCATTGTTACATTTCGGGCGAGAGACGTTTAACACCTTGAGGGCGGTAGGATATATAATATCCCACCTAACCCTAGTATAATTGAAGGATTGCACCCGAAATATATTATTATATTTTACTTTTCTGACTTGTGTGGGTTAAAGTAAAATAATTGCTTTTCCTTATTTCGCCTTAAAATTTTTTAACGATTCCTGTCTGAATTCGACATTACAGAAACACATTAATTGCTCCTGAAAGGGTTATATGATTATTGAGTTACAAAAATGGACGGTTCTTCGACGTAAAAATATTCTAACCTGTCAAGGAATGGGTTTAGAATATTTAGATCATATATAAATGAAGAAAGTCAAAATAAGTTTCCTGTAAATGTTTAGAAGAATAAATAGATCAGGATTGAAGAATTTCGTAAAATATCGTCACAACCTAATCACTTGTATATACAACAAATCGGTTGGTTCTTCAATTCTGTTATATTTTGTATAAGATATTCTCACAGTTGAGAAAATCTTAATTGTAAAACAGGGAAAAAATCTTTCTCCTCCCCTCATGTCCAGTATGTTAACTTTATTTATTTTGTATTATTATTTATTTATTTACATTTGGGGTGAGATGCTGTTTATTTAAACGGTTGAAAATCATTTACTAATGCTAAAGACTAAAGAACACAAATTTTTTTTAATTGAAATTTTATGGTTTTGCACTTTGTGTTATAGGGGGAAAGGGGAATTCAAAAGTAAAAGCAAAAGTTCAGTGTGGGTGGTGTTTTAGATGATAATATATTTATTGTTAGAAAAAAGTAACAAAGAAATCAGAAAAAACATACAGAATAAAATGTTTTAATCATTTTTAATTTCGTCATCTCATAACGTAGGAAAGTGGTAGATTTTTTGCCTTGGGCTCAGCAGGAGGTGGTTTGTTTTGACAGTTGATTATTTATTTACTGTTACTATAAAACAGTGTTGCCAGATTGGGGATTTTGTCCCCATTTTGGGGAATTTTGAACCTCTAGGGGAATTTTTGGGGGACAAGTACTTCGTGGGGAAACTTTTGGGGACTACAAAAATTTTGGAGAAAAACTTGGGGAATTTTTTTTTTTTTTTTTTTTTTTTTTTTTTTTTTTACCATATTCCGTAAGGATTTCTTTTAGTCAAGTAGAATGACTGGATCTGTCTCGAACTCAATTTTGATTTGAAAAACGAAAATACAATCCAGAAACCCGAAATATCAATCATTATTCTCTTGGATGTGGTCGTGTTCATTGTTTACTACATTACAGTTTGCACATATTACAGATGCATGAAACTCTAAAGTCTTAAGCAGCTTAAACCTGCACATTACTAAATCTGCAGGACTTTAACGAAAAATTCCTTCGCCGTACTGTAAAAAAAAATTATTTTAAATATGTGGAAAGCAGATATTTTTCTCTTATGATATGCAAAAGCACACCGATTGATACAGCAAAAATACTTTGCATTATGATTATGTACTTCAATATAGGGATGACAAAAAAATTAAAACAGCGTACCATCTCGGATTCATTCAAATCCCAATTGATAAGACACTGTCTGAAGCTACGCACTTGTCACTGCAAAATATTTCTCATTCTCTTAATGTAGCTACAGATTATGCATTCAGCCCAGTTTAAAAGTTTTTTTTTTTTTTTTGTAAATGGGGAATTTTTTCAAAAAAGGCTTGATTTGGGGAAATTTTTTTAGCTTAAATTACTTAGATATTTTTTATAGTGGTAAATTGAAAATTTAAAAATTCCCTTTTTTAGTGAAAACTGAGTTGGGGACTTTTACGGGAAAAAACACTGATTTAAGGAAAATTTCAGAAATTTTGGGGAAACTGACTTTTGACTATCTGGCAACACTGCTATAAAACTACAAATAGGGAAGAAAAAAATTAAAAATGAATGAGTTTGTTTAACTATTTTATATTTCGAATATCCCGTTTGACGGAGAATGGATAGACGTAATCAGTAATTTCGGAAGGATTGAATTTAAATGATAGATTATGTATTGTTGGAATAGGTAATAAATGACCAAAAAAGAAATAAGTTTTACAATTTTAAACTTTACGTGCTGGGTGTTGAAAATTTTGCGTTGTAGAAGTAGGAGGTTGTAATGAAATTTAAAGAAAACGGAAATCATTCAGAAATCAGACGATTCTTATTATTACTTACTAAATTTTTTTATTTATTTTTTTTTAATAAGCGGTTATTTTACATGCTCAAAAATCGTAAAACCTGGAAATTTAACTTAGGAAATTTATTTCATAGAATATTAGCATTTGAAGATTGTTTTATGAATAACAAAACATATCATAACTTCATAGTAAAAGCAATAATAATACAGTCTAATGCATGTGAATATACTGGGTGCTTAAAAAATATGGGCAAAACCTTAAGAGGTAATAGTACACATTCAAACGAAACAACTTTCATCATAGAATGCAGGGTCGGAAATGAAATGCAAAGGTGCCGGCTGATTTGGAAACTTGAGCCATGCAAACGTTAAATCTCCATTTATGTTGTGAGTTATTGGGAGAGGAATAACACAAATAGCATGTGATATAGGAAGACGTAGAATGCTTTTGAAAATTTTGCCTCAATTAATACATAAAAGCCTCTGATCAGAGTTTGAAATTGTCAATTCCGGGAGGAACGTATCGAAAAGTGTTGCTTTTAACTAATTGTGAAAAGGCTGATACGCATCTTATCTATAGAACTGCAAATTGGAAATGGAAATGGCTTACAGGCTCAACGATTGTACGCCGTGCGGTTTCCCAACAGACGGTTTCCCGCCCGTAAAACAGTTGAACTTTTGCCACCGACGGGAACCTTTCTCGCTTCCGGTCGGATGAAAGCCGTGCAAAGACTTGCGGAAAGTTAGTTGCGGAGGAAGACATTCTGAATGCTGTGGCTGATGACCGATCAGCCAATTACAAGTACACGAACAGTTGCTAGGCAATTACATATATCACTTTCCACGACATGGCGAGTATTAAAGAATGAACGTTTGCATCCATATGTTCAACAAGTCCAGGAACTGACTCAAATGCATATATGTTATTTTGCCTTTTTCTTCGATAAAATGCAATACTTAAATTTCCACGTGCTTTTATCAAATCAGAAAAAAACTTAATTAATAGGGTTTTTTTTTTCATTTAATAAGTTTTACTATATTAAATCGCTTTCTGGCGAAATGTGATTATTCTATCAACAAAAGTTCAGCGTGAGCAATAAAAATAATTATTGAATAATTGAGTTAAAAAAATATTTATCAGTTTCGCTGGCATGTTTCCAGTGTTGAAATTCAGTGTTCAATTGTTCAAAAATGATTTAAAATTGCTTTTAATAACCAACCGATTGTCCGATTTGTACAAAAAGGAAAAGCTCTTGTAACATAAGCCAATAACATATTCACGAAATAAGACCTTAATCAAAAACACAGTTTGAACGTTAACGTGTTCACTCACACATATACCACATAATTGAAACGCCGAAAGAAAGCTGAAAACAGCTCTCACAACCTGAAAAAGTGGGGAAATTCTAATTTACGTGCATACTTACACTCATATATGTAGAATAGGTTTAAAAATTGAGAAAACGGATTCCGCGAGCACTAAGATGTAAAAATATGCAAAAATACACATAATCAGGTTTTTGTCATATCTAAAATGTAAGAAGAGTGTATTCGCAATAATTTGTTTTCATTATGTATCCAATTTTTTGTTTGTATATTTTATTTCGAAATCGACATTTAGCCAACTAGATTGGAGAAAAAACTTCCCCCTTCCCATTTTTTTATACCAACACATCAATTTTAACTCTTTCCAACATTTGAAAAGTGTTTATGAATTCGGTTTTATAACCGTCTGTCTCTCCTTGCTATAACTAGCGTAAACATACCCGGATTGTCGTCTTGCAATTGATGTATGTTATTGAGATTTACTATGACTTATACAGTGTTTAAAATGGAATGTGTATTAATGATAGTTAGTTCGTATACAGGGGCACTCAAAAGAATTCCTTTACTTTATGGTCTACGTTCGTTTGCAATGTATTTTAATCATGTTACACCATTCCAAATGTATTGAAACTGATGTACGTCACTGAGGTGATTACTATAGAATGGGGTGTGCATAGTATTTATCATTAATTTACAGGGATTCGTAAAAGCATTGTATCTATAAACAATATTTGATGAAGTTCGCTTTCAGTTTTGGAATACGTTTGTAATTTTTAACTTATTTTTCATATTGTTTAGCGCGTATGAATTCTATAGACCATACAAAGGACTGCACAAAATAATTCTAGTATATTTCTATTTATTAACGGAAATTGCTGAACGTGAAATGTCAACTGTGTCATGCGTTTCTTAACTAAATTAAATTTTAGTATATTATATAGTATATATGAGAGGCTCATAACAATAGTAGACCAAATCCATTTTGAAAAAAAAGAGATTGTCCATTAACCCTTTCAAGAGCGGTGGTATGTTTATGTAACCACTTAATTTTAATTCCCAAACACCACAGTGGCACCGGTAATTAAAAAAAAATTCCCGTTCAATATATATGTGAAATATAAGATTTTTCATATTTTCAGATAAATTTGTTATTAAATTACGATGCCGTTCATTTATTTCAACATCTTATCAATGAAAGTGCTTTGTCCCTGAAAGGGTTAAGAAGGTGCATAAAATCTGTTTTGTCCACTCTCACAGTAAACCAAGTCTATAAACAGATGTCTTATTGGAGAAAGTATGTGAAAACAGACTTGATTCACTGTTGGAGTAGATAAAACAAATTTTATGACCCTTCTAAATGAACTATCTCATTTTTTTTTTCAAAATGAACTTGGTCTACTATGGTTATGATTCCCTCATATATACTGATCCATAAGTCATACACAGAGTTACACAAAAGAATTCCGAAATTTTGCCGACTATAGATGATAATTGCTGGCATTGTATTTTCAAATGTGTTATGCTTTTTCCAAATTATTTACTTAGATATCATATTTCACCTTATTAAATTATTTAGGGTAAGTTAGTTTCTATAGTGCATCCAACCACTAAAAAATATGCGGAGCGAAGTGTTCCGTGTGCCCGTTGTAGTCCTTTTACTTTCGTTTCAACACTGACCACTCTCTAACATTTGACTGGAACGTGAAAAAAGGTTGAAAACTGATACTACCAGAAAATTTAACAGAGAAATTCTTGAAATTAAAGACACCTAAAAATAATTATTAACTGATTGGATCTCTAAAGTAGGGGTAGCCGAATGTGACACGCCAGATACCTCTATTTTTTAAAGAAAAAGCTGACTTCTTGAATAGCAGGCAATCGGTGAATATGTAAGGCGATGATTACTATACAATTTTAGTGATTTCCAGCTTGCCATCCCTGACCAAAAGCAACAGTGCGACTTCGGTGGTTTGATAGACGTAATTTTAGCGTTTTCTTCATGTTGAACAGCCATTATAGCAGCATTTGCTTGATATGTTTAAAGCTTACAATAAATGTCATACTTGCCAACATCCGACTTAAATTCCTTAAAATGCGAGTTAATTTAAACTACGTTAAACATGCTTCCAATCAGAATTTTTGTAAATAAATTATATCAAAACAGTTCCAAGTGGAAACCTAAAATTAAATAGCTAATAATACATGTGAAATATTTTCTGGGAAGTAACCTGGTTTTAAATTGCTCACTTTTTACGGAAGTTATGTCCGAAGTTGGCAAGTCTGAAATGTGATGCTAGAATCCTAAGAATAGTTTTTTTTTTTTTAACTTAATTTTCTAATGTCAATAATGGTGTTCATTCTTTATTGTATTGTATTTTCATCTCATTGAAAATAACATAAGAATTTTATTTTAAATAATGGGACGACATGAAAGAGTAAGAACTATGTTATTAAAAAAAAAAAAAAAAAAAAGAAGTAAGTAGCTTTCTAATTTCCAGTTATAATTTTATCATTTTCTCTGTACCTTTTTATAACAGAGTAAGGAAAGGAAAGATAATAATAAAACGCCTTCCAATCGTTAGGTCAATATCGTATATATTCTCTATTATTTATCTCTAATTTGGAAAATTCTGTTGTTAAAATTTAATTAGTATTAAAAATAAATTATGGATTGAGTGATACTATACCATTTATACGTAAATTGAGTGGATGATTCACCACCAGTGCGGTAAATTTTAACATGTGATACAGAAGAATTCAACGAACGTTTTTTTTTTTTTTTTTATATAGGAAAGACGTGTATGAATCCACTTATTCAGTAATAAATACACAGTGTTTCTTTCCAAATAAAACCAAAATTTTTGTTTATAACTTTAACAGTCATAAAGCTGTTTTTCCGATATTTTCTCTATTGAGATTGTTCTATTGTTAGAAACTTCGGTAGTAGATGAGGAAGGTGTATTCGTGCCTTCCGTAGTAGAGATTACTAAACTTAAATTTTGAGGGTTATTGCTAGACTTATTATCTTGTTTCTTATATTTGAACAACAAATAATAATCTTCTATATGCCAAGGAACTGTTTTTAATTTTGATTGATTGCTTTTTAATTAAAGACTTCGCAAAATATGATATTGTTTTCACATTTATTACGAAGTAACCAGTGGCAAAATTTTTATGATTTATGTCTTTACAAAATATTAATTTTTGTTTGTTGAGAACTTTTCCTATTACACGTAGAGTAGCGTTTATATAAGCACGCTTTTCCGGGAGAGACATTAATATTCTATAAGCTATTTCTTCATACAAGAAAAGAGGAAGAGTACAAGAAAAATAACACACATTATTGAGTTTAAGAATAATAAAGATTGCTACTTAAAAAGTGTTGAAAATTGTAAAATGATAGACAATTACGCTTTTATGACCGTGTGTACTGGTAAGGTATGCAGTGTAATTCCGGGAAAGCTGTCAGCTGATACGGAACCAGCAGGTTTTGTTTTCCAAACTCGCTTGCCACTCATTTACCGATACCGAAGAGATAACATGTTGAGTGAATCTTGTACACATCCGGTGGTAAAACTCGTATCTGCTGTGGGACAATGCATTGAGCTAACCATTAATCTACAGACAGTCCGCATTATATAAATGCTACATTAAAATGGCAGTTTTGGTGAAAACTTTCAAAAATATTTTTATAGACTTATTTGAGAAAAAAAAAAAACGATCTTTTACGATTCCAAATCTGCTTCAACTTTATTTCAGCTGTTATCAGAAAAGAAGTTATCGATAATTTAATAGAAGGCAGTAATGAGTTATATACCAGAAGTGGACTTACGAAGACCAGAAGAAATTCAAAAAATGTTTCTATGCATTATTTTCTTACGTTTTTTACATAAAAACACAAATAAACCATAATGGACACTTCTAGATTAATTTTATAGTTAAAAAAACATATAAAAATTCTTTAAATTCGTTTTCTGGAAATCAATTTTCCCGTTATTTCCACGTTCAACAAATTCCGTTAACATATTTCTGTAAAATTTTGTGTGAATGCTTTCCATATTACTCATTATGTTCTGAATTAGAATCTAAGTTCTGTGTAATATTGCTATTATTTTAGCTACACTCGAATACAAAATTGTTTAAAAAATATATCTATTTTTTACATCTTTTGAAATATTTCAGTTAATTTTGACGATATTGTAAAATTTTGTAATTCTGAACATATTTAAAGAAATTGTAATTTTAGACGAGAATAACTAGTTCAGTGCACAGGTAAGTGTAGTAGTAATATGTTGAACATACAATCGAAATTGATATAGATTTAGTTGAATAAAGGGTACGCTATCGGGTATTACATTAAATTTTACTTCCCCCCCCCCCCCAGTTTTTAAAAATATTATGAATGTATTATAAGGATTTCATGTTTTTTTCTTTATTCTGTAGTATAATTTAGCTAGAAATATCTATATTTGCACAATATTGTACATTTTTTAAACCAAGCGCTTCGGTACGTTAATAATTATAACAAACTGGAATAAAAAAAAAAAATCATTTTTAATACTTTCCAGCATTGTTTAAAATGGCGTATGATTTCCTTTTCTCTGTCTGCCGTCTGCCGAGTTTCTGAGTTGTAACTCTTGTAAATAAACTGACATTTCCATGTAATTAGTTTATGTTATTCTGGTTCACTGTTGAATGCACGATATTTAAAATGAGTGCGTGCCATTTATACTTCGTTTATAATGAAATGACATATACACAAAAAACTGAGTTACCTCACAGTCTATGGGAAAATATCGTTTACAGTGCCTTTTAAGGAAACTGCTATGCATCACTACCACATATTTTCTACAGAGTATAGAGTAAGTAGCTTTATAGTTCGCTTATAGGGACGCACAAAATTACTCATTACATTATGATCTATGGGGAGAAACGCTGAGGTTCACCACAACGTGTTTACCGTAGATTACACAGCGTGCATAGTTCATTTACAGAGAACACACATAAAAATTCAGTTATGGGATTGACAAATCTAAGCCCGGTGTCCCAGTTACCCCGCAAATCTTTCAAGAATGTGGTAACTGGGACATGTATCCGGGGTAACTGGACCATGCTGGATCCAGTTACCCCAATAGTTATAAATAATTCTTTTTAGTTTCTCTTACTACTGGAAATAAATTTCTCCATTGTTTTTTGCTCACAGTAAAGAAAATTATCGAATACCTTATTCAAATTACGTAATAAAATTTAAGAAAAAGCATATTGGGTGGTATCAAACCAACTTTCTTGACCCCTTGAGAAGCGGTGATGTCGTTGTGGCATGACATAATTTTAATCCCTAATTGCCACATTGGCACCGGAATTTTACAATGAAAATTTCGCCTTTATTAAGTACGCAAAAATATACTTTTAATTTTTTACAAATAGATTTTCTTGTAAATACTGGTGTCATTAAATTATTTCAGTAATTTTACGAATGCAAGTTACTTGCCCCTGAAAGCGATATAGCTTGCTGGAAATGCTCCGTGACACAGCCCTTATTGTTTTAAAGTTCAAGGCCAAATTTATCACCGAACTTCCCACTTGCATCCTCCTAATGGCCAACAAAGAAGATTTGCTCAACTGCATGTTTTGGATACAACACAAGCTGTCGATGAGCGTCTTAACATTCCCGAAAATGACATCTGTTTACCAAATGTTTTCCGTGAACTTGATTATGCGGCAAAATCCTTATGCTCAAGTTTTCAAAAAATTGAGTGAGGTGGAGACTGAGCAGCAACAACATGCACAGAGATACAATTTACAAATGCCAAGATTTAATATGGTATTGCGTCGAGATCGCCATTCAGACAATAGACGATATAATTTGCCGACATCAAACGAAGTAGCTATGGTTTTTCTAAATGACGATGGTGAACCACCCTTTCAACGCGATATCAGAATTTATCCAAGAAATAAGACCAACCTTTTTAAACTTGAATATTTTAAGTCCTAATTTAGATCCAATGACTTATCCTATATTCTACCCAAACGGAGAGCCCGGCTGGACAACAAATTTATCACTACCACCTTATCCAGGAATTTCACCTGGTGTTCGAAGTAATATATCAATGCTTCAGTTCTAAGTTGCTCAAACAGCGATTCGTGATAATGAGTTTAATCCAATATTGCATGGTGGAAAACTTGCTCAACAGTGGATAATAGACTCTCACTTACAAGTGGAAGCTAATAATCTCAATTTCATAAGACAGAAGCAAATAAAACTTCATGCAGAAGATTATTCTGGCCTCAGGGACTTTGTAGCCCAAGGAGCCGCTGATGCAGGTGTTACTGCTGGAAAAACCATAATTCTACCTTCTTCATTTCAAGGGTCTCCTAGAAATATGTGAGAGAGATACAATGATGCTATGTCCATTGTTACAAAGTTTGGAAAACAAGATGTGTTTTGTACATTCACGTGCAATCCACAATGGCCAGAAATAGTCAAAAATCTACTGCCCGGAGAAACGTCATCAGACAGACCTGATTTAGTAGCGAGAGTGTTTAAAATATAACTATCAGCATTAATGAATGATATAACAAATGCTGAACTATTTGGAAAAGCTGTGGCCTTTGTATATACTATTGAATTTCAAAAAAGAGGTCTTCCACATGCTCATATTCTTTTAATTCTAGCTGAGCCCTATAAATTTCGTAATGCTGCTCAAGTTGACCGTTGTATTTCTTCGGAGTTACCAGATCCTGACACTTATCCACGATTATCAGAAATCGTTCTTCGTATTATTGTCCACGGCCATGCGGAACTTTGAATCCGAATTCCCCATTCATGGATGGTAATAAATGCACAAAAGAGTTTCCAAAAGAGTTTCATGAAACAGCTAAAGTCAATCCGAATGGTTATCCACTCTATCAAAGACGACAAGGCCCAGCTGCTATAGTTCGCGGCAAACAGATAGATAATCGCTTCATCGTACCATATAATGCATATTTACTGCTAAAATATGAAGCGCACATCAATATTGAAGCCTGCATATCCATCAAATCTATTAAATACATTTACAAGTACATATACAAATGTTATGATGCAGCAAATGTAGTAGTTCATGCTGGAAATAATGGAAGTAACGAGTTTGTGTATGATGAACTGTCGTCACATGTTGATTCTCGATATGTGAGTGCACCAGAGGCGATGTGGCAGTTACTGGAAAATGAAATGCATGATCGTTCTCATGCAATAATTCCTCTTGCCATTCATTTGCCTTTAAGACAACAGGTTTATTTTCATGCTAAGGGTGAATTGCTGCTCTGGAACAAGCTGACAACCTCGAAACGATGCTGACCGCTTGGTTCAAGTTGAATAGAACAGATAATGAAGCAAAACAATATCTTTTTGTTGATATACGATATCATTATGTATACGAGAAAAAATGCTTGAAAAAAACGACAAAGAGGAGGCGATAAAATTGTTACAAGATTATATTGTGTTAATCCAAAAGATATTGAACGTTTCTGCCTTCGGTTACTTCTCCTTTATGTTCTTGGTGCTACATGCTTTGAAGATTTACGAACATTTGATTGAGATCTGTACAACACATTTAAAGAAGCTGCACGTGCACGTTGCTTTCTTGCTGAAGATAATGAATGGGATCAATGCTTAGAAGAGGCTACTTTAACTGCAATGCCATTACAAATGCGTCAAACTTTTGCATTTATTTGTATATTTTGTAATCCAACAAATGCAGCTAATTTGTGGGAAAAATATAAAAATTCAATGATCGAAGATTATTCAAGATCTTATAATGAATCAGCTGCTCAGAACCGAGCTTTGCAAGATATTAATTGCATGTTGAAATCTCATGGATTAAACTGTACATCATTTAATCTTCCTACACCCGATATACTGCAGGAAATTCAAAATGAAGAATTCGATTTTTTTTAATGAAGCTGAAGTAGCTGTTGAACAAATAGCAACTTTAAATTTCTTACAACTAGAAGCTTTCAACCAAATAAAATCAGCTCTTGAAAGTGATTCTGTTACGAGACGTTGCTTTTACTTAGATGGTCCTGGAGGATCTGGTAAAACATATTTGTACAGCGCACTCATGCATTTTGTTAGAGGTAAATGCCAAGTAGTACTTCCACATGCAACAACAGGAATTGTATCAATTTTATTAGAGGGTGGCAAAACTGTTCATTCTGGCTTCAAATTACCAGTGCCGATTTTAGAAACTTCCGCATCTGCCATTCGAACGTCTTCAAGTGAAGCTCAAATATTACGTGAAACAAAATTAATTATAATAGATGAAGTGACAATGATGTCATGCCATGCTCTTCGTTGTATAGATGTCTTACTGCGGGAAATAATGTTGAATGACATGCCTTTTGGAGGCAAGGTTATGTTATCAGGTGGAGACTTCCGCCAGACATTGCCAGTTGTTATAAGAGGAAACAGAACAGAAATTATTAAAACATGCTTGAAATCAAGCCCACTTTGGTAAGAATTTATACAACTTCAACTATCTGAAAATATGAGATCTGAAGGGCAAAATTCCTTTAATGAGTGGCAGCTTAAAATTGGTGAACGAAAAACACCCGATATATCAAATTTACCTGCAGGTACAATAGAAATTCCACCATCAATGGTTTGCAAAGATTCAATTATTGCAAGTGTATATGGAGATCATATAAACTATACTGATTTTGAACAACTTGAACTAAAAATAATTTTGACAACAAAAAACAAACATACATTATCATTAAATAACAAAATTTTGAATTTCCTGCTTGAAGATGGAATGACATACTATAGTGCAGATTCAGTCGTGTCTGACAACCAAGAAAATGTTAATAATTATTCACCTGAGTTCTTGCATGAACAAACTCCATCTGGGATGCCTCCTCATAAGCTTACTCTGAAAAAAGGAAGTATCATCATGCTTCTCAGAAACATGAATCCAAGAAAAGGATTATGCAGTGGAACCAGATTAATTGTGCACTCTTTCCACAAATATTTTATTGATGCTTTCATTTTAACCGGAACAAATCAAAAGGATAGAGTTCACATACCGAGAATTAATTTGACACCAAGTGAAACTTCTCTATCTTTCATTCTTAAACGCCGCCAATTTCCAGTTATACTGTCATTTGCAATGACGATAAATAAGTCAGAAGGACAAACAATTTCTACAGTTGGCCTGTATTTAAAAGAACCGGTTTTTTCTCATGGACAACTATATGTAAGTATTTCAAGATGTAAAGAGGAAGTGCAGTTAAAAATTTATGTAGAAGATACTGAAGAGCAAGGTAGGCTTTTAAATAATGAAAGAGTTTTTACAAAAAATATCGTATATCCTCAGGGTTCGCACAGTTCTACCACTAAATTTTTACAGTATTTTCAAAGCATTTCACTACAGAAAAATATTGCAAAATCTGTGAATAAAGGCGGTGATTGCGAATGCTGTGTTTTAAAAATTAAATGTAAATTTCCTTATCATTAATAGTGGTGCCAGAGTCCTTGGAAATTCCAAGGAGTGTGCGAACCTTGTATATCCTGAAGTTTTGTGAACAAATTTTAATTTCATTTTTCTGTATTCATTATTACATAGTTTTTCATAAATTCGTTTTGTTTTTAAATTGTGTTATTTTCATCTATTACTGCGGAGCAAGAGAGGAAAACTTATATTCTTGCACATGTATTTTATCCCTTTAAGACCTGACCTACACAACTGCGTAGGTGATCCTAATGCAAAAGGCAAAAACAATTTCCTCTGTTTCTGGCATTAGAGCAAAGCCTGCACCAAACAATTGTGAGGATCCTCAATTGACGTCACCTGAGATCGAAAAAAATTTAAAATATCTTTTTTCAATTAAATATGATCTTATTAATTTGGGTTAAAAGCCAAGATTTTTAATTTCTACCAAAATCCTTCAGGTCTTAAAGGTTTATATATCTCTCTATCTCATTTTCCGTCATTTTTGACGGGTTATCTTTCTAGTTATATATAAAAAGCAATGATGTTATATATATAAATAAAATGTTTATATTTATGGCACAGATACCATAAACGCACCGGGTTTGGCGTGATTTTTTTATGCCAATTTGGCGAAAACATCGTTTTTGAATACGAGTTACCTATAGCGTGCTGTAATAGCATGTTATTTTTTTATTTCAATATGAAAACAAAATATTTTCTATTATTTTTAAAAGGAAATAACGATCAATAAATGATATAATTATAGAACAAAACAATTTATAATAGCGTTATATATGGTTATATCAGTGGTGGCTCGTGACTGGCATTTTGGGGGAACTAAATAAATAGTTGTCAATTTTATTCTTCTCTTACCACTATTGCTTTAAAAGAAATATTTTCCATATTTGTTGACAGAATATTCGACCGTTAAACAAGGTAATATTTTTCTTTAAAAAATAATGGTAAGACAAGAATAATACTATCCGCCATGCATGTAGTGCCCCAAAATATGACAGTCACGAGTCAGGCAAAGTAACGTCACTTTGGAGCCAATTATGTACCTCGGTGCGCATATGACATCTGTACCATATTTACTTGTAAAAATAAGCATAAACGTTCATCAGGTTTGTTTTCAAAGCTATTTATATCTTTTTGCAACAAATGTCATTTTTTGAGGCCGAAAGTGCACAAAGATTGGAAAAAACTGGAAAACGGGAAGTCTGTTTTTTCAGAATTTAGTGTCACCCTCGATGAAAATAAAAATTTTAAATACGGATAGTACAAAACATATTTCACTTCCAAGACTTAAAGCACACGCTTTTATTTCGTACAGAATGACGTCACCCGCATCCGCTGAAGAATTCTTCATTTACGATCCAGTCTTAAACAACTTCTACAATAAAGTACGCATAGGACGTCACTATCGCTGAATAATACACAAATAAAAAAAAGAGATGTCATCATTCAAGAAACTCTACGAAAAAAAATCAGCTATCTGATGATTCATATGCCCTCATTTGTTTGTAATATTAATATAGATACATAAAATTAAATTTTGAAACAGAAATCATTCGTTTATATTTTTTCAAAATTGCCCGTATTTTAATTACATTTTTTTAAGTTGTTAAGGGAGAAAGGCATAACAAAAAGGTATAATTACTATTTTCCAACTATTTCCCCCCTACTTTCTACAGAAATGGAGTGCTTGAGTTGCCAAAATTAAACAAAATGGCTCTAAAAACTACAAAAAAATTAATATTTCAAAAATAAATGGAGACGCAGTTTTCAAACAAATTGCATTTAAAAGTACTTTTTCTCCCCAATACGACGGTATAAAAATTGAAAATGTGCGATGTTTAGAAGTTAAAAAAATTGCTATAGCGTATTTTATCGTACTGCTTTGTTTTACGGCTAGCTTCTGTAAGATAACGTTATTTTTTGGAGACGGCACAAAATAAGCTGGGAGAAAGAAGTAGCATACCGTACCGGGGGCTAATAAAAGGTCATACATTTTGTAAGATAGAATTGGTTTATTTGTGGCGGGCGCTGTGATTATATTTTGTAAACGACGACTATTCAGATCACAATAACCATTTAAACTGCAACCCGACAAACTTTCACGAAAAAAAAAGAAAACTTTTAGTAATAGAGTTTTTTATTCATAATACAATAGAATGCTGCTTTAGAATGCTTAAAAATAAGCAGATCACTTTCATTTAGAGAAAAAAATGCATGGGTGATGTTAGAGAATTCGGTCCCTGTTCCAGGTGCTTGTTTTGTTTGGGCCGAGTGAGAGCATTTAAATTTAAGCGATAACGCGCATCATATTGCAAACCGTTTTTAAGTTATAGTGCATCTCCATCTATCTCTTTCCTCCATGACTGAAAATCTAGCTCACCTACTTACTTGTAATACAAATAAGTAGTAAGACCACCCCAATTATCTAGAATCCAAAATTTTATAAATAACGCATAATTAATTTCCGAGATAACGACATTTGAAAATGTCTGATAATCGATAATTTTACCACTGACTCACTGACCGGTCGATTCTCCACCAACCTTTAACTTACGGTTCAACTCTCAGTTGAGAAACCTTCGGTTGACCAATCTAACCGCCGGTTAATATTTCGAATTCATCGATAACTTTCAAGCCGCGATTAGTCGACCCATAGACTTCTCATATAACTGGACTCAGAAATAGTAGCCCTTTCTTGACGCCGGGATCACTACCCACCGTCACGTGATGGTGGGCAGAGAAAACGCGCCAACCGGTTTTTCTCCTCTGGTTCCCGCTGAAACTTTCTTGCGTCGGGCGTTTCTCTCGCATAAATCAAATCCGACAGTTGCCAATAAGGTGATCACCGCCAAAAAAGAGAACCTTTTGGCGATGAAAGCGGAAACATGTGTGCCTCAAGTTCTGACCGAAATAACAATGGGATTCGGCCTCTATTTCTTATCTTTACTCTGAGAGTCGACCTTAGTTAGTCAACTCTCGTTTGAAATCTGCGTAGTTGATTGGCCAAAGGTATGACCTAGTAATCCTCTCTGCGAGTTCTGTCCTTCCTTGACACCATCTTAATCTGTTTCTTTTCAATAACGAAACTAAAGGCAGTATTGAAATTGGAAATGCATACTTATCATGTTTAATTTTAAATAATTTTAAAAATAGAAATTCTTATAAGTAAATGTGCAATTACCATTTTGATTTCATGATTTTGTTCGTTTACAGAACAAAAGTTTCAATAAAATTCTTAGCAATAAAATTCTTAACAGACACTTGATTAAAAAAAAACTTGATTAAAAAAATCATTTTCTTTAATGTAAGTTTAATAAACAATTATCTGATCAAACTAGTAGTATTAAGTAATATAAAAGTAAATAATGCAATAGGTTTATTTATTTTTTATTATTATTATTATTTTTTTTTACAATGAATATTAGATATGAAGATATTTTCATATAATTATTTTATATATATTTTATTTAACAAATGTTATTCATTACAGATACAATTAAAATATCTTGGATAAAATAGCAAAGAAAAAAAAAGACAAGAAGCCTTTTTAAAGAAAATCCTGCGTTGATTATTGCATATTTTTTTAGAGATCATGTTTAATAACTTTTGAAGAAGGCCGACAACATGTATTAATGTTCTTAATACATTGCGAAATTTAAAAAAAAATCATCTGAAAAAATGTTTCTTTAAAACAAAAATCATTATTTCAAACTTACTAAGTATGTAATAAAAAATCATTATTTATCTACTATGAACAATTGATCACATATACACAATTTGGTAGAAAATTCATGCTTTAACTCCTTAACGCTCGAATTAAATTACGGTTGAAAAATTCAAATTGCTTATTGGCACCACTTTTAAGAAAAAGAAATATTCATGACTTATTTAATGACAGGAAAACGATACTAAAATATAACCAATTTCACTATTTTATAAAACTGGTAGGAATCAAACAATTTGAGTAAAAGACACAGCCCGAGAATATGACGGAAGCGAGAATTAAGGGGTTAAGCAACTATGAAAAGTACAGCGAGGGTCTCTAATCGAAAAAAATTTGTTTTCTATTTTTTCATTATTAATAAAAAAGAGATAGAAAGAAAGAGATTTGAATCATATATTTTTACAAAATTGGTATTAAAAGAATATATTTCCAGTTAGATTCGTCAGATGGCGCCACCAAAAAATACTTTGTAAATCAATAAAATTTGAAGCTTCGATTTCGACACACAAATTAGTATAATTTTGCATTTATAGAGCAAAAATATCCAAAAAAGGGTGGGGGGGAATGTAAGTGACACATCCTTTTATTATACCATCTTCAATAACTAATGCTTCGTTTAATTAGTAAATTCCAAAAAGCTTTGTTTAAAAAATAGAAGAATCAGCGAACAATTTAAAATGACCGCCATCTTTCTTTCTACTAGGCATGCGCGGTTCACTAACCTACCTACCAGAGCTCGGTTGAGTTAGTCAACCCCAGGTTAGTATTACCTCGAATTTCGTCAGGTTGGGTAAACGGAGAATTGAATTTCGCATTCAACCGAGAGTTAAGCTTGAAACGCGAGGTTGAAGTTTACCTGAGAATTACCGGGTGACTCACTCACTCATCAAAAAGATTTCGTATATCTACTGCATCTATAGACTTCAAATTTGGTGCGAAGTTCGTTTACACTGTAAGACTAAGGAATAATAAAAAAAAATGCGGAAATAGATTAATTACACACTTATTCTATTGTCTATTTTTACTTTAACGTTACGTCTATTAGGCGAAATTTTAAATTGCCAAAGAAAGCGTCAAATGTTAAAACCGGGCTGATTTGTCATCTCGTAATCTGATTATTCAAAGCTTTCTGCGTCAAAGTGACTTTTCTTGGCATGAAGGGATTATGTTTGGGGAAAACCATAAAAGTAGAGAACTTAGATAGTATGGGCGGGGAAAGGGTAGGATCTTCTGTATTTCAGTAGACTTTATTTATTTATTTATTTATTTTTTAAATTTGTTTAAATTAGGGGTCGATAGCAAAAAGGTTTTCTACAGAAGGAAGATAATTTCCAGTAAATAATGAGAAAGTGGACATGAGCGGGGTCATCTACGTTTCGATAGACTTCTGCCATTTTTAACACTTTCCAACAAAGTTGAAAAGCGTTTATGACTTTCGGTTTGTCTAGCCAGCTGTCCGCGCTCTAGCTCTCATAAATATACTCGGATTGGCCTGAAATTGTTTGGTGTTATTGACGTTTACCATAGCACGATCCCTATTTCAAATGAAGTTTGTAGCATGTTTAGTTCATTTACAGGGACAGTCAAAAATATTGCGTTACATTACGGCCAACGGGAAAAAGTTGTTTCAAATGATTTTTAATGATGTTACACGCTTTCAAACATAATAAAATTGATATGAATTTAAGAAGTTCACTAAAATATGCATTCTGTAGAATATACGGTGCAAAGAATAGTTATTATTCATTTACAGGGCCACACAAATAATTCCGTTACATAATGATATAGGAAGGGGGGGGGGGGCGATTGTTTGCGGCGTATTTTATTTATGTTAAAATATTTCGTATATAACGAAACTGATATACGTCGCTTGGGTTTACTATAAGTTTTTTTTTTACATATAATACAAAGTGCATAACATTTACAGCGACACACAAAATATTTCAGATGCTATATTGTATCCGAAGTACTACATATTAGTGACGACTGCTGGAAATGCATTTTTAATTATGATATGCACTTTTATGTTTCATTATATATATGCATACTATATAGTGTGTATAAATGCTATAATTCATATGCAGGAAAAAAAACAAAAGAATTGTTAAAGGATAATGGGTATGAAAGGTAATTGCCCAAAGGTATGAAAACATGGCGGTCTGGGAGCAGGAAAACACAATGGTAAACTACGACTCAAACGGTAAAATCTGGTTTTTAGGTGTTATCCGCCAAGATATGACTTGGCAGACCGATTGCGTTTTAATATGGGAATCGAGTTTTAGCTAAGTCCGGAATTTCAGCCTCCAACTTGATAAGGTGGTTGTCTCATGGTTCGCACGCCTCCTAGAATTTTACAGACCATCAAAGTTTTCTGAACCAGTATTACCTTATGGAAAATCTCTTCTTAAAAGAAGGCGAAATTTTGCACATTTAACCTAGATTTCTTTTTCTATAAAAAGATACAGGTAGTTTTCCTGGAGAAATAACGGTATCCGTACAAACCAGTGTGCTGCCAGTTCCCGGTCTACAATACAGTCGTCTCTCATTAATTCGAAATCGGATAAATCGAATCTTCGCTTAATTCGAACTAATCATGAAGTCCCGAAATTTTCAATGGCAGAATAATGTTAAAAATTTTCATTTATTCGAACTCAATTTCTCTTGACTTCGTTTAATTCGAACTAACAAAAATTCAATTTTTTTATTTTTCCTTTCTTTTTCACGGATTTTGGATCCTTGAAATAACTTTCTTTCTTTCATTTTTGTCAGAATTGTTCTGAACTAGTATACATATAATCCCATGCATTTGATATCCGCTTTCTTAGCGCCCCGTCTGTCCATCAATGACACCTTCACCCCTTTTTCCATTATGCTTCTTCCTAATCCCTTCTCTAGCATTTAACCCAGTGACATTCCCAGAAATCCACATGGTGGACATCTTTTAAAGAAAGGGAAAACCTCTTTTCAAAAGTCAAAAATGAATAGGATTAAGCAAACAACAATTGATAAATTTCGTCATAGTGATGGTAAAAGTGTAAAAAATTTCTTAAATGTTCATCTTATTTCAGGCAAGAAAATTATAGTGCAATTAATAAAAGTTGGGGGGAAAGGCTGGTATGGAGCCAGACCTGAAGCAGTTCTGCGATAGTTTTGTGACAGTGGATGAACGTCACTACATCACTATGATCCCGAGTCCAAACGACAGTAGCCACGTCTCATTCACTGTTACCCCCCCCCCCCTTTCAAGCTAGGTGCGACTTCTCATACCAAAAAGGAAAAAAATATGTTAATATAGCAGCTACAGTTCTGAAATCGATAATATAAGCATCTAAGACATCAGGCTTCAATATTCCACATCACCCATCGCAGTACAAATATTTTATACACACCCTCGTGATTATTGAACCACCCTCGTATTACTAATTTTTATGTTTTATTTATATTCTTTTAATATTAATAATTAATTTATGTATTTATATCGTTTAATTTATATTAAGTCCAGTGGCGTGGCGTGAAAATTTTCGGTGGTCATCGCAATTATTTAAGTTTATGGTGAAAAATTATTAACTCTAAAATTCAATGGTTGAATGTTCAAAAAAGAAACTTTAAATCTTACCTTCACTTATACATGAACTCCAAATGTTTTGCTAAAACTGGATGGTAGAGTTTTAAAAGCTTATTAAGAGTTTTAAAATATTGCTTGGTCATCGCCGCATCCAGCGATGACCGGACGCCACGCCACTGATTAAGTCATATTCCAACGATAACAGTCGAAATAAATTAAAAAATTATATTATACATTAATTCCTTTGTAATAGTACCCCTTTAAATATGTTTTCCTCTCATACTTTTCATAATTCGAACTCTGGATAATTCGAACATTTCTTGTGGTCCCGACGAGTTCGAATTAACGAGAGCCGACTGTATATTGTTTGGTATTCACATTCCTTTCAATAAAGGCCATTTCATCAACTCCATCATCCTCAAAACATTATATGACCACGGCCATGTTTTACAGTTAGTTTCAAGATTTTATCTGGAAGGACTCATTTTGGTTTTTACCACACAGTTTTCTTTCCATCTGAGTAGAAATTATTAAATTTACTTTCATCGGAACAAATAACATTTTTCCAAACTCTGGTGGTTTGCTGGCATAAGCTTTGGCAAAAACAAATCGTTTCAGCTTATTTGTTTCACTGATAATTGTTCTTTTCGAGGAGCACTTCCTGGATTATATGCATCATGAAGGTTATTTTAACTGTTCGTGGCAGTGTTGCCAGATTGGGACTTTTTTTAATTCATATTATTTGACTGTCACCACTTTTTTTAAGCATAATTATCCTTATTTTTCAGAATTTTTGCTCTATTTTTAAATAGGCCGAATATTTCTATTTCAAAAAAAGCGGTGACAATGAACAATCTGGGGACAAAAAAGTCCCCAATCTGGCAAAACTGGTTCGTGGTGTAATTATTATTCTACAAGATCAAACGACATCAATAGCCAATTTCCGAGCACTTAGAACAGGGGTGTCAAACAGTGGCCCGCCGGATACCACTAAAATTTTAAAGAAATAGTCGACAAGTTGAATCGCAGCAATTCGAGGATTAGATAAGGCAAAGATAACTGTAAAATTTTAGTGGTATCCGGCGGGCCACAGGTTGGCACCCCTGACTTAGAAAGTGTATTTTGGAGATTCCTATTTGGTGGTCCTCCTTTGCCATGCATTTAGCATTCTTGGATGTCCAGTTCGCAGCAGAGTTTTGCCGTACCATTCCTTTTGCCTTCCTTATCACATAACGAATACTAGAAAGTTTAAATTTTACTATTTCTTACCTATAAAAATATGTATACTAATCACTTATAATTAAACACAGCTAAAAAAATGCTATAAAAGAGATATAATGCCTTTATTTAGATTAACGATCCTTTCATCGCACAAACGGCGACATTTTCAAAATCATTCATGATAGAAATAGCTTTGCAAACAAATTTTAAAAACAATAACCTGGTAAATAATGTCACGAGATTTCATGCATAATGAAATTCCGTGCAAACACAAAACAAAATGATATTGGATATTTGTGAGCGTGGATTAATTTTTACTATTGTTATTAAAACAGCATAGCATCTATTTCCAAATTTTAGGCAATTCAAAGGACACTGAATCATTGCAAATACTCTCATTGCGTAAATATATCTCTATTGATTCCAGGATAATGGATGGTAAATAAAATCTTGACAGATAAATTATTCTGATATTTTAAAAATCGATCTGTAAAGGTTCTTTGCTGCATAATCTGGACAAAGCTGTGATTTTCCTGTTGTATTTGATGTCTACAATATGTTCTTTGATTCTAATTTTAAGTTTTCTGCTTGTCATACCTATATACAAAACTGCTTTGATCCATCTTCTTTGGTGAAGGGTATTTGATATACTCCTGATAACTGGTTTGATTCAATTGGATCTATTTTCTTGCATACTATATTTTTGAATTTTATGGAAGGTTTTGAAACAGGAAATATATTGAATTTATTGAGTTTATATTTCAAACGTTCGAAGAAACCAGGAAAATATCGTAAAGTGGATAACATGGAATTTTGTACATTGAAATTTCCATTATTCTTATTTTTCAAACTCATAATTAATTTTTCTGTAAACAAACACTAATCAGGACCTATTAATATCAGGGACTAACTAAATCTTAAGTTTGATGAAAATTCACATATTAGTTCTTGAGATACAGCTATTACGAAAATCCTAAAAATGCAGCATAGCAGCACCACCTGTTGGGAGAGTTACACCAAAAACTAAACAGCACTAATTTATATCAAGGAGTAACTGAATCTGACGTTTGGTGAAAATTCGTGCATTAGTTCTTGAGAAAGAGCGATCGCAATAATCATGAATAATGCAGCATAGCAGCGCCACCTGTTGGGATATTTACACCAAAAAGAAATAGGAACTAAATTATATCAAGGACTAACTGAATCTGAAGTTTTATAAAAATCCACGCATTAGTTTTGAGATATAGTTATTGCAGTAATCGTGAAAAATGCAGCATATCAGAGCCACCTGTTGGACGATTTACTCCAAAAAGTAATCAGCACCAATTTATATCAGTTACTAATTGAATCTAAAGTTTTATTAAAATCCGTTCATTAGTTCCTGAGATACAGCACCCACAAAATGTGTTCACACATAGACAGACAGATGGACAGCCAGACAGCCAGATTCACAGACATACTCCCAGACAGTTTCATAGACATACTCACATAGAGACATTTTGTAAAAACATGTTTTTCAGGATCTCTGACCCCTAAAATGTGTAAATCCGTCGAAAACCGGAAGTCAAAATTTTCAGGAATCCAATACTTTCTTCTTGTAAAGATAGATGCATAGCCTACTATGATATATACGGCCCACGCATTTCGCAGAAAACCGTCGAAAAAGTGAAGTCGGATTCAGCTTCAAACCCTGAACCAAAACACCACAACGTGCTCTTTTTTGTTTACATTTATACCCTGCCCAGATAGCGGCTTGTTTCTCATCGTCGAAGTTATCAGAATCATTGATCGTATTTTCAGAATAATAAATTAAATACTTATGTTCTTCAATTTCCTTCGATTTAAAAGGGTATTTTACACAGATTGTAGTATTTTAGTGTTCACATACTTTTAAGATTAGTTAAATTACTTATTGTTTACTTGATCGTTTGGTTCATTCTGTTATTGTTTTTTGAATGTCTCGTATTTACATAAAAATGGCTTGTGTTACATATACACGTTTTAAAATTAAAATTTGGTTTTTATCAAACTACAGTTCTCATAACTGGCTTGAAGCAGTTATTTTTGACGAATTTAATGCTACCCGCAAAATGTTTGTTTTTAATATCGTCCAAACTAAAAAAAAAAAAAAAAAAAAAACATGATCTTCCTTAAACATTAAATATTCTTATTTTTAATCAGAGAAAGAAATGGTGATAGCAGATTTAAATATCGTTGCAATATTTTATGTTATCCAAGCAATTTTGATTAAATCATGTAAGGGTATTTGTTATTTAATAAATTACATTTATTAATTATTATAAGGAATGTTATGAGTACTTTAATATATTTAAAAGAAATTCCATTAGTTTTATTGTTTCAGCAGTGAAGATAGTAAATAAATTTATGACATTGATGTTTTTAGACTATGCATGTTTCTATTTATTGGGATGAATCGTGGAATACTCTACTCCTCAACCTGGCGATAAATGCGCCAAAGTAGCAACCTTGGTATTTAGTATTAACTTGGTATTAAGTGGCAACCTTGGATGTTATAAAAACGCGCCGATTTGGCGATTTTTTGAAATCGCACCAAACAAGTAGAGTATTCTCCGGTCGCACCATTTATTATTCTGATAATTGTTAAAATAATATATATATATATATTAATTTGATGATTAGAGTTAATATTTTTATTAAACTCTTTTTGAATCATATCTATACGAAAATAAAAATGTAAACACATTGGAATTCTCTGAACCCTGCCCAGAGCGGTTTGATTGGTTCTCGTCGTTGAAGTTACGGATAGAGTCAAATTTCTGTTTTGGGCAGCGTATCAGAGTCCTCTGGTGAGCGACTTCATACATTAAACGTATATCGCTCTGCCTGTAGTAGTATCTAAGTATGCCTTGATAGAAGAAAGTAAAAATTAATCCACGCTCACAAATATCCAATTTCATTTTATTTTATGTTTGCACGGAGTTTCATTAATGCAAAATCTCGTGACATTATTTACCAAGTTATTGTTTTTAAAATTTGTTTGCAAAAATATATCTATCATGAATGATTTTGAAAATGTCGCCGTTTGTGCGATGAAACGAGCGTTAATCTAAATAAAAGTATTATATCACTTTATAGCATTTTTTAGCTTTGTTTATTGTATATTTCTCGGTCATTTAATACAGAATCGTGAAGAGTTATTATCTTTTTACGTATCGCTACAGAAAACTCACATGTTTCCGGTGCCATGGTAACAGAAACATTGAACTTCAGTCGAACCTTGTTATCCCGACACCCTAATGATCAGAAAAAGGTATCGTCATAAGCGGAGTGTCGCGGTAACCGGAGTTGGAGGAAAATATGTTTATAAAAAGCTGTATTTTTAATTAATTTAAGACAATTTATGTTCATAACTGTTCTTGCAGTTTTAAGCAATAAAACATTATTATTAAACAAGATCAAAAAAAAAATGAGAGGAATAAAAATCAGATTTTTGATGACTTGGTTCTTTATTGTTATACTAGCAAACCCCGCGGTTTTGCTCGCGTAATATTTGAGATATGCTAAGTGATATTTATATGTCTAATTTTTATTAAAAGGTACTAACTAAATTTTTATTTTATTAAAAGGTAATATTTTATTTTATTAAAAGGTACTTATTACTTTTAGGAATAATTAAAAAAATTACTATTTAAAACACAGTTTGATTAAACATCATTGTTACACTGCATAAGGCAGAAATGAGACTTAAATTAATAAAACGAAATAAAACTAAATAAATAATAATTTAAAAAATATTTTGAAACTTTTATGCTCAATTAATATGCTCATTTCAGTATTCATTTGAAGTTTTGAATTTTTTAGAAACCATCTTCTTACATCTTAAAATTAACCATCATGTCAAATTCCAAAACCTACCACCTCTCTCAACATAAAGTGCTATGTTGAAATAGGAACTGTCACCATTAATTTGCCAACATTAATTTTGAAATTGGTTTGTTATTTCCTAATATTCCACAGAAACGTAATTTAGAAAGCTTTTAAAGGCCTTTTTTAGACCGTTTGTTGTTCCTGTGAACCCCAGGTGGTAGAATCATCGGCATAAAATATAGCCTGTGTAGGATCAGAGACTATTACCATTACTTCGCAACTATTACTTTTATGTTTGGTTTATATTCCCTGAAATTGCGTAGAAATCGTAATTTAGGACTTTTTTAGAATGCTTTTCACACCCACCCCCCTTCACTTCACCCCTTTTTAATTCGAATTTATTTTCGACCGTCCTTCGAAGGCATTTATATTTTATAAGTAACTACCATGCCATATTTAAAGTTTCTAGCCTTTTCAGTATCACAGAAATCGCAATTTAGAAAGTTTTTAGCTACTGCGACCCTCTGGTGGTAGTGGCTCAGACATAAAATATAGCTTATGTTTGAGCAGGTTCTATCACCAACAATTTGTCATCATTATTTTTTTAATCGGTTTGATATTTGATAACATCACATAAAAATTGTAATTTATAACGCTTTTCGCTCACTTCATCTTTTTAAATTTGAAATTTTCTTTCGACAGTTCTTAGAAATCAGTTGCATCTTGTAAGTAAATACCATGCCATACTTCAAAGTGTTAGACCCTTCAGTTATGCAAAAAGCGCAAATTAGAACATGTTTTGCTTTTGCAACTCTCAGATGGTAGTGACAGCAACATAAAATATAACCTATGTTATAGCAGTGACTGTCACCATTGATTTGCAACCATTACTTTTGAAATGGCTTTGGAATTTCCTGAGATTGAGTAGAAATCGCAATTTAAAACGTTTTTAGAACGCTTTTCGCGCATTTTCATCCCTTTTTAAATTTCCAATTTTTTCGAAACTGTTCTTAAAGATCATTTATATGTAATAAATATGTACCTTGCCTAATTTTAAGTTGCTAGCCCCTACCGATCACAAAGTTCGATATTTGGAACGCTTTTTTGCTCCTGCAACGTCTAGGTGATAGTGATACCGACTTAAAATATCGTCTATGTTAGAGCAGAGGCTGCCAGCATCAATTTCTTACCATTACTTTTGAAATCAGTTTGATTCTTCCTGAGATATTGGTGACAAATCTGCATTTAGAACGTTTTTAGAACGCTTTTCGCTCATTTTGCTCCTGCATCTCCTCTGGGGTAGTGAAACAGATATAAAATATAGCCTATCTTGGAGCAAGGTCTGTCCCCATCATTTTTACACCATTATATTTGAAATCGGTTCAGTATTTCCTGAGATTGCTAGAAATCGCAATTTAGAACGTTTTTTACAACGCTTTTTGCGCATTTTGACCCCCCCCCCTTTTAAATTTCGACTTTTTTAGGAAATGTCCATAGAGATCATTGATATCTTATAACTAACTACCATTCTAAATTTCACGATTGAAGGCCCTTCCGTCACGCAAAAACTGCAATTTAGAACGTTTTTCTCCTGCACCCCCTTTGGGGTTGTGTCACCGACATAAAACATAGCCTATGTTGGAGCAAGAGTTTTCACCATCATTTTGAAGCCATTATTTTTTTAATCGGTTTGGTATTTCCTGAGATTGTGTAGAAATCACCATTTAGAACATTTTTTAGAACGCTTTTCGCGCATTGTCACCCTTTTTAAATTTCGAATTGTTTAAGAACTGTTCTTAGAAATCCTTTATATCTAATAAGTAGCTGATACTTTAAATTTCATATTTCTAGGCCCTTCAGTAACACATAAATCGCATTTTTGGAACGTTTTTTGCTCCTACACCCCCTTTGGGGTAGTGGCACCGACATAAAACATAGCCTACCTTGGAGCAAACGTTGTCACTATCATTTTGACACCAATATTTTTTAAATCGGTTTGGCATTTCCTGAGATTATGTAGAAACTACCATTTGGAACGTTTTTTAGAACGCTTTTTGTGCATTTTCACCCCCTTTAAATTTCGAATTGTTTAAGAACTGTTCTTAGACATCATTTATATCTTATAAGTAACTAATATTCAAATTTCATGTTTCTAGGCTCTTCAGTAACGCAAAAGTCGTTTTTTTAGAACGTTTTTTGCTCCTGCACCCCTCTTTGGGGTAGTGGCACCGACATAAAATATAGCCTATGTTCTAAGTTGGACTAACACCATCATTTTGACACCAATATTTTTTAAATCGGTTTGGTATTTCCTGAGATTATGTAGAAACTACCATTTAGAACGTTTTTTAGAACGCTTTTTGTGCATTTTCACCCCTTTTAAATTTCGAATTGTTTAATAACTGTTCTTAGACATCATTTATATCTTATAAGTAACTAATATTCCAAATTTCATATTTCTAGGCCCTTCAGTAACGCAAAAATCGCTTTTTTAGAACGTTTTTTGCTCCTGCACCCCCTTTCTGGTAGTGGCACCAACATAAAATATAGCCTATGTTCCAAGTTGGACCAACACCATCATTTTGATACCATTACTTTTGAAATCGGTTTGGTATTTCCTGATATTATGTAGAAAATACCATTTAGAACATTTTTTAGAATGCTTTTTGTGCATTTTCACCCCTTTCAAATTTCGAATTGTTTAAGAACTGTTCTTAGACATCCTTTATTTCTTATAAGTAACTAATATTCCAAATTTCATATATCTAGGCCCTTCAGTAACGCAAAAATCGCATTTTTAGAACGTTTTTTGCTCCTCCACCCCCTTTGGGGTAGTGGCACCGACATTAGATATAGTCTATGTTCTAAGTTGGACTAACACCATCATTTTGATACCATTACTTTTGGAATCGGTTCGGTAGTTCCTGAGCTTATCTCCGACAAATAAACAATTTTTTCCTCTTTATAATAGGAGTATAGAAGTATAGATTAAATACTGATGAATTGAGGTTTGCTTATTCCTACAATTCTTTTTTCAATATTATGCAATGAATTGTAATCAGTATTCGCTGTTTCAGAAATGGATGTTAGATCATCTCTTATCGTTTCAATGCTATACTTCGGTTTTAGTCGGAAGGATAACGCAGTGTAACCACAAGACAGCGCCGCCTGACCAGAACAAAAAGACATAAGTAGGCTGATACGTCTATCTGGAGCTTAAGTGCGTCATTCATAGTGTGTGGGGTTTTCTTATTCAGATAAAGGATTGAAGTAAATTTCTCATTTATCTCAAAGGGTATTTTAGGCACTTTTGTGAAAAGTTTGTCTAAGACATTTCTTAGTACTTAATTTCCATGATTATAAGATGGATTATGAAAAATGGACAACTTTCCTAAACCGTTGGGATATCCGGAGTAGAAAGTTATTCAACGACGTAAAATCCGGGGTTTATTTTCATTAAAATCATATACAGATAATCGGGTCATTGAAAAACTGATGTGATAAGCGGAGTGACGTGAAAACCGGGTGTCGGGATAACAAGGTCCAACAGTATTAATAAAGAGGAACCGGCATATCCTTAACCCCTTAATTCTCGCTCCCGTCATATTCACGGGCTGTGTCTTTTACTCAAATTGTTTGATTCCCACCAGTTTTATAAAATAGTGAAGTTGGCTATATTTTAGAATCGTTTTTCCTGTCATTAAATAAGGCGAAAATTTCTTTTTCATAAAAGCGGTGCCAATGATCAATTTGAATTTTTCAACCGTAATTTAATTCTAGCGTTGACGGTTAAATTAGTGAAGCTTCAACTGCAACCACTTTCGCAAGGGCTGATTCCCTTCAGCTGAAGCTTCCACCAGTAAATTTATACAGAATTTTTTTCGGTATTTTAAAGGCGTTTTAATGCAAATCAGTCGTAAAAAATGACAGAAAAAGGTTTTAATTTTAAGTGGTATAAGTTTACTTTTGCGGTAGTCAGGTCCTTCGTTTCTGCCATATTGTGACAACTGGGGATGCAATCTGACTGTTTTACCTGTCAAACTGACACCAGAAAATATTTGTGAGAAAATACTTCCATGGATAAGACGCTTAAATAATATAAAATTTTCTATTCAATTATACTGGTGGGAAGTTTGCCCCAGCGGTATTTTGAAACTGTAGATCCGATTTAAAAAAGCAGCCGCCATCTTGTGACAACCTCCTCAGTTACTTCACTCGCAACTGGTAGACAGTGCACTATATGTCTCCTCCCCTTTATTCATAACTCCATTAACATAAGTTGTCAGAATCCCTTTCCAGTTATTATATTACGTGACGTCAAAGTGCGGAACTAGCGTTGTCAGGTGTCTCCGGTAAATCGGGGCTTTAACCCCTTAATTCTCGCTCCCGTCATATTCTCGGGCTGTGTCTTTTACTCACATTTTTTGATTCCCACCAGTTTTATAAAATAGTGAAATTGGGTATATTTTGGTATCGTTTTACCTGTCATTAAATAAGGTGAATATTTCTTTTTTATAAAAGTGGTGCCATTAAGCAATTTGAATTTTTCAACCGTAATTTAATTCGAGCGTTAAGTGGTTAAACGATCTGCACACTAGTATTTGAAGAAATTTTCTTTGCCTTATCTAATGGCAAAATTGTCTGCCATTAAAGGTGGTGAAATAAACTATAACAAAATGATGGTGACCAGAGTATTTGGGGCCCTGATTTACGTGGGGCTGATTTGCAAAAAAGTTGAAAATGCTTACGTTTAATTGCTTTTTAAACTGTCAATGTTTCGTGTGCAAATAAAATTTTGGCTTAAAAAATGCTGCTTTATTATTTAACCCTTTCCGGACCGGGCAATTTTTGTTGTAAAATGATGAAATGATCGACTGACACAGGAATTTTAAAACGACTTTTTCAGAAATTAAAAACATGTTACTTTAACTATTCATTGTAAAAGCAAAATTTTACTAAATATTCTTGGTGCCGTTCGAAAGTTTGGAATTAAAATTAGGTATCCCGAACCGGGCACAGTGTGCTGGAAAGGGTTAAACAAGCAGCATTTGTTTATAAGTAAATTGGCTTGTTTTTTGTGTTGGTTTATTACTTAACCCTTTCAGGCGCAAGGCACTTCTATTAGTAAAATACTGAAACGAATGAATGACACCGGAATTTATAAACAAATTAATCTGAAAATAAGTAAAAGCATGTACTTGATAACACGAAAATTTTCAAACAAAAATTCTGGTGTCAATGTCCAATTAGGGATTAAAATTAGATGTATCAAAATTGAACCAACGCCCTTGAAGGGGTTATATAAACTAACACTTAAAAGAATTTCGTCATATTTGCTTTCTAGGGTTGCTTATGCAAAAAACTGCATGTGTGCAAATACTTTTATTGATCACTGTATATTGTGTACACTACATGGCCAAAGGTAACCGATCACTTGCGATTTTAGACGTTTTGTTAAACATCTAGAAAAATACATGAAGAATTAACCTGAAACTGCAGATGTGTATACAGTACAGTATATGTCATATATTTCCGCGAAGATTTTTTCCCGAAACCCCATAGGGGACCGTCAACAAATTGAAAAATAACGAATAACTTTTGGATAACCCTGTAAAAACTAATGTAGCAGAAGCAATTCAAACTCGAGATTAATAATAAGTGGCTTGTTGTAAAATATTCTGTTCCTTTTTATGAGGATAGCATGTATACTCGTAGAGAAATTAAAATTTTAATAAAAACAGTCCTAAATTTCGCCAAGTTTTTTGCTTATAATTTGCAGAGTTCTTAATATAAAAAAAAAGTTACTTTCAGAAAATATGACAAACAACATTGTACACATACTCTGCAATCAGAATTAAAAAATAATAAAGAGTGGATGAGAAATGAGCAGGTTTGCTAAAAAATGTTCCACTGCACATGCGCGAATGAGATCAAAATGTAATATGCATAATGTATTAGCTAAGTATATAGAGCAACTTTTGTGATAGTCTCAAAATCATAGCTTGAAAATTCTGAAAATTATCGTCGAAAGAATAAGCTCGAAATCCGTTGTTCCCAAAAAGAAGCAAAAGCATGAGGGGTTGTATCAAATATCTGTTGATTAGTGCGAAGATAGCGTTCACAATATTGCACGTACTACTATATTTGGATACAACCCCTCATCGTTTTGCTTCCTTTTGGGAACAATGGATTTCGAGCTTATTTTATAGACGAAAATTTTCAAGCTATGATTTTGAAACTTTCACAAAAGTTGCTCTATATACTTAGCTAATACATTATGCACATTACATTTTGATTGCTTTCGCGCAAGCGCAGTGAAACATTTTTTAGTAAACCTGCTCATTTTTCATTCAATTTTTATTATTTTTTAATTCTGATTGTAGTGTATGTGTACAATGTTCTTTGTCATACTTTCTGAAAAGAACTTTATTTTACATTACAAACTCCGCAAATTATAAGCAAAAAACTTGGCGAAATTTGGGACTGTTTTTATAAAAACCTTAATTTCTCTATGAATATACGTGCTATCCTCATAAAAAAGAACACCGTATATTACAATAGCCCACTTATTAATAATCTCAAGTTTGAATGCTTGTGCTACATTAGTTTTTACAGGGTTATCTAAAACACATTCGTTCTTTTTCAATTTATTGACGGTCTCCTATGGGGTATCGGGAAAAAAAATCTTCTCAGAAATATGTGACCTATACTATACTGTTTACACACCTACAGTTTCAGGTTTATTCCTCATGTGTTTTTCTATATATTTAACAAAACGTCTAAAATCGCAAGTGACAGGTCACCTATGGCCATATAGTGTATGTATATGTATAGTAGATCACATCTTAAAAATTTGACCTCTTCTATCATTATGAATGTTTGAGAAAAAATGCAAAAATTACACATTTCTGGACTTGATCCAAAAGTCTCAAGTATGTTGTCAACGTAAAAAGTGAATGTTACTGATTGACACAAAGCAGTTTGTATCAGTATAATTTTTATACGATGATGTGACAGAGTAAGTAGTGTAAGAATAATTTTCTTTTCCATGGCTGTACAGTATTCATCGAGAATTCCATGCCATTTTTTGATTTGAGATTTCTTCATTTTAGCATTGCACTTTCACCCTTACCGGCGCGAAGTAATTTTGTTTATAAACTGATGAAATAGACTAACACCGCAATTTATAAACGAATTTATTAGAAAATATGAACTTGCTTATTTTCATGTACATTATAATTGTAAAATTTTAGTTAAATATTCTTGGTGCCGTTTGTCAGTTTTGGAATTACAATTAGGTGTCCTTTTTTAACCCATTAAGGACTAGCGTTACCATATGGTCACAGCCAACCTGGCAACCCTTGTTCTGTTTAAATACCAGTAATTTAGAGAAAAAAAATCCTTTTCTTTAATGAGAGAAACTCTGCGATAAAATCTGATAAATATTTCTTTTCTGAAAAAGTGGTACGAATGAAATTTTTGCATTTTAAAGAGAAAAAAATAATTCCGTCTTTAATGGGTTACGGACACGCGCCGGAAAGGGTTAATCTTTTCAAGTGCAAAGTACTTCTGTTTCTAAAATGCTAAAATGTTTGATTAACACCAGGATTTAAGAACAAGTGTTTTCGAAAATATGTAAATTTTTTCGGCATCACGTACATTATAAAAGCAAAATTTTATGAAATAATTCTAGTGCCATTGTAGCATTTGGGAACTAAAATTAAGTGGGGTATGTAATATCTCACCACCCTTCAAGGAGTTGAAAAAAAATGTTGCCACTTTGGCCACCTGTTGTATTCAGAAAATCAGAGTTCACTATTGAAATTCCGAATACTAATACTTGATTTATTTCATGGCAGACAATTCGCGCTTACATAAGGTGAAAATTCTACTTTTGGAATTTCCGACATTAATTCTGAACAGTGTTGCCAGTTGGGCTACTTTTTTTAAATTCGGATTCTTGATTGGCACCACTTTTTTGAAATGGTAAAATGCACCTTGTTTAATGACATAATAATTAAGGTAAAGGTAATTTTACCGTTTCAAAAAAGTGGTGGCAATCAAGAAACCTGAATTAAAAAAAGTAGCCCACTGGCAACACTGATTCTGAATACAAAAGGAGGTCAAAGTGGTAACCCTGATTAAAACTGATATTGAGGAAATTTCGAAAAATCTATAAAACCTTATTGAAAACCATTTCTTAAATCAGAAGGTCAGAGATTTAATCCATGCCTGGGAAAATAGCTCCTTTCGTTTAGTATCTCTTATATATGACATTCAACACATTTCTTTTTCAAGTATAAATTGAAATGTAGGCAATTTTCCATACTACTGCCTTATTTTTTAACAACTTGCATACATTTTTATTTCATTTTTACACAATATAATTATATGATTTACTATTATGATATTCATGATGATTTTCTATCTTCTAGACATATTTCGATCAAATTGCTGTTTTATAGTACACAGATTGGGAATTCTTTTTAATGAAAATATTTTTCTGCATTTCAGACAAGTAATAAGTATAAATAATAGTATAAATACAATTATAAGTTATAAGTAATATCGATTTATTGAATCATGGGCTGTTTTTCACGAAATAAAGAATCGTATACTAATTCCAAATAGTGATAAAAATTATCAATAAAAAAATTTCCTTTAATTTTTCTACTAGGCAGTTGATTATATTTTTCTTAGAATTTATGATCTTTACTGTTTTACGATTTCATTCGATCACATTGCTGTTTTGTAGTACTCACAGATTATTATATTTTTTATTCAAAATATTTTTCGCTATTTCTGACTTATAAAACTCGCTTTATTCAATGACTGTCTATCATGATTTAAATAGAATTATACTTTTCCGTAAAAATGAATAAAAAAATCCCTTTACTTGGCACCCTCGTTCTGTATATATTTCAATAGTATGATTGATCAATAGCATGATTTCAATAGTATGATTATGGTCTGTTAGCAACAGCCATCATTTGAGAAAAATGAAATAATACTTCTGACTTCTAACAAAAAACTTTAAGAACAGTTATTCAAAGGTCCGATGTTCCTTTGTTAATTTTTTCTTTTGATCTATTCCTATTCTATAGGAAAATGGTATTCAAATTTGAAAGCGCCAAAGAAGATTCTTTCTATAAATTTATATAAAACTCTATAAGCGGTATATTTTCTCAGCGTCACTAGGCCCCTATATTTCAGGGGTCAAAAGTTTCCCGCTCTCTACTTCTAATTTCTTAAAAATGATTTTAATGTAATAAACAAATGCATAATTTATCGAAATATCCTTCTTTGGCAGGTATGTTGAAAGAATTTTGAAGAGTGTGACGATATTTCAGGGAAAATCACAGTTATAAAAGAAGGAATATACCAGTATTGTCTCATAGAAATTTTGTCTTATACAATAGCGCGATAATACACCAGGAATTTTTCTATAAGAAAATTCTCATGCACCCATTTTCCTTTGACAAAGCTTTACAAGCCAGAGAGACAGCTTATTGACTTGAACAGTAGTAAAGAGTTTTCTACCAACATAAGCTAAAAGAAAAAAAATATTACATTCATAATTACCTCAGTATTTTTTCTGGTGTCAGAGGTGAAAATTATGTAACAATTAAAAACGTACTAGACAGCTTTTCACATAATATTCAACTTTTATTAAGGATTCAAATACAGGTGTGCCACAGGCGACTATTTTTCTATTCTTTTCACACCACTATTTAAAAAAAAATAGCAATATTAATAGTAATAGTAAAAATACTCTTGCAAATGTTCTCGAGTATGTCAACAATTTTTGTTTTGAAAAAAGTGGTGTGAGGTACGATTAAAAATTAGTCGACTGTGGCAGACCTGAAATAAGATCTAGCATTGAAAAAATAAGGGATCTAATAGAATGTTCCAAACAAGAACATTGTGAGTTGTTTCTAAATGAAGTAGAAATGATTAAACAATTATGTTATAACGTAAAAAAAGCTATTTTTTTCATTCATGATCGAAATATTATTTTTTTAGTTGATAAGACAGCTGGAATGGGACGCAATGGGACACACTGGAACGCAATAAGAAGAGCTATCCAATTAAGGTCAACTAAGGGTATTTTTGAACATTGGGTAATTCAGAAAAACCTTCACTAAAGCTCATTTGAGAGTAGCTGATTACTGAAGTGAAGTAAAAATCAAAGGTTTACACCCTTGCTCACAGAATGAGAGCAATCCGTCGTTTCTGCTTCAAAGTTTGCAGCCTTGCTCGCGCGTATTAAATTCCTTATCATTTAAATGTGACAAACAGGTTTTTTATTTGTGAATATCATTCGTTTCTATCAGATAAAATCAAGGTAAGTCGTTGTTTTGAGTCAATAATTGTTAAGTTATAATTACTCCAATAGAATATCAATAATTTTTTGCCCCAACCAATTTTCAAGGCAGTGCTTCCAGTAGGCTACTTTTTACAAAATCAGATTTCTGGACTGTCATCACTTTTTTGAAATGGTAAAATTCACCTTATTATTGACACCAGGAATATTTAATTAAAATTTTCCTTTCCTGAAGTACTGGGATATAAGCAAATTTTTATTTTCTAATAAATTCGTTTGTGAATTCCGGTGTCACTTCAACATTTCATCATTTTATAAACAGAATTAATCCGTGTCGGAAAGGGTTAAAAATATAAATTCATAATTGATCGGAAATTGTAGTATGACTGGTATGCGTGGACCCTACGTTCGTTCAGATAGATTTTCATTAAAAATATAAAAAATCATACAAATTTGATATTGTACACAGGCAGTGAGGTACAAACAGTAGGTTCGTTTAGAATTATTCTTCTTCTTCTTTAATAGACATTTAAAACAGAAGTCAGCGCGTGTAGTATGACCGGTAGACGCGACTGAAGGCCCTAACTTTAAGTTCTTTCGGATATGCTTTTATTTAAAAATATAAAAGCATTCAACAGTATTTTTAGGTATATTGGGTGCAGGGGTTCTACGCTTCGAGAATTTTTCACGACAAATACCAGTATTTTTTTTTTTTTTTTTTAGAAAAATAAATCTAGGTAAAACGCGCGACATTTCTCCTTATTTAAGAAGAAATGTTATACAAGAAAATACTGGTACCGAAGAATTCCCTGGTCTTGAAATTTCAGGACAAATACAACCCCTGTGAATGTTATCATCACGGTTTCTAGCAATGCTAGGCAGCTCAGCTAGAGATAGAATAATGAGTATACGAACTTACTGTTTAGCAAATGTTGTGTATGAACTTGATTTTTTTTTATATATGTCACCCCCAACACAAAAATTGTTTTTTACAGTCACATTGCCAGTCCGCTACTTTTCCAAAAATTCTGATTGCTTGATTGACATTACTTATTAAAATTAATATAACCCGTCTTATTTCCTGATTATTTAATCTGTCATTCAATAAATCGAATATTTTTACTTCAAAAAATTAATAGCAGTCAAGTAATCTGAATTTTAAAAAAATCGAACTGGCAACACTGGTTTACAATTACACCATGCACTTTGGGAAAGTTGTGAACATCTGGGGAAGTAGTGAACAGGCAATTTTAGGCATCTAATTAACACACCAAAGCACCAGTAACTAATTGAAACTGAAGTTAAGAGTGAAACAGTAGTTGATTGGCTTTTTAACAAGAATTACTTTCTCCTTAACCCATTAAGCCTCGCACCTGATAAGTATAGACTACTTTTTTAAAAATTCAGATTGTTTGATTGCCACCACTTTTTTGAAGTAGAAATATTTACCTAATTTAATGGCAGATAAACTGATACGAGAATAAAGCCATTAAAAAACTGGTGGAAATCAAACAATCTCAGTAAAAAAAAAAAAAAAAAAAAAAAAAAAAATGTAACTACACTGTCTGTGAAAGTCACGGCGCGAGAATTCAGGGGTTAACCCTAGAACTACCGGAAATTTTACTCAAGTTTTATAAAAACATTCTACACCAGAATTTTTACTTAAAACTATTTAATTTGTTTATTTAACTTATTATTGTCTGATTTATACATTTAGTTTGTTTTGAAGAAATTTCTGGTTTGAATAAATATTTTGAATGTACATGTCGGGTCCAATGGACCCGTCTGGTAGACGGAAGGTTAAAGCTGTCAGTCCTACACTACCGCTGCCATCGAAATACTCGAGGCCAGAGCACACGAGATGTGACGTCATCACTAATCGGCCGACTTCTCACTAGTGTTGGAATTCACACCGGGAAATTTTGAATAGCAATTTTCTTTTATTTAATTTGTGGAATATCTATCATCTTAGAAAACAATAATAACTACTTAAACTGACTGGTGACAATTCGGAATCCCTAAATAAAAATTTAGCCAGAGGCGGAATGCCACAGTATTGCCTCCTATTAGAAGTCGGTTGATTAGGGATGTCGTCACAACTCGTGTCCTCTGGCCTTGAGTATTTCGATGGCAGCGACACTGTCCGTGAAAGTCAAGGGTGCGAGAACGAAGAACCTACACTAGTCACGCAGAGAAATGAGAACGCTAATGTTAATCCTATGAGGAAGTTATTTTCAAATATCTCACTTGGATTTTAATATTTTTCAATTATTTTTTTTTGCATAGATAGCTCACGACGATCTATAACCGGGGTAGTTTTTACTTTTTCTATTTTGGTTTCAGATTTTTAAAAATTAGTTTAACTTTCGGAACCGGTTGGAACTGGTTCTGTAACCAATATCGAAAAAGTTACCCGTCCTCAGCTAACCTATGCAAAAAAATCATTTAAAAATATTAAAATGCAAGGGAAATATTTGAAAATAACGGTTCCATAGGCTTAACATTTGCGTTTGCGTTTTTTCCCTTGACTAGTTTGGGATCTTAACCCTTTGAAGTGGGGAGATCACGCGGCGAGACCACAGAATTTTAACTCCAAAACTGACAATCAGCACAAAGTATATTTTAATAAAATTTTGCTTTTACAATGAAATAATGAACCGTCCTAAGCTAGGTCTTCGTGACTTGGCGGAATTGATCCACTTAGGTAATCAATGAAAGGATGAAAAAGCAAGTTTATATTTTCTAAGAAATTCGTTCGTAAAATCTAGTGTCAGTCAATTATTTCATCATTTTATGAACATAATTTCTCTGCCCCTCAAAGGGTTAAGAGGTTAGAGCTGTCAGTACTTGAAATTACACCGCCTCTTGAATATAAGGCCAGAGCGCCTACAGAATAAATGGCGGCTGTCGTAGACGAATTTTTTTAAGCGTTTGTACGGTCTCCTGAATTTAGACACCAGTAAGTTTCCTTTGACTTACTCAACCCTCTCGCTGCGTAATTGTTTTATTAAAATAGCTTCAAAATAATTAAGTTACTTCTTTTGCCAGCGGTTTTTCTAAACAAAAATTTTCATCTAATGTAATCGGGGAAAATGCTCCGATTAAATAAGGCAAAATTTACCAAAGAAAAAAAAAATGGTGGGAATAATCAAGTAGGATTAATTAGACGGAAAAATGCATGCCCGAGAAAATCTCGGGTTGCGCTAAGCGAGGGTTAATCTCAGAAAAATTAAGGGAAAAAATTTAAAAATATTATTGGTATTGAAATTCAAGGAACGCACACACACTGAATAAAATCCGCCTACAACAGCTGCCTTCTTTGCGTCAGCGTTCACGCCTCGAACTCAGGGGTAGGTAGAAACTAACAAACTTCGTTCACGTGTACCTAATTTGACACAAATCTTTCATAAGCCATCTATCACTAATTAGCGAGATCGCTTACTGACATGAAGTATGAAGAGGTTAATCTTTTGAAGTGGTATTCACTAAAAGATTTTTATTATAATTAACTATAATTCTAAATTTTATCTGGTAGAGGAGATATAAAATTTTGAAACAATTAAGAACGTAGGCAGTATTTCACGAAAACCGACTTCAAATATAGGAGATTGTACAAATCATTTTTATAGTACGGACCCGAAAAAATTGTAAAAATTTTTTTCATACAAACATAAAAGTTTTAAAATTAATATTGCAGTTACCTCTTTACTTTCGACTTAGAAACACGATACTTAACCCTTTCAGGAGCACAGCACTTATTTTAATTAAATGTTGAAATCATTGACTCACATCGGGATTTAAGAACAAGCTTATTCTAAAGTAAGTAAACGATTTCCTTCACCATATAATTATAAAAGTAAAATTTGATTTCAAATTTCCGCTGCCATTGTGGCGTTTCGCAATTACAATTAGGTGGGATATAATATAGCCCACCGCCCTTCAAGGGGTTACCTATAGTTAATGACAGTGTACAATAATTTAAATTTTTTAAAGATAGAATTTTTTCTATACAGATATAATTAAACTTAAAATGTTATGATATAAAAATCCAAAAAAGACAGGACTATTAGCCATATTTGAAACAAGAATAAAGAGGCCAGTTTGAAAAGAAAGATACCTCTTACATATCTGGCAGCCTTTCTTTTTTTTAACAATTTGTTGAGCGGTCACGAGATACTCGTGTTTCTAAAACTAAACGTTCTTCACTAAAGTGTGTACTGGATCATTAGTTTCGCGTATAGAATTTTCCTTGAATAAAATATCAACAAGCTTTTATCAGAAAAATCACATCTTTATACAAAATAGTTGGCCATTTTTTGTTAGACTTTACGAAATTTCTTATAAAATCGAATCCAAACGGTTTCAAACTATTCATTGATAGATAAACTCGAAAAACATACCTCGACAACCTACTTTCAACAAAAGAGGGTCTTCATCTATTTTGAAACACAGATTTCATAATAAATTATCGGTGAAGAATGTGCTAAATCAAATATATTTCAAGTAAAAATTTTATCTAATAAACAAAAACATGTAACAAATGCATAGAAATAATGTAACATGTTATTTAAAAAATTCTGGTTCACAGCACATGGAAAAAAAGAAAAAACAGCCAAAATATTGTCAAGTTTCTTCTTAAATCATATAATCCAGTGAAGGAAATATTTGAATAGGATCAAGACCTTTTGTTAAGGGCTACATCATTATCCAATAATATTTTTCATGTAAACGATCGCTTTTATCTTGAGTAATTTACTGCTTGTCATCCACAATGCAGTCTGAAAATTCTTGCAAAATTCGCAAATGCAAATATCATGGCCGAAATGAGAGTGAGACTGTCGATTGTTAATCCGCATTTGAAGAGGCAGAAGAGTGCCAATAGAAGAGTCCGAATCTGAAAAAGGTATCAGAAAAACGTGGTAGTTGACTGTGAGCCAGCGAGGTAGCAAAATGACTGGAAGTTTTTTTATAATGAAATGCATCAAACAACCTCAGTATCACCTACGCCACTTTAGAAAAACTTATCAAGAATTGTCAACGTAACAGGTTATCACGGGGTTTAATATCCTGCACAATAACGCTCGCCTTCCTGTGAATACTATATGACATTATTTGTTGCAGCGATTTCGATGAGATTCCTGTAACATTCACAGTATAAGCGTGACCACAAATAGACGACTACCATGTCTTTAACCTCTTAACGGTCGCATTAAATTACGGTTTAAAAATTCAAATTGCTTATTGGCACCACTTTTTTCAAAAAGAAATACTCATTTATTTAATGGCAGATAAAATGATACCATAAAACATCCAATTACACTATTTTATAAAACTGGTGGGGATCGAACAATCAGAATGAAAGACACAGTTCCTGAATATCACTGGAGCGGGAATTAAGAGGTTAAAGCGATTTAACCCTTTCAGGGGCAGATAAATTCTGTTCGTAAATTGATAAAATAATTGACTGACACCAGAATATTCAAACGAATTTCTTACTAAATAACAAAACGCTATTTTGCACTTTAATTACAAAAGCAACTTTTTATTAAAATATTCTTGGTGCCAGTAGTCAGTTTTGGAATTAAAATTAGGTGACTAGACCCTCTAGCCACCGCCCCTGAAAGGGTTAAGGAAAGTCGTAAAAGTAGGCGATTAACAAGCAATAATGAGTGCCGGGTAGACAATGAAAAACAGTTCCGCACCCAGCACTGAAGTTTCGCCATTCGATGCATTCATAATCTTTTGTGTCGCTGGTTCTCCTGTATAAACCTGTATGGCACCTATATCTGTCTATTATGGTCCTACGTATTGCTCCTTATTCCGTATGTATAAAACACTGATAGCATTAACTCATTTGGAAAATTGGAAAATTTTCCCTCATCATCTAAGTTTTTTTTATTGTATTTAAATGGAAATAGCTCAAATCGTGATAAAACTAAATACCAAATGGCGTAAGCAAAAAACTCATAATATTTTTTAAACTGAACAAAGTTCATGGATGCGTGCCTGCCACTTTTACACGTAAATGAGATTTGCACATTGTACAGTGTACACTTTCTTCACATTTTTAAATTACTGGATTCCTGTCAAATTTTGGCATTTATTTAAGTTGAAGGATATCATACGGAAATGTTGGTATTCAAAATGAAAGGTCATGTTACTCTTGAAAATACTTCTCAGAATATGCTTTATTACAATGTGAAAAAGAAAATTGCATTTTATAACACTAAATAGAAATTTTGTTGCGCGGACTGCAATTTCTGTATTTTGTGATATTGACCCATGTACATCAAGCTTCTTGTACTGCATTTCATGGATATGTATATAAATTTCAATGTGCTTGAAATTATGAAACATCATTAACCCCTTGAGGACGAGCCAAAGCGATATAAATAAGCGTCCTATCTTAAATGGGAGAAGTAACCGCAAGATTAAAAGCGAGGTTACATCAATCAAGGTCATGCGCCACGTAGCGGATGGAGTGTGAACTACAGGTAGATACCTAACTGTTTTCTTACCCACACCACTAAGATTGTAAAGTTTTTTTCACCTTGATTAATAACTGAAGAATCCCTGATAAGGTGAAAAAAAACGTCGTGGTGTCAAGTGCATCTGGATGCCCCTCTTGCTATGTCATTGTTTTGCAATAAATGTGGCAAACAATACTGATTTCCATGAGCGACTAAAGATTTAGAAAATACGCGCCACACTAAAAGCCCGCGTATGTGAATTATCACTCCGTCCATCAGATGGCGCAACTGTGTTAATATACGCCCGATTCCAGCATTAAGTTTGCACGCTTACTTATATCGCTTTGGGACGAGCGACACCTATACGTGCCGGAACTAGGCCTAAGGATCCTCGTTTATCCACACCAGTAAAATTTTACTGTAAAATTTGCCTTATTTAATCCGAGCATTTTCCCGATTTGAATAGACACAAACTTCTGTTTTTTAAAACCGGTAGCAAAGTAATAAAAATTTCGTAAAAGGCTCCCATCGCGAAGGGGTTAAAAACCACCGCAAACGATTTTTCTCCATAGGCCGAAATGTAATGGAATTCTTTTGAATGTCCCTGTGACGGAATTATGACTGCTACATGCTTCATTTTCAATACCGAACCAGTGTTGCCAGTAGGCTAACTTTTTATAAAATTCAGATTTCTTGATTGACACCACTTTTTTTGAAACTGTGGAATTCCTCTTGTTTTTTGCCTTAATTAATGTGTCATTAAATAAGGCGAATTTTACCATTTTAAAAAAGTGGTGCCAATCAAGAAATCTGAATTTAAAAAAGTAGCCCACAGGCAACACTGTTCCGCACATGCCATAATGAATATCAATAACATTTTTCAATTTCATGGCGATGCGGCTATATTGACGACAGCTAGAGTCGGTTAACACGACAACACCCTGAAGGAGTCGATCCGATTCCGACCATGTGATTAAATGTCAACTGGAAGAAGAAATTCTTTCATAAAATAAGTTAAATCTAAAACCCGCAGATTTACGTTAAGTAAATCAGTCAAATACAGTATAACTTCAAAAATCAGGCATCATCGGGACTTAGACTATGCTGGATTTTTGAAAATTCCGGATTTTTGAAAATTCCGGATTTTTGAAGGAATGTCAGGTGCCTTTAACCATAATTTATTTCATTATTAAACCCTTGGGGACGAGCGACACGTATATGTGCATGAAGCACTCAAAACAAAGCGATATAAGTAAGCGTCCTATCTTAAATGGGAGAAGTAACCGAAAGATTAAATGCGAGGTCACACCAATCAAGGTCACGCGCCACGAAGCGGATGGAGTGTGAACTACAGGTAGATACCTAACTGTTTTCTTACTCATACCACTAAAATTGTAAAGTTTTTTTCACCTTCATTAATAGCTGAAGTACCTTTGATAAGGCGAAGAAAGCTTCATGGTGTCAAGTGCATCTGGATGCCCCTCGCTGTACGCCATTATTTTGCAATAAATGTGGCAAACAAATTTAATTTCCATGAGTGATTACAGATTTAGAAAGTATGCCCCACACTGAAAGCCCGCTTATGTGGATTGTCACTCCGTCCACAAGATGGCGCAACTGTGTTAATTTACGCCCGATTCCAGCATTAAGTTTGCACGCTTACTTATATCGCTTTGACTCAAAATCCTTGTTCTTCCTCACCAGTAAAATTTTACTGTAAAATTTGCCTTATTTAAACAGCGCATTTTCTCGATTCAACAAGACACAAATTTCTGTTTTTAAAAAGCGGATTAAAAATTTCGTAAAATGCTCCCGTCCGGTAGGGGTTAAGTGATAATTACGTAAGAAAAAGAGAAAATTAAATATAAAAATAAACTTACATTAATTGACATTTTCTATGTTATCGAAAAAAAAAATTTCATAAGGAGTGAAATTATTTCTTCTCATGTAGTTTCGGACACATCGATGTCAATTTTGTTTGCTTCAATTTTTTTTCCGTTCTTTAACAAATTTTTCTTATATTTTATACAAATGAAGAACTTTTGTTACGGATCTGTTTCGGGATTACAGTCTTGCTCTTTAACCTTGTTTCCGCCTCGAACTGATATATCCGTTCACTAAGCCTTAGGTTTCACTGCAGTAGAAGCATCTTTTAAATAATTATAATTCTACAAATATAATGTAGTTTTAAAATATTTTGTTATGATTAAGACTCTCAAGGCTTATACTCCAATACGTAATTAAATTTTTATATAATGTTAGAAAAATAAACTTTTTTTATACTCCAATACCGCTTATACTCCAATACGTAATTAAATTTTTATATAATGTTAGAAAAATAAACTTTTTTTAGACTTTTAAAAAAATTACAGAGAAATCAACATTAAAATTCTGCCCTTTTGCTTGGCAGTCAGCAGATATTAATTTTCAAGTTAAATTTATTCATTTTTCTACTGACACCTTTTCTTCTGCCTGTTGTTCATCCTCATTTTCGGAATTGTTACTTGCGTTATCGACAGTTGTATTTAGCACAGCGTCAGAAGAGAGACTCCAAAGAACTTGTGTACTAGTCTCCACGCCGTTGCTGAGCAACAGTGCAGCTCCAAGGAAATTTGTTCAGAAAATAATCGCGTCTGACAAATGAAGAAAATGTCAAATAATAATTTTCTTTTCATTTTACTTTCGATTTTGAAGTTTTCAATTCATAAACAATTGTTATTTTTCTTCTGCCATAACATGAAAGTCTAAAAAGAAAAAGGAAGAAAAAAAGATGGTTTTGATACCGGATTTTTTTTTAAAAACTTACACTATAATTTTTAATAAAGATTCTGTTGTCAAATATTTTTATGAAACTTGAGTAAAATTTCCAAGCGTTCTTGTGTTAATGCCCCACATTTGGGCGGTGGCTCGGTATTGTATTTTATGTTTTCTTTCTTTGTATTTAAGGGGTCTCGGGACTCTTAAAGTTTCAAAATTTTCGAAAATTAATTTTTATAGATATTAAACGACTAATCTTTTCTGAACATTTTGATATAAATGTTTCCTCAAAATTCCCATTAGAACAGAAGTTATGGCTGTTAGAATTATACCTGCTGAATAGCTGAGACGGCATTCTCGAAAGTTTTATGTCATTTTATTTCAAATGACGTTTTTGGGCATAACGTGCACGATATCTTAAAAATTTCGAAATATTTTTTCATGAAATTTTCAAAACCTATGTTTCATATTAGTCTGCATTAACGGAACCTAAAATTTCCTTTTCATTGTTCAGAAAAATAATTTTTTAAGTGATTATACTGTTGAAATTTTCAAAATTTTGCATTAGGTAAATACAATTTTGTATTTTTAAATACAAATTATTTAGGTTCAGGATCATTATTACAGTCTGAAGTATAAGTAGACACCAAAAATTTAATTCTAGTTGCAAAATTTATTTTGTAATCTTGCGTGTAAGCTATTATACAAATTTTCTCCTCGTCAAATGTTGGACAATTTGGAGCCTCATGTAAATGTTAATTCTGCATCTTGCAATTTTTTAAGTACATACATGAAATGAATGAACATACTTATATCTTCCATTCCCCCAAAAATTTTGTTTTAAAATCATATACATTTTAAGATAGTAAATGTTAAAAATGGTTTTTTTTTTCCAATTTTAAGAGTCCTGAGACCACTTGACCCTTTGATTGGCAAGCGATTACGTTACTGCAATGTTGAATTTCCACCAGAAATTTCGAAATGTTATTTCAAAATAACGGAAAGCAATTTTTCAGCTTTTTTTTTCACCAAAGTAATAAAAGTAAAACTTAATGAAAATTTTCTGGTGTAAATCGGAATTAAAATGAGGCGGGATATAATATATCTCACCGCTCCTCAAGGGGTTAAGACGTTTTTTCTGTACATAAGAGTAGTACAGGGATGAGAGCGCTCCGACCCAAAAAACTGCTTGCTACCACTAAATTTTAATGGCATTTCTCGCCTTTTTTAATGACAGAATTACTCGGATTTAATAAAGCAAAAATTACTGTTAAAATTTAGTGGTGGAAATCAACCATTTGGGACGGAGCGCTCTCATCCCTAGAGTAGCAGGAAAGTCAAAGATTTTAATTGTTACAAGCATATATGCATGTAAAAGTATATTTAATATTTTATATATATATGAACTACAAGAGTGGCTATCCAACTGTGTTCTGAGCACCCCAAGAGACCCGTTAATGTCTAGCTTTAGATGAAAGAAAAATTCCTTATTTAGCACCAGACAGAAATCTTACGACAAAAATGAAAAGACAAACTAAAAGTAGTGATAAAAGTACCGTATAATTTGGTGATATGTTACCATTAGTTTACATATGTTAGTCGTTGAGCCAGAAGCCAAAATTAGTGATTTTGGTTTCATCTCTGAGGACTTGATTATATATACTTTTTTGGATTCACAATGGTCCAAGGAGTTTATTTTATGATGATACTATGAAATTTGTGGTAGCTTATAGACGCCATATTGAAAAAATGAGCGCCATCTATCGCACATAGATACATATGATTTTTTTGCCACTATCACATAATTAAATGGATTTCAATGAAAAAATGGAAAGAATAAATATTGTTAAGCATAAGACGTTATACAAATTATATATTTATTAAGATTTTACTTTAATATTATGCTTATCTTTACATTTAACTTTATGTTTATTAACATTTTCGATGGGTTTAAACATCTTGTTTTGCATTTTAATGCATATTATTTTCATGTGGTAAGACACAGCAATTCAAGAAGAAAATTAATACTGGTGAAACTATTGTACTTAGTCTGTTAAGAATTAACCCCTTCAGGACCACGGGTGCATATATGCACCTTCGGAAAAGGTGTTTTCATCGCTTGCTTTTGATACCACTAAAAAAGAAAAGTAAAATTTTCCTTATTTAATTAAGAATTTTCTTGATGGCTAAGCTAAATTTAATTTTTTGGCAAAAAGTGGTGTCAACCGAATAAAATTAATGTAAAAGCATCATCATCGGTTGACATTTCTGTGTCCAAATAACTTCCATCGTTATAGAACTGTTCTACATTCTGCATATGCTTGTTTATCTGAGGTTATTAAAAAGTACACGCATATGATGGTGATACACATGTTCTTGAACAAGAACATGCCATCAGTTCCAAAAAGGCTTCAGGAACAGGAGGACTGCCATTCCACTGGACTTTTAGATAGCCTTTTCCTTCACTATCTGTTCCCAGGGCCGAAACTAGCCTTTATGGCGCCCGGGGCAAGCATGGATTTTGGCGCCCCCCCCCCTCCACTACAAAGTAAATTTACAAAAACAATTTTACTAAGTATCTAATAGACAACTTATTATTAAATTTAAAATATATAAAACTGAACTACGTAATCAGCTTTGCCAAACATTGATTCATTAAAACCTTGAAAACGGAATCAAAAGGATTTTTTTTTCTTGTATAGGCCTAAATGAGGTCAACATCTTGCTGTACGTTTGTATTTTTTCATCATAGTAGGTTTATTGTGTATAAAAAATGTTTAATGCGGAATTTTTCCCGATTCTTGTGATTCCCTCTTAGAAACTTTTACTACACCTCAGCCCCCTCACAAATGATGAGTCTAGATACGCCACTGCAGGGTGGCAAAACGCCTAGAAATGCCAGAAAGACGAGAAAAAAAATCATTTTGGGCGATAAAGGCGGGGGGCTTTGCTTTTCTAGATATGACGTGACGTCCTGTGCAAGATTTTTTACCGTCCCACTACAAATGCTGTACTCTTAAACAAAAAATGGTTTTACTAAGAATTTTACTTTGTGCATTTCCCCTCCTGTTCGTTTTTATTGTCCGGGCAGCCATCGCCCATAGCAAGACGGAAAAAAAAAGAAAAGAAACTCAACGCTGCTTAGCGGAAAAACAACAAACAGCTTTCATGGAAATTTTATCTAATAGAAAACTCAGACTGTGAGGGGTCGCTTCGCACTTGTTAGTTATCAGTAGTGGACAGTGTCCGACAATAAAGATTGACCTTGAAAAATGGTAGTGATTTTCCTACACAGGAAGTGAAAGATAGAAGGCAAAGGTGAAGATGAAAGGCATAGTCATGATACTTTTTGAATGGGAGAATGAAATAAGCCTTTTTTCTTATTCATTTGCAATTTTGTATTGTAGATGAATATTTTTATCTATTTGTAAAGTGTAATGCATTTGATTAAGTTTTCCTTTAAATTTTCCGGCTGCGAGACATTTTTGTACAAATTTCGTATACATATATACATTCTTGTATCAAACGTCAAACAAAATCTTCATTCTGGCGCCCCCTTCACCTTCTGTTAAAGCGGCGCCCTGGGCACGTGCCCCCTCTGCCCCCCCCCCTAGTTTCGGCCCTGTCTGTTCCAAAAATCCAACCACATTTATCTGGGGATGGAAGATCAGGATTAGCCTGTAGGCACTTCATCCAAACAAAACCGTGGTAATTAGCTCGCATTACCTATAGATAGAGTGTATTACTACGTAGCAGAAGGCGATGCGACTGCACAGACTCCTTTTTTACAGAAAAAATATATAGAATATAGCGCAATTCATTGGTGTCTGAGTATTTCTGCTTTCCATAATAGAGATGGCAAACTTACGACTCAAGCTGTTTATTTGTTTCCTCTGCTATATCAGCGTCAGTATCAAGCGCCTTAAGCGAATTTCGAAATTCAGTGTTCTGAATCATCATTTTCCCTTGCAAAAGCACTTACCGTATCGCACCTGACAGGGAATAGGGAATTCATTTTAGGTAATGCATTATATACCGCTTTACCTAGAAGTCCATGCATCTCACTCAAGTTGTAGTACTTTACTTTACCCTGTCATTGGATCCACACTTTACAAATATTAACCCTTTCTAGTTTTTCAAATCGTTTTCTAAAAAAAAAAAAAAAAAAAAAAAAACAGTGTGATAACTGCTATATCAGTATCTATAGAGATAATAATAATATTTCTAAATCCAGACGCTAAAGCATGGTGTGAGCGAAATAAAAGTCGCGTATAACCTCTTCTTAGAAACAGGTCAATTTAGTGTATTCTTCAACTAGTTATATCGTGAATTTATAGCATTTTTCTCCGTAGATAACATCGTACATCATTCGTATATTCAAATTTTTCATATAATGTTCATTTTCCCATTCTTGAGAAATGAAATGTATAAGTTCTTTCTTGTTCTCCTCATCATATAGAAACTGCTTCCATTTTCGTACTGGGTGTCCGGGAATATATAACTTTTATCGCATTACCAACAGTTCATATGTTTCGTTCATTTCGTTTTATTGACACCTGTCTGTATGTATCAAATACAACATCTATTCTTTGAGAGAATGTAGAATCTTTTATTATTTTAGAAAAAAGATTCTTTGCTAGTTGTCCAAATGATTGTAGCTCCTGCGGTAGCTTTGAACAAAACACATTGCATCAATTATATTAACATTACTATCATTTGCATTTTTTCAGCAGTCGCAATTTTGTCATAACATCCATCAATTTTATTTTTCAGTTTTTCGCATTAAACCATCAAGTGTTGCTAAAGACTATGGAAGAGGCCCTATGTGGTAGGAAAAGACAGTTCTTACATTGAAATTTCTTTGCTCTGCAATGATTGTCATATGAGCAAACATATTTCTTTCTGCCTAGGCACAAACTCTGATTTATTAAATTTTACACTCTGTTTCTTCTTAAAGTCGGAAAATGTCTTTAGCTTATTTAATTTTAGAGGTTTGGAAAACCTGTTTGGCTTTGAGTCTTCAGACAGATGTTCTCTTTTGAAAGTTTGGTAAGCTTCTTCACCCATCTCATGAGCTTTGACCATGTCTTCGACAATTTCAAGATTTGTCATTGCTCCAGTTGATTCTATTACCGTGTCTAGATTTATCCATTCATTGGTAATCATGTTCTGTAAATATGAGATATCACGTTCGTCTTTCTGGATCCTGCTCAAAGACAGATCTGGATGTAGAACTAATTTTGGTTCTTTCATGAATCATGTGAAGAAATGCTGCCCTGATGTCAAAAGTATCTCTCGACTGTGGCAGAGCTTTGACTGTACCTTTTGACTCCTGCATTTCTTTACTTATTGTTTTTTCAATCGCCCAATTAGATTAATAGCTTGCAAAACCAAGAAAACCTTTCAATCACCCTGTTTATCTGCAGCCATTTTTCAATATGCCGCCCATAAGCTACCCTGGTTTCGAAAGTATCATGGATAAATGAGGTGCTGATGTTGTGGCGAATCCAAAAATGTGTGGTTTACTAAGTCCGCTGACATGAAACCACACGAGCCCGTGGCTCAACGACTATGTTATATTCAGGGTCTGACTAACAAACTAGCACATTCCCACCAGTAAAAAGAAACAGAAAATTTTGCCTCATTCATGGCAGAAATTTGAAATGAATACGACGCGACGTTTAGATAAAGCGAGCATTCCTTTCAAAATTTATTGGTGTAAGTGTTCCCCGTTGGTAATCAAGCCCTGATTATATTCAATATTCAAAAGCAATTTCAAATACAAAGGTGTTAGCAAAAAGAAAGGGAATACGAAAAGCGGTCTGCGGTCTGCGGTAACTAAAAGATTAAGAACCGCTGAACTAGTTGATCATACCAGGAAACATAGTGTCTAGTTTGCAGAACATTGTTAAAAATATTATTTATTTGATTTGATTTGAAAATTCAAATAGGTTTTTAACATTGAATTTATTTTTTTACATTTAATATATTTTTACCCCTTCTTTCTATACATTTTGGTATTCAATTTGCAAAACGGTTTCATAATTATTAGTAAATGGAAAGCATATAAATCTAAATTCTAAAGCAGTTAATTTTTCAATTAACTAATCCTTTAAATTTAGATTTAAGTGAACACGCTGCGGTAATTTTCTTTTCGAAGTGTAAACATTTTCGTTCTGCCTTAATTACTAATTAAGAAATTCGTAATTACTATATTAAATCTCTAATTTCAACTAATTTTATTGAGAGCTAAATTAGTTACAGACGAATTACTGCAAGAATTGCAATTTAATTGTTAGTGAAAGGTTTTAATGAGCTATGTGCTACAAACTGGATCATTCAATGATTGGAAGCGTTCGAAGTAGATATACATGAAATTGATTAAAAATTTAATATTCTTTACCTTTTGAAGGTGAAATGTATAAGATAAGATAAAATAAGTTTGTAACATGTTATCTAAAATTCAGTGTCTAACTTTTTGCGGTTGAGAGTTGGCAAATAGCCGCTTAAACCTTATATAGATGATTTTTTTTTAATATGCTATTCACACCACTATATTTTAAAAGTACAATTTTTAGTAAATTTCACTTGCACATGTACCTGAAGTCGTATTATATTAGGTCTCCAAAAAATTCTGTCGTTTTTATGTTCTTTCACGCCTACTTTTTAAAAATGTTGATTTCTTCATTGGCACCACTTTTTTGAAATAGTAAAATTCCCATTGTTTTCACCTTAATGTGAAATGTGAAAACAATGGGAATTTAACCATTTAAAAACACTGGTGGCAACTAAGAAATCCGAATTTTTAAAAAGTAGGCCTAAAAGAACTTTAACACGTTCACGCGGGCGCGCTGTGTCACACTTGAGTGTCTCAGAGCTGCCAAGTCTCTGGCTTTGTGGCTACCAGTATTTTAATACAGAAAATGTTGTTTTATTTAATTAGAACAACTGAGCTATTTAAAAGGAACAACATTTTCTCTAAAATAACAGTGGTGTGTAAAAAGCCGGAGACTTGACAATTCTGAGACAGTCAAGTGTGACCCACCGCGCCTGCGTGAACGTGTTAAACGACAGAATTTTCTTGGAGACTTAATAGCACATCGTTTGTGCTATGGCTTAACTTTTATGGATCCTCTGATGACGTGACCAGTGTTGCCAGTAGGCTCCGTATATTATTCGGATTTTTTGATTGATACCACATTTTTGAAATTATAAAATCCACATTATTTTCTCCTTTATTAATCTGACATTAAATAAGGCAATTTTTTAATTTCAAAACTCTGGTGGCAACCAAGAAATCTGAATTAAATGAAAAGTAGCACACTGGTAACACTGGACGTGATAAACAATAATTCATCTTTATTAGTATGTGTGTTTTAATATATATTGTAGTATGAGCGTTTTATTATAATTATCCTAGATCGATGTGATAGTAAAATCTATTCATCGTTGTCCGGTCATCCAAGGCTGTCGTGTAGATGGCTGGTGACTTCCCCAACATGGTTTATTAGTGAGAAATTGCAGACTCAGGCATCGGTGGTAGCTCAGTGGTTAGAGCAGCAGTCTTGTATACTGTGGTCCCGGGTTCGATTCCTGGCTCTGGCTAATTTTTCACTCCAGTTGGGTTTATTGTATTTATTGTTTGTATGTCTGTATAATATTTATACATACCTTTAACTGTTGAATGCAGGCGTTATTTATGTGTGTATGAGTGTTTTATAATAATTCATCTGCTTGGATGAAATATCACTGATACTGGGCATTCCATCAAAGCGATCAGTTGCTCACCTTGTCAAAGTGCAAGTAAAAATATTTCTTAAGAAAAAGTGATGCCAACCGAATAAATTCGTGTAAGAGATGCTTGTGCCTGAGAGGAGTACTTCGACCGTAAAGGGTTAAAGTTTTACTTTCATTGTTAGCTTTAACAACTACAGAATGGTAATAGCCTTATAATTATTATTAAAATACGTGATTTTTAAAATATTGAAAAGGGAGTGCGTTCCGTATAAATCACATGTAACATCGGTTTTTACGATCAAGTTTCATATTTTATATAAACTTAGCACGTATTTTTTGCATACAGAAAAAGATAATTAAAATATTTATTTTTTCTAAACCAAAGTTCTTGATCAGATAAAAGACTTTCACTTCCACTTTGACAATATGCGCAAGAGAAATATACTAGCTACCGTAATTTTCGGCGTATAATCCGCGGATGAAACAATTCTGTTCGGACCCAGAAATTTTATTTGGTAATTAAATTCAAATATTTATCGCAATCTGGAAAGAAAAACTTTATTTTTTAAAATTTCTTGGTCGAAAAATGATTGTTTGATCCGCGGATTATACACCGGAAATTACGGTATATATTTTTTAAATAGTGACGCTAGAATAGAAAAACAGTCCCTGCAATTACTACAATAGAAATATTTGAAGAGAAATTTTCTTAACACTTTGGCTGCCGCCCATTTTTCAAAATCTGTCGACAGGTGCAACCTACTTTTCTCTTGCTACACAATTCTTACTCCCCACCACGTGCTAGTGCGTGATTGGCTCTTTAGCGTTGACGTCGCATCACGCGTGATATCATCAAAATGGTGAACCTTCAACTGTAATCGGTTCTGTAGGCTCTGATTACAGCTAAAGCAATTTTCAACCATTAATTTTGAATAGAAATTCCCTTCTTATTAATTTATAAAATGTTTTTGGTTATAGTTAAGTCAGGGATATCTATTCCTTTTTACTGGTGGATGTATGCTATGCTATTGCGGCAACCCTTGCTACCCTTGCAACCCCAACTATTGCTTCAAACCTTGCGATTCCGCCATATTGTGACAACTTAAACAATCCTCGTATCAATGCCAGCAGATTGGAATACTGCCGGAACAAACTTCCACTAGTTAATTTTTATCGACATTTTCAACCTCATTTAAACGTTCATGCAGAAACTCATGCAGAATTTCTGTCACAAATATATCAACAATATCAATTCGTTTTTAACCCCTTAACGGTAGCATTAAATTACGGTTTAAAAATTCAGATTGCTTATTGACACCACTTTTTTGAAAAAGAAATATTCACCTTATTTAATGACATGTAAAATGATTCTATAATAAAGCCAATTACTCTATTTTATAAAACTGGTGATAATCAAACAATCTGAATAAAAGACACAGCCCGTGAATATCACGGAAGCGTGAATTAAGGGGCTAAGTGTGGTAATTTGTTCTAGCATTAATAAGACCCTGATCCAGCGGAAACAAATAACAGTTGCTATCTTGTGACAACGTCTTCAGTTACTTCACTCGCATCCGGTAGCTACAACAATATCTGTCTCACCCTCTTTATTGATAGATTCATTAGTTCGATAGCTGATGTCTTTGGAAGAGCTACCGTAATTTCCGGCGTATAATCCGCGGATCAAACAATCATTTTTCGACCCAGAAAATTTTAAAAAATAAAGTTTTTCTTTTCAGATCGCGATAAATATTTGAATTTAATTACCAAATAAAATTTCTGGGTCCGAACAGAATTGTTTCATCCGCGAATTATACGCCGGAAATTACGGTACAAAGCGATATAAGTAAGCGTACAATGTCAATACTGGAATCTGGAGTATATTTACACATCTGCGCCATCTAGTGGACGGAGTGAATAATCCTAATACGCGGGTTTTCAGTATGACGTCATATATGACAGAGTACTTTCTATCTGCGCATCTCTTGCGCATATTTTCTGATTCTTTACCCCCTTATGGAAGATGAATCTTGTTTTCCAGTTTTATTGCAAAATATTTTTGTTACAGCTTGTTTTGATAAAATTATGCACATTAAAAAAAATCGCAATATCATTTCAATTTCGGGAGAAAAGCACTAATGCTACGAAGGCATTACTGCCTTTAGCCCTTAAACTAAAATGACATTGCGACTTTTTTTAAAATACACATATTTTTATCAAAACAAGCTGTAACAAAAATATTTTGCAATATATCTGGCAAACAAGATTCATCTTCTGTGAGTAAGTAACAATCTGAAATTCGTAATAGAATTTTTAACAGGGATTCTCTAAATGGCTTTGTCTGCTTCAAGAAAAAAAAAATCTAATCTGGCGATTTTAGGAAAAATTTTTGCAGTTATTGTCTGGACTCGCAAAATATTTAAATAAATACTAAATTAACAATACTTGCTCGTTTAATAGTACAACATTTAATGTATGCATTTTACATTATAGTGATTCTGAATAAATGAACTATTTGTAATTTAAATAACATGAATACAATACGATAAAAAAAATATTGGAATAAGTTTTCGATGTATCGTCTGCGCTTGATAAAGGAAGAAAAGGACTTAAAATTGAATATTTTATTGATTATTAAATTCTATACATATTCTAAACCTTGATAAGCATTCTATTTTCATCTGGAATAGAACCGTGTATACCATTTTTCATAACTTTAGCACATCAAGAATTGAGTAAAAAATAAGACTACAAAATTCAATCTTTACACATTAACTACTTACTAATTTTTATGCGTCATTTTTCATTTCATTAAAAGAAAATAATTAAAATCGAGCGTATTTAAATCAACAACATTTTATAATATATATCAAATAATATTTTATTTTTTTTAATAAATTAAAGTTAAAATACGTAACTAACTTGTTTCGCTATTTGGAAAAGGACATATGAATTCTATAAGAAAAAGAATTTTCTTACAATTTCGAAAACTAGAGTTATTCGATTGCTAACATTTTGCCATTTTAACAAATAATATTAGTTCTTAAAAAGAACTGTTTTTATTTAAATAATTAACTGTAATAAATAAGTCAAAAAACACGAATAAAAATTAATAAAACATTATATTACTGTCAGAATATAAATGCTACAAACAAATGAAAACACGATGTTGGCGCTTGCGCAGTTATATCATAGATGTGCAATTAATAGATTATCCATAAAGAAGAAAACAGTTAGGCATCTTTCTGTTGTTCACTCTGTCCGCTACCTGGCGTGCGACCTTGATTGATGTGACTTCGCCTTTAATATTGCGGTTACCTATCTCATTTAAGATAAGACGCTTACCTATATCGCTTTGTTACAGTATCCATTTAAATTTTATAAGCCAGAGATAAACGGCTTACTGACAAGAATGAAAAATCGTCACAAAAACCACCCAATAATGGACCTCACTTTTAATTTATTAACATTTACCTCTGTATTATTTCTGGTGTGAAAGCAATTAAGAGTGTTGGAAGTATTTTACAGGATATGTAACTTTTACTGAGCATTCAAATAAGGTTTTGTATTAAAAAATAAGGTATCCAAAAGTATCTACAAAAAAAAGAAAACAATGTGAATTTTCTACTTATAAAGGAAATTTAAATGATAAAGCAGATACGTTAGTTGGTAACTATTTTTTCCGCTACATTCACTTCTTTAGTCACAACTAACTTTTTTAATTATTTTTATGGCAGAGTACTACAAAAATTGCAATAAAAAGTTGTCCACGAAATGGGTTCGTCGACTTTAAGAAAAATATAAAACGAAAATTGTGGTAAAAAAATAGTGGTGATAAAAGTTTTGATTTAGTCTCTACAAAAGGAAACAGCTCCGAGGCCTGTACTTAGTGTTGCCAAGTGTCCACATAAATCGGGGCTCTGAACACCGGTATTTTAAACTAATTTTCTTCGCCTTATCTAATGGCAGATTTATTTGAGATTAAAGAATGTGAAATAAACTGTAAGAAATCAGTGGTGTCCAGAGCATTTCGAGAATTGATTTAAGCGGGGTACCTGGCAACAATACCTCTATTCTACATAAAAATGGAATTTAAACTTTGTAAATACCGAAAAATTATTATTTCAAAGCTTCCACTTGCGACTTATCTTTATAATTTTCTCAACTACTATTTTTAAACATTTACAGCCTACGCCGAAGATGAGTAGAAATCTAACACAAAGTTTTGAAATAGTAGTTGACAAAATAATAAAAAAATCATCACCCATGGCAGCTTTGTTCGTTCCAAAAAATTATACAAAACTTATATAAGTGGCTCCCAGGGGATTTTTCCCCACTTTACTCTATTTACTGCATCAATAGCTACAAATGTGCTTCCAGGAAAAATAAAATAAAAATAAAACAGTTTCGAAACTTTGAAAAGTCACGTTTTATTATACCGGCAAAATTAACAAGTTGGAAATTGCTCGTCAAACGTGGCAAATGAGGTTACTCGTACTATAACTAGTTTTATAATTATTTTTTGCACCCCATATTGTACTGAATGTGTATTTATTTGCAATTCATAAGTGCATAGTCTGTAACATCATTAAAATGCACTTGCAATAATTTTTTCCCCTTCCCCTTAATGTAACGGAAAACTTTTGACTGTCCCTGTAATTAAGCTATACATCCGATTTTCATGAAATTTGAAATGGCTCGACAAAATTTTGCAGCAATTATATATGTAAAATTTCAGCCATTCGGAAAGCTGTAACATCATTAAAATGCACTTGCAATAATTTTTCCCATTGGCTTTAATGTAAAGAAAAACTTTTGACTGTCCCTGTAATTAAACTATGCATCCGATTTTCATAAAATTTGAAATGGCTCGACAAAATGTCGCAATAATTATATGTTTAAAATTTGAGACCATTCGGAAAGCTTTAACATCATTAAAATGCACGTGCAATAATTTTTCCCATTGGCCGTAATGTAAAGAAAAACTTTTGACTGTTCCTGTAATTTAACTATACATCCGATTTTCATAAAATTTGAAATGGCTCGACAAAATTTTACAACAATCATATATTTAAAATTTCAGACCATTCGGTCGGGTAGTTTTTGCTCTGTTATATGCGGACGGACGGACAGACAGACGGACTGAACGACGACTATAGGTGCTACGTATTTATATAATTACGAACGCACCTAAAAACGATATTTTGATAGAAAATGACTTTTCAGAAGCGCACAGATTCCCTAGCACATTCTCGACAATTATTTTAATAAGAAATTGCTTTTTCAGTGCAATTTTTAGTTACCATTATTTCAACGATGTGTTGAATAAACATTGTTTTGCTTTTTGAAATTCATAGCATGCTATTTTTAACCGACTTTAATCAAAAGAGTTTTTTATTATACCGGTCGACGGCTGAACCATAGAACTATGAATAAAGAGGAATTGACATATCCTTGAAATACTGAAGCTTCAACTGTAACCACTTTCTCAGTAGGTTATTGCTGCCAGGGTGAATGTCGACCAGTAAATTTGAATAGAAATTTTGTTCTTATTTAAACACCTTATTTGTGCGGAATTTCAGTCATAATTTTGGTCAAAAAAGATATATTTTGTTTACTGTTGGAAGTATACTTCGGCGGTAGTCAGGCACTGCGTTTCTGCCATATTGTGACAACCTAAACAACCTCCTGTCAGTGTCAGGCATAATATACGAGCCAGCTTCCACCAGTAAAAACAAATAGAAATTTTTACTGTATTTGTGAGAGAAGATTTGCATGAATAAGCCGTTAAATTAAAGCGAAATTTTCTATTCAAAATTTACTGGTGGAAGTTTCCTTCGGCGGCCATCAGAAATTGTTGATCCGATGTAAAAATTCAGCCGCCATCTTGTGCCAACTTCCTCAATTACTTCACTCGCAACTGGTAGATTCTACAGTATATGCCTTCTTCGCTTTATTCATAAGATCATTGGCTGAACAAACCAAAGACTTTTAAGATACATAGACATGCAAACTGTCAGTTTAACTGAGGATTTTTTATCACAGCTGTTGTACGGCAGTATATATGCTTTATATTTTAATTTACCTGAGAAAATGCTTTTATCAGCATATTTTTTCATTGCGGATCATTAAGTATTTCTCTACCCTATTTCATTTTGACCTTTTTTAAAAAAATACCTTATTATTCATCAGTTTTTTTGTTTTTTTCGTATAACAATTAAGTATTTCAATAAACATCCGCCAAGGATAAAAATATAGTGTTACTTTCGTTAATATGCATTTTATTAATTACCTTTTTGCATAAAAATTAGTTTAAAAAACGTAGATTTCTTTACAAGTAATTTAAATGTTTTGTAAATTACTATATTATGTTACAGTTGCTACCTTTAATCTAAACTTCCCTATCAGTTACTTTTGTAAGTCAAACTTAAGAAAAGGTGGAATTATAATCTTTAACAATATGTTTCCATATAAATTTCGCCGTTATTTAGGTTTATAAGGCATGTTAAAATTAGATACTCTTTTTCAAACATGCCATCCATAAAATTATTAATAAATCGCTTTATTTAACTGTATTACTCAAAATTCAATATTTATAACGCATATTTAGATATAAAAAATAGCTTCATGTAAAAAAATATGCCATAAACTTCATATATATTGATAAAAATTAATTTTTAAGTTCATTCTAGCCATAGCACTTAATGGTAAATAACCACAGCTGACGTACAAACCTCGCGGTTCAAGTGTTTCAATTTACTTCAGATGGCTGCCAATATTTCGCATACTTTTGAATGGGAATAGCCGGTCTATGTATCTTAAAAGTCTTTGGAACAAACCTTCACCTTATAGGGTTGTCGGCTTAAAATCCTTACTATACATAGAGCTTGAATATCATATTAACCCTACAGTGGCGGGAAACGCTATTTTCGCGTTCCAGTGGGCTACCTTTTTAAAATTCAGATTGCTTAATTCCCACCACTTTTTTAAAAGCGTATAATTCGGCTTATTCTCGCATTATTTAATCTGCAATTAAATAAAGTGACTATTTCCACTTCGAAAAAGTGGTGGGAATGAAATAATCTTAATTAAAAAAATAATAATCTACTCAAAAAATCCACCTTGGCTGGAAGTTGAAAATGGATCTGGTCTGCCAAGTTTTATCTTGGTTTAACACTAGAACGGCGGCGAGGGGTCATTTTGACCCTTGACAAATGAATACATGTCGATTCGAACCAGAAATTTTTTTATAATATAAGATTAGTATATGCTGCACGAAAATAACTTAAATAAATAAGATAAATAGCTTTAAATAAAAATTCTGATGTGAAATATTTTTATAAAACTTGAGTAAAATTTCCCGCCGTTCTAGTGTTAAACCACTTGCAGATTTAATTTTAGTGGTTGATTAGTGGATCTCAATTGAGTTTTCTAACGAAATTCTTGCTAATATGGTATCTGATCCTTTCCATGCTAATATGGTATGTGATTCAGCAGTTTTATAGGAAAACTAGAACAAGTCATATCAAGTTTTTACCAAAATATGACTTGGCAGACTAGATCCATTTTACTATGCTAATCGAGTTCTACCTAATCCTGGAATTTCGGGTGTTTCGGTTTGTGCAGCCGCCACCCGCACTAAATGGTAGGAAACAAAAAGTTTGGCATTTTTTTTATGATATAAAAACATCAAAATTTTAAAATAAATATTGCAGTTACCTAAAATTACCTAAATATTGCTTTGGATATGATTACAACGCAACAGTACAATGGAATTACAAAGTATGCACAATATGATTGTGCATACTTTGTAATTTAATTTTCTTAACCCGTTAAAAGTTTAATTTTTTTGACACAATAAACTAAAAATTGGATGAAAATACGCCATTTCTCATACTAAAATATCTGTCTTGTAAAATCGAAAACTATCTGCCAATTGTTAAAGCAAAACTTATAGCTAAACATTAGTGGTGTAAAAACTTTTAGTATCGATAAAACCAAACAAACTCTTTTTGAGCGAGTAGTTCTCGGCAAAAACTGTCCAGGGATTAATTCTACTTGTCTATACACTGTAAGGAAAAAAAAAAAACGGAAATACTACTTGCAATCTAGACGCCAGTACTATTTCTGTATTTTAACGGAACTTTTTCCCGGTAATTCACAGAAAAATTTCGTTAAATTAAAAAAAAAACGGAAAAATTTCTGTAATTTAGCGGGAAATAGTTCCGTTAAAAAACGGAAATAGTACTGGCGTCTAGATTGCCAGTACTATTTCGTATTTTAGTCCGTTTTTAGGTGCGTTCGTAATTATATAAATACGTAGCACCTATAGTCGTCGTTCAGTCCGTCCGTCTGTCCGTCTGTCCGCATGTAACAGATCAAAAACTACCCAACCGAATGGTCTGAAATTTCAAATATATGATTGTTGCAAAATTTTGTCGAGCCATTTCAAATTTTATGAAAATCGGATGTATAGTTTAATTACAGGGACAGTCAAAAGTTTTTCTTTACATTACGGCCAATGGGAAAAATTATTGCAAGTGCATTTTAATGATATTAGAGCCTTCCAAATGATCTGAAATTTTAAAGATATAACTGTTGCAAAATTTTGTCGAGCCATTTCAAATTTTAGGAAAATCGGATGTATAGTTTAATTACAGGGACAGTCGAAAGTGTTCCGTTACATTACGGGGAATGGGAAAAATTATTGCAAGTGCATTTTAATGATATTACAGCCTTCCGAATGGTCTGAAATTTTAAAGATATAATTGTTGCAAAGTTTTGTTGAGCTATTTCAAATTTTATGAAAATCGGATGTATAGTTTAATTACAGGGACAGTCAAAAATGTTCCGTTACATTACGGGGAATGGGAAAAAATTATTGGAAGTGCATTTTAATGATGTATCAAACTATGCGCTTTATGAAGTGCAAAAAATTATACATTCAGTACAATATGGGGTGCAAAAAATAATTAGAAAACTAGTTATAGTACAAACGCACCTCATTTGCCACGTTTGACGAGCAATTTCCAACTTGTTTTTTTACAGTGTAGATCTAGGAACACAAATACAAAGTTTTGCACAATCGACCAATAGAAGGCGCTAGTTTCAACTCACTAAATTTCTTCCATTCATCTGAGCAAGTTTAATATATGTAATAATAAAAATTTATCACCATTTTTACCTTAATTAAATTATTCCAAATTCTTACAATATCTACCTTTTTTCACTATCTATACTAATAAAAGAAGAAATCGCTCTGTCTGTCTGTGTGCGATGGCTAGCAAAATCTACGGAACGTACCAGACTCAAAATTTTTTCGAATCTAGCCCAAAGAGTCTCATGATGCACCATACTTTCAGAAATTTTAAAATTTTAATTAACAGCTGAGTAATTAATTATCAACCGTCACTCACTTTGATTAAAAATCCATTTCGGAAGGGGGTATCTCTGACGCATGTGCTGAAGGCGCTGATACGCAAATGAAGAACGGAAAAATATTTCAGCGGTATTTTGTCATTATTTATTAACTAACATTGTCCAAACAGCTTAGTAAAGTTTAAAACAGAAGACATGTTCTGAAAGATTGTGCTCTTACGTCTCAAATGCTGCGATCAATTAAAAAATATATCGCAATTAACCCCTTGAAAAAAAAAAGTTAAAGAAGGATCGTTTTTCTGAAAAAGGTTTTTCTCCCTTATTACAACACCTCCCCAGGATGCAATTTTAAAGGTACTGACAAGTCAAATATATGATTATAAATCTGAATCCTTCTTCAAAACTATGGTGTAATTGGTTTTTAAAAATTTGAATTTTAACCCTTTCAAATACACCGCCAAATGCAGGTCACTTTCCGCTTCATAAAGATGATTTACATTTCGGTTAAATGTTCATCCTCTAAGATATGCATATTTTTTTATGAAATTTTAAATAATTATATTTACGATCCATTAAAATTTCAGAGAATTTGGACAACAATAATAATTAATTTTATTATGCTAATGAAACTGACGCGACGTGGAAAAAAAATAAAGGCAGAAACTATTTACGCTGCGATATGGAACGATAATTTACTAAACGTTTCGTAGCAGTTGTGGCGTAGTGGCTTAACTCCTTGGTTTTCTGTACGAACAGACCTAGGTTCGAAACTAGGTAGGGCAAATGTGAAATAGTAGATTTTTTTTCTATTTTAAAGATTATTTTTCTTTGAAGGGTATCTAAAGTGAAAGAACGTTCCGACGATTCCGTTATAAACAGGTTTTACTTTATTAGAAAATAAATTTGCTGGATAGTACCTTTTTTAAAAATTTATATAGCATATTTGCTTGCAGTTTTAATATTTCTTTTTCAGTATTACAATTTCGGATACATTTATAATTACTTTTTCATCTAAAGATTTTAAATAAAAATTTAAAATATTAAAAACATAATTAAATTTTAATTGAGTTCCCCAATTAATTTAGAATAAAAGAGTTTAAAACGTGAGAAAAATAAAAATTCAAACTTTCCAACTGAACATGAGTCGGGCCCTGGTAATTTGCAAAGTCTCTACCTCCTCCCCCGCCCCATTCTGTACTGACCTGCGATACAAATTTCCGGTTTATTTAAAAATGTTATTATGGGCTTCTCAGTGCATAATTTTAAAGTTGAGTCTTCGAGTCTTCTTCCCAGACCAATACCCTCATATTTTTATTGAGGTTCCAGGGCCCTTTTTCAAACATTTACCCCCTTTTGGTGGATTTCTTTAAAATATTATTTTGACGAATAATTCATATTATTCCCTACGCTTAATTTTAACTAATTGAAGATCTAAAGCGCTAAGTACTAAGACATTTTAACATGTTTCATGTTAGGGCTTTATTTTTAATTATCAATTGGCCCCCTTTTACAGCTCCTTTAAAAATGGTGCAATTCAGAAGCTTTATCTTCTAACAACTACTTAGGACTTCCAGACACTATATGAGAGACAAAAAAAAATTCTCAGGCTTCAGCTACCACCAATTTCGAATATTAATCGCCTTCTTGGGGGCCCTTGGTGCAGCGTCTTTAAAAAATTTCCGAATTGCTTGCAATTTTCTTTAACATAGTTTTAGCGTCTTCCGATTAGTTTAAAAGCTAATAACAATATATTTATGCCCAGCTACATGCCAGTTATGTTCCTGGCCCCCCTTGAAGTTGTTGCACCACTCTGGCCCCCAGGGCCCGGTCTTTCTTTATCGAACATTAATCTCCTTTTTTAGCATCAACTTACGTTTACTCACTACAGCCGTACATTAAAAATCGCGTTAATTCAAAGGTAACTTTAGAAAATGGATTTCATCAGTTTAATACATATCGTGTTAATGTTAAAAGTAATTCATGAAATTTACAAGGGTAGAGGCCATCTTCCACCGCTTGGGGGCGCATTCTTTCCTCCAATTCTAAGGACCTAATTTCAACGGGATTTGTTTCATTCAACTTAGATTACAACTACAACTACTTTCTGTATTATGAAATTTTATCTTAGACTTCAGTTACCAACATTTTCTAACATTCATGATGCAATCTTTTTTTTCGATTCTATGCGCTTGATTACTACGAGGTTTGGCTTACTCAACTTGGTTTTCGATTGTCTCCGACACGTGCGGCGCACTTCCGGTACATGCTGCCTTATGTAGCGTGGACCCAGGTTACACGTTCGTTCGAAAAGAAGTTTGTTGGGAACGCACTAGATGATGCGGAAGGCAATGGGTCCTCCGAAATTAGGTTCATTTAAAAGAATTTCAAAAGATATAAAATCATACAAACTTGAGTTTTGTTTCAGGTTATTATTTACGGACCCCGGGCAACGCCGGGTGGGTCTGCTAGTCTTTTAATAATATCTTAAATATCAATTATATTTTAACCCATGCCTTTTACCCCTTGAGGGGCAAGCAATTACGTTTGTGTAATGCTGAATTCCCACCGGAAAATTAGAAAAAATTTATTTCAAAATAAGGAAAAGCAATTTTACGACTTTTTTCTACCAAAGTTAGAAAAGTAAAATTTCATAAAATTTTTCTGGTGTAAATCTTCATTAATCGTAGGTGGGATAAAATATATCCCACCGCACCTCTAGGGGTTAAATCACCACATTCTTTTATTTCTTATTCGAAAAACCTTAATCTGTTAACAAAGCAATTTCATTGCTAAAGTGTTGAAATTAATGACACCGGAATTTGAAAGCAAATTTATTTTTAAATATGAAAAAGCTATATTTCGCATATGTAATAAACCGAAAAATTTTTTAACAAAATTCTGGTGCCATTGTAGCATTTGGGAATAAAAATTAAGTGGTTTCATAGAAATACCATCGCCCCTCAAGTGGTTAAAAGCGGCGCTTCTTCATAGAAACCCTCTCATCTATTTTATTCCTTCATATTTTGAGACATTCAATTTTAATTTCTTTCGAATGTTTATTAACACCATTTATATATATTTTTTAATTCATTCTTCAATATACCAGCATCCTTTGCATCCTCCCACGTCAGTGTATTCACTTTTTTCTTTCTCCGCTGTCGATAAAGAATACCGACATTACGTCATTTTTCCCACCTAGCCCATCGTTTTCAACCAGTCACTGGGAGCGCCTTCCCCACGCTTCCCCTAACTTGAGTTTCGTTGGCTCTGATGTAGAACACGTCACCTTTGTGCGTTTTGCTGATATTTATACAGGTTACGTGGAGAGCAGGATTTGTACGTTTTTTGACTTGCTTAAAAAATCCGTGTCACCGGAAGGAGTTTTTATTCAATATGCGGTGTTTATCTTTAATCAGTTAACATCTTAATTACATGCTAAAAGACGTAAGAAAAGACACAGATATGGGTCTAAAACTGGGCAACTTAGTGGAATTGTTTTCTGTTACTTGACGTCTAATAAACCTATTGATGATAAATGCAGCGTTTTCATTTCTACGGGAAAATTCCCAATATAAATTCAACCCCAGATAGCATGATTATTAGCAGGAAGTTTGATTTTTTCTCATGTTATCTTGCCGTGATAAATTTAAATTGAGAAATTCGCAGCAAATCTCCCGCAAGGTATACCATCAACCACTTGCATGAGTAGTTTGTTGTGAAACTGAAGACAAGACTGTCTTTAACCCCTTAATTCTCGCTCCCGTCATATTCTCGGGCTGTGTCTTTTACTCAAATTTTTTGATTCCCATCAGTTTTATAAAATAGTGAAATTGGCTATATTTTCGTATCGTTTTTTCTGTCATTAAATAAGGTGAATATTTCTTTTTCATAAAAGTGGTGCCAATAAGCTGTTTGAATTTTTCAACCGTAATTTAATTCGAGCGTTAAGGGGTTAAATCACGAAAGTGACGAAAGCAAAAGATTCCTCTGTTAAGAGAATAGACAATCAGCAGAAACGCAGAAATTGTAGCAATTTTATTCGGTTGGCACCGCTTTTTTTAAACGCTATACATCTCAAATACCAAAAAAAGCTCGACTTCTAAACCACAAATATTGCCCTAACTTGTTTATGGTGTTAAAACGGTGCATACACCTTAACGGTGCGTATGCATCAATAGATCTTATCAGGTCTATGGACACCTTCGAAGGGGTTGTGAATAAAGAGGAGGAGACATACAGTGTATTGCCCGCTAGTTGTGATTGAAGTACCTGAGGATGTTATCACAAGACGATAAAAGTAAGCGTCCTATCTTAAATGGGAGAGAGGTAACCGCAAGATTAAAGGCGAGGCCACATCAATCAAGGTCGCACGCCACGTAGTGGACGGGGTTAAACTGCAAGGAAGATGCCTAACTGTTTTCTTACTTCACACCACTAAAATTGTAAAGTTTTTTTCACCTTGATTAATAGCTGAAATGGGTCTGACAAGGCGAAGAAAATTTTGTGGTGTTAAGTGCATCTGGACACTCCTCTCGCTACGCCATTATTTTGCAATAAATGTGGTAAACAAAATTCTGTTCCATCAGTGACTAAAGTACAGCGTCTAGAATACCTAGTGTGGAAATATGCTACCCAAACAGTGCTAAAAATTTTTATCCCTTAAATGTGCGACGATACTGCTAAAATGCCAAGTGTCGATCGCAGCGATATCTGCGGGATTTTCGTATTACTAGTATTACATTCTATAGACTAGCAATACCTTGCAGTTGTAGAAAATATCCTGCAGATGCCGCTGCAATCTGTATATTGCAGCAGCCTCGTTGCATATTTAAGGGATACAATATTTTAGCGCTTTTTTAAGTATTACAGAGATAGCCGATTTCGACACTATGTATTCTAGTCGCTATAACTAAAGATTTAGAAAATATTCGCAGATGGTAGATATCCTGTCATATATGACGTCACACTAAAAGCCCGCGTATGTGAATTATCACCCCGTCCACAAGATGGTGCAGCTGCGTTAATTTACGCCCGATTCCAGTATTAAGTTTATACGCTTACTTATATAGCTTTGTATGGAGGTCCTTTTACCGCCATTGATGCTGTCATGCGTATTTTTTTTCAAGTGCTCCTGTTATTTCAAGGATAATTCCGGTAATTATTCATTTTATAGATCAAGTAATACATGCATAGTTATCTTATTCTTTTCTTATTAGTTCTAGCTAATTTTATTTAATTTATTTACAGTATTTTCATTTTACTCAGACTTTGAAATTTTTCGTGGTTCCGAAGACATGTGCTTTTCATTTTAGGCCTTGCTGTCTAAGTTTTTACATTATCTTGCTTATATATATTTATTTTACTTAAGTTTTCTTTATTTCAATAGAATCGTAAGTTTCTCACCTTACTTTGTATATATTTTCGTCCCGTTTTGGTTCCTCAGTATTGTATTATAGGACTTTAATGTATTTTCTGTAAGTGGGTGTTTCCGGAGTCCTTCTGTTTATATCGCCATGTTGGTTTCTGTTTGTGTTGAATTGTTTTCTGTTACTGTTGCTGTCTTTTATTATTTTTCTACTGGAGATTTTCGTGTATGGAGTGGTCTTCTTGTGAAATTACTTTATCTTTTGTTTAGCTGTTCAGTTTGTTTGGTTTGCGAATTCTGTTGTCTGGTTCTCCGTTCCCTATCACATGGTATATACCGGGTGTCCCAAAAAGGACTGACTGATTTTAAAATTCAATAACTTGCAAACGGTGACAGATATTAAAAAAATTCTTGCAGGAGGGTTATGCATAAGGTCAAAAGTTTTATTACAGTGATTTTCAATTTTAGTTCGATTTACGAACAATAGATGGCGCTGTAAGCAATAATCGCTAAATTCAGGCTCGATTTTCGGTACCTCGTGGCCCGGATAATACATTTCCATCTCCTTTTTCTGCATGGAACAAGATAAAGGACCAAAAATCGAGCCTGTATTTAGCGACTATTGCTTACAGCGCCATCTATTGTTCGTAAATCGAACTAAAATTGAAAATCACTGTAATAAAACTTTTGACCTTATGCATAACCCTCCTGCAAGAATTTTTTTAATATCTGTCACCGTTTGCAAGTTATTGAATTTTAAAATCAGTCAGTCCTTTTTGGGACACCCGGTATCACGTAGCCAGGGTGTCCTAAGTTTTTATCTGTTTTGGTGCTCTGTTTGTTTTCTACTAGTCACGGGTTGTGCTGCCACATGACAGCGGCTTGTTTTGTTTTTAAACTTATAAACGGCGATACTGTTTGATTCTTATAAGTGGCGGTCTTGCCGGATTCTATTTTGTGGCGGTAGTTTGTTGTGATTCTTATTATTACTGACTTTTGTTAATTGAATCTTTTGTGTTAAGTGTTACCGAGTAAATTCCCTCCTTATATATAGTGAATGCTAATTCTGACAGTAACCGACCGCTTGTGTTTCAACGGTATTTTCTTGTTTTTTTCGGTTTTTGTTTTTTCTGTGGGCTGTCATTGGTGATTCTGTTTTTGATTATTGTTTTTATTATGTCTAAGAAGGGGGAAGTAGAGGCTTCAATGAAGTCTTTGTTTGAGGAGTCGAAAGATTTGGAGTTTCCAGAGATTGTGAATAAAGTGCGTGCCTATCTTTCTGAAATGTTTGAAGGACAATGCAATAAAGGGCTAAATTTACAGCTGATGATATGTCTACTACGAGGAAGTGCTTTGATCTCATTGGTCTGAGTCTAGTTCGTGCTCATCGCGACTATGTTGCGAGTGAGGCTGAACTGAAGACTTTGGTGACTAACTCTAAGACTTATGAGGCTCTGGCCGAAAAATTTTCACGATCTTCTACTCATTCGCCTTTTCCGCAGCGACCTATCGAAAAGACTGTGATGCCAGTGGTGGAGTCGAATTTTTCGGTTATTGTTTCATCTTCGGGAGATAGGCAGATAGATGATATTAAGAAGGAGATTAAAACTGTTTGCCGTTCTGGTGGTGATATGCCAATTCCTGAGGATGTTGTGGTCACTAAAGCTGGTCAGCTAATCACTAGGGTTAAATCAAGGGCTGATACAGTTAAGGTCAGAGACACTTTGAGTGGTATGGATAATTTGAAGAAGAATATTAAAATTACGGTTACAAGGCGTCGACTAAATCGCGTCTTGATTCTCAGTGTCGAACGGGATGTGGAGGAGGCGTCGTTGCGTAGTTCTTTTGATAATATTTTTCGTGGTGATTGTTCAGTTGAGGAGGAGGGTGATGAAGGTGTTTTCGAAATTATTAAGAAAATTCCTACTAAATCCAGTAAAGTAAACTGGTTGGTGGGTGTTAGAGGTGGATTCTCGAGGGTTTTGGTCAGTAGACGCCGTATCTGCATAGACATGGAGCGCTATCGTGTTGCTGATTTTATACCTGTGGTTCGTTGTTTTATTTGGTTCGTTGTTAAGAATTTGGTTATACAGCGGTTAAATGTGAGAAGGACTCTAAATGTGTTAAGTGCGCTGGCCAACATAACTTAAAGATTGTAATGTTGATGATGTTACTTCTAGTAATTGTCTTCACTCTTTTGATGCTGATATTGATGTATTTCATGGTGCTGATAGTTCAGAATGTCCATATTTTAAATCTTATCGTACTGACCTTTTGAGTAAACGTTTGTGATAGTTGTTTCTGCTCCTGATGTCATTGGTCTTGGCCTGAGCTTTGTGCAAATTAATTTGCATCATTGCTCAGACGCCTCTAATGTCTTATTTCACTACATGGATGATTTTAACATTACATTTGATTTATGTCAAGATCCCTATGTTTTTAATAAATCTTTTTTTGGTCTTCGCGATGGTTGGCTATGCTTTCTTTCTTCCTCTTGCACTACTGCTATCATTTATTCCTCTCCCGACTATGCATGTGTGAATAGTCTATGCTTGAATAATAGTATTTTTATTAACATTGCAATTGATCGTGGTGCTCTAATTATTGGTTCTGTTTACTCCGCTCCTTCGAATAACATTGAGAGGGATATAAGAAAGTGGTACTACCATTATCTGGACATTTCAAAAATTATCATCGGTGGTGACTTCAATGTTCCCTTCCTCTCACTTGGCTACATTAGAGAAAGTGAGCGTACAGAAGTTTTTCAAGAATACCTTGTCATAACCAACTTGACAATTGTGAATTCCCCTGATTCACACCATAGCTATGTACAGGATGATAGACGTGGAAGGCCGGACTTGACTTTGGTTGGTTCAGACCTTTTACCGTTTTTGAGCTACTGGAAAGTTGACATTGACAATTTTTCAAAGAGTGATCACCGCTACACCAGTTTTAACTTACGTTTAAATCCGGCGAAGAGCACCTTTACCAGGTTCAAGACCAAAAATAAGAAGATGACTAAGTTTAATGCAATCTTTTCGCATCATCATCCTAATCTTGATAATTCTTTAGATAGAGTTTTGAACCGAAGTGCTCTTGACAACTGGGTTGATGACTTTTCGTATCTCGTGCAGGATGCATTGAGTAGATGTTTTAAAAGAGGTCCTCTGCACCACAAACCAACCATTGTTTGGTACGACGATAGCTTACGTAGTGAACGTAATAGGGTCAATGCCCTTTACAAGCGTTACATCAAGAACTTAGATATCCAAGTTTATAAAGATGATTATATTGTTGGCCGTCGCATTTACAAGAAAAATCTTAGAAAGGCCAAGCGAAATTCTTGGTTAAAATTTTGCGAAGGTACAGATAATGCATACAGAAGCCTCTACAAATATATTTCAAAGAAAAAGTCTTCTCATAAAGATCTTATATTTACTACATTGAAGAACTCTCATGTTTTCGCAAGTTATGATGATGTTGCGGAGAATTTAATGAATGGCCATTTTGGTGTGCATACTGCATAGCTGCCAACTTTTACGCTTTCTTCCTACCACTAAAATTTTATAGTAAATGTTGCCCTATTTAATCATCGAAATCTCACGATTAGACAAGACGAAAATCTCTATGAAATTTTAGTGGTAGTAAAAAAGCGTAAAAGTTGGCAGCTATGATACTGTCCCGTCTGTTTCCCATGCTTTTACCAGTTCGACAGTATATGCTAGTTCAGATGATTTTTTACCTATTACTAACAGAGAATTGTTTTTTGTGCTTCGTCAACAGAACGACAATAAAGCTCCTGGGTTTGATGAAATAGACGCTCTTGTTGTTAAAAATATTTATCGTAATTTAACCTCTATTATTTCAAAACTTTATAACACGTGTTTGAAACTTGCGCATTTTCCAACATGTTGGGAAAAAGGTATAGTTATTTTCTTTCGGAAGCGGAATCGCCCTGCCGATCTATCGAATTTCTATCGCCCTGTTACCTTACTGCCTATATTGGCTAAAATTTTAGAACGAATTATTGGGTCGTACGGTTACTTTGTTGGAATCTTCCTGTTACCTTGATGAAAGTCAGCATGGACTCAGAGAATCTAGAGATACTATTACTGCTTTAGATGAAATAAAGAGATTAGTTAAAGATACTTTGCGGGAGTATAAATATTGCGCTTTTGTAAGCTTTGATATCATTGGAGCCTTTGATGTTATAGACTGGTTTATTCTTGCGTCTATCATTCAAGATATGCCTCTCCCTGACTATTTAACTTTTTCCGGCACAGTGGGGGCGTTTCTTCCGGGTCGGGATACCTAATTTTAATTCCAAACTTACGAACGGCACCAAGAATAATTTAGTAAAATTTTACTTTTGCAGTGAATAGTTAAAATAACATGTTTTTAATTTATAAAAAAGTCGTTTTAAAATTCCGGTGCCAGTCAATCATTTCATCATTTTACAACAAAAATTGCCCGTGCCGGAAAGGGTTAAAGTATTTGTTGAAGAATTATATTAGTCAAAGGCTTATTGGATTTAAATTTGTCCGCGGTACTAAGTGGTTTCATGTCTTTCGTGGCTGCCCGCAGGGGTCATGCTTGGGTCCCTTGCTTTGAACTCTGGTCGCCGACAGAATATTGAAATTGTATAAACGACTTAGTAAGAATATTGTTTCTTACACCGATGATTCTGCCGTGGTTGAGTGTGGTGATACCCGCGCTGCCTTGGAGAATAAAGTTAATAGTCGTATAAACTACTTCAAACATGTGTGTGATATAGTCGGACTGAAAATTAGCACTGAGAAGTCATCAGCTACGTTCTTTGGTAAAAATAACTTAAGAAAACGCAGACTTTTTTTTTAAACTCTCCAACATTAGTATTTCAGTGAAAGACAATGTCTCATACCTGGGTTTTTACCTTGACAGCTGTTTCCGTTGGTTGGATCATTTCAGTGTTACCAGATTAGGGACTTTTTTAATTCAGATTATTTGACTGTCACCAATTTTTTAAAAATAGTATAATTCGCCTTATTTTTTAGAATTTTTAATCTAGTTTTAAATAGTCTGAATATTTCTGTTTCAAAAAAGCGGTGACAATCAACAATCTGGGGGCAAAAAAGTCCCCAATCTGCAACACTGGACCATTTGGACATAGTTCAGGATAAAGTAAGGGTCTTCTCTTGTTCGATGAGGAAGGCTAGAATTCGTGACAGTGATCTGCCACTTGACTTTATGAAAATTTGGTATCACACTGTGGTGAAAAAACAGATCTCACACGGCTTTGAAGTCTAGTTTAGAGATTTACGTTATCATAGTATCAGAAGGCTCTCATCTTGCCAGCGTCTTTGTCTTTTAACGATCATACGAGTTTATCGTTCTGTGTCTACTGAGGCCCTTTGTGTTTTGTCTGGTATCCCTCCGTTGGAACTGGAACTTGATCAATTGTGTACCTTTTATAACATTCTTCATGATGATGATTGCACTTGGATTGATGGTGCTTTTATATCAAGAGACAAGATTTCAACTCATCTTCGGACTTGTGAATATCCATTCTTTGCTTCCCAACACTGTGTTCGTCTTGCTAATCCTATCACTAAGAAACTTCCTAATTTCAATCATCCCGTCATATATACGAATGACTCAAAGATGGACAATGGAGTGGGTTGTGCTTTTGTTGCTTATCATAAAGGGGTAACACTGTGTGAGAAGCGATTCAAATTGAATAATTACAATACGATTTATCAAGCGGAACTTTCGGCACTGGATGTCGCTATTGAATGGTGTAGCAGATCGTCGTTTACTGATTTCCATATTTATTAGGACACCATGCCTTCGGTACAAGCATTAATGAATCTTTTTCCAACAGATAAGTTACTTTATAATATATATTCAAACATTAGGCTTTTAAATAACAAGTGTATTTACATTGGTTGGATAAAATTTCATGTAGGACTAGTTGGAAATGAAAGAGCAGATTTTCTGGCACAATCAGTTATTTTGGACAATATTTACGATGGCATATTAGATATTCCCATTCCAGTTTCATACGTCAAGCGGTATTTTAACCCCTTGAGGGGCAAGTGATTATGTTCCTGTAATGTTGAACTCACACCGAAATTTTTGAAAAATTCTATTTCAAAATAAGTAAAAGCAATTTTACGGCTTTTTTCCACCAAAGTTAGAAAAGTAAAATTTAATTAAATTTTTCTGGTGGTAAACTTCATTAATCGTAGGTGGTATGTAACATATACCGGCGCCCCTCAAGGGGTTAAAAGAAATATATATATTATTTGGCGGAATGATTGGGAGATGAGCTTAAAAGGTAGAGACACCTTTTTGGTACTTCGTGAACCAGATTCTACATTTTTGTGTTTCGCGAGTTGTAGCATATTTTATCTCATCTCACAAGGTTTTCCCATCTTATCTTTACAAAATTGGAAAACGTTCGACTGATAAGTGTGATTGTGGCAGTGTTGGAGATGTAAAGCACTATATTTTCTCAAATGTTCCTTGAAGCCTTTTTGCTTTTATTTACGTACGCAATAGAACTTTGACATGGAATATGAAGAATGCGTTACTTTAAAAATGTAATTATAGCAAACTTTGTGTTTTATATAATGAACTAAACAAACTGTATTTGTTCATCAAATATCGTTTTTAAAGACTGTTGAACTTTTGGTTTCTTTTTGAGGACTCTTTGTTCCTCATTATTTTTATTTGTCATGTGTAACTTGAAATGACGTTATATCTTGTTCATACTTACTTTTCTTTTTTAACTTTGTGTTCCATTTAAAGTCTTATGTTACATTTTAAATGACTATAATATGTGATTATTTTGTTTGCTTTTGATTTGTTCTCATATTAGCCATTTGTTTATAATTCGTTAATGATTATGATTACTGTTTTCTTATGCTTTATCTATGGTGCTAGGGTGCCATAGCTCTGTAATTTTCTTTGTGTTTAATAGTTTCGTTGTTTTTCCCGGTCCGTTTTCCCAGCCGTGGCTTGACTGTATGGTTCAGGGGGGGGGGGGTTCTGACAGGGGTTCATGCCTTTGCCATTCTTTTGGTTGGCTCCCTGGTAGAGTGATTGTGATTGTGTGGTATGAAAAGGTTACTACTTTGCAGTAAATTTGCAGTATTTTTGATTAATTGTTTGCCGTTAATTTGCAATAAATTTGGTACAGCATGAATTTAACTTGCACGAAAAGTTAGCTGCAAGTTCAAAACGTGGTGACTTCGGCGTTTGCGTTATCTTGGTGCAGTCGTGTTATGAACTTTCAGTCTTGTCATGCTGAGCTTGCTGCAACTTTGCAGGTTTTCAAAACAAGACTTCTGCAAATTTTCTGCAAACTGAAAATGCTATGTGGGACCTTGCTTTCCATTACGACCTGCTTTTCTCGACTGCAAAATTGGTGATTCATCAAAGTGCTAATGAGTGATTGGTGAGTTTACAGATTCATCGCTTACCAGAGAATAATACTCCACTAGATTTTCAACATAATTACACCTCTTTGGAAAAATAATACAATTGTCAGCTAGGATGAGCGCTTCTGAAACAAACATAATATATGTATGGCTAGAACTATTCATTTACATTTTACAGTTAAAGCTAAGTAGGGAATAAGCTCTCTATCTGATGGCTACATTTACTTTTCATTTGGAGATACTGTCGTGGATTTTGCTAAATAGTCTTATTACCCAAACAGAGTTTTTCTTCACCGTACCTCCTAGGGGCTGGTTTAGGTGTTTTATCAGTCGATCTTCTTACGGATTGTGTTAAGTTCATATTATTAAATATGTATAATATTTTCTATATCCCGTATTACGTTATGGGGGGGTATTTAGAATTAGACGATTGATAACTTATTTTATTGCTACAACAAAATAACAAATACAGCAGTTCTTTTTTTTTTTTTTTTTTTTTTTTTTTAATAATGAGTTTTATGTTTTTAAACTTTTCGTGTTAGAGGGTCAAGAGGGGCGGGGGGGGGGGCACTGGAGTTAGAGGGGAAATTTCAACTAATGATAATTTAATTATTACTATTGTTCTTTGTGTTGTTTCTACACGATAACGGTTAGGACAGTTAAAAATATAAAACTTCCAGTTTTAAAAATACATAGCTGCCAACTCTTATGCTTTTTCGTAGCAGAAAAATTTAATAGTAAATTTTACCTTCTTAAACGTCAGAGGATTAAATGATAAACTTCTTCTCTACAACCCATCTATTCTACCTATCATAACCTATGTCAGTGCGATCTGTGCTTCACCTGCAAGGCCATCTTGGATAACCTTAGCCGCTTGTATAAGAAGCAACTTCGCACTGTCCGCAACGCATCCCACTACCTGCGAAATACAACCATCCGTAGGGACTTAAATATCATCACCTTACGTAAACGTATAAAAAATCAAGCTAAAAAATTCTATACTACCTTATATGATCTTCTCAATGAAATCGTGGCAGAGTTTCCTGACTACGACGCCTTCGAGCCTCACCATCATAAACGCCTCAAGTATTCCAGTATAATGCCCAAGAATACCCCGTGAGCTTTGTGTTCACCCACTAGATAGCTTTTGTCTATTCTTCATTTTTTTTAAATCTTTTTTTCCTTTTATATTTATATAATAAAAAAAAAACCACAAAATGTACCTTATCTATATAAATTTTTATATATAGGAAAAAAATAAAAAATAATATCGCCCTGATTAGTGCCTTTTTGTTAAAGTGGCCTTGCTGCCTTCCTTTACTACTTTCCCCGCCCAAGCTTGATGAGTGTTATTTCTGAACAAATGCTAACTTTTATTCTTTTTTACTTTTTTCTCTTTTAGTAGCTCTTGCAACTACAGTTTTACCTATATTAAATATAAGTCTTAAATTCCTTTCCTTGTCAATAGACTTAACTTTAACTTTTTATCTCTTAATATTTAAGTTTTTAAATTCTCAGATTCTATCCCTTTTATCATTTCTATTTTTAAGTAGTTTTAATAACTACACATATTCTTTTTCCCAATGGCTCATTAATTTGTAAGACATCATTAACTACAGTCTGGGTGTTAAGCTGTTAACAGCTAGGAAACCCCTCCAAGCTGCTCAACTGTTCATCATTGTTCACTGACGCGATTAAATAAGGCAAAATTTCTATTACATTTTTGTAGTACACAAAAGCCTAAGATGTTGGCAGCTATGAAAATATGTGCAATTAAGCGGATGGGGGGGGGGGGTAGAACACTGATGATTTATTTATTTATTGTTCCTAGAGTAACAAATAAGGAAGACCATATTTTAAAAAGTGTAAAGAGACGATATAAAGTTAATTTTAGCTCTGTGATAATTAGAGCAATAATTGTAATAAATTGTGTGCTAAATTATGCGTTTGTCTTTGTGATTTTTATTTTTTTCATGAATTTTATGTAATATCAGAAATTTTATTAATCTCAGACATCTCATATTGCCTGAGTTTAATAGTATTAAAAAAAAGCAATTTTTATGATTAAGATCTGATTTTTAAGTTCCAGTTACTGCATTTGAAAGAAAACATTTTATATTTATGTAGATTAACATAGTGAGCTGAAACCTGAATGCTCACTGATAATGGGCCTTTATGACAACAAGCTTCTAAATTTTATTATTCTAGTTTCTTTGTCGTATATCAACAATGATTTTACTTTCAAGTAACAGTTCATATCCTAATGAAGTTTTAAAAAGGAAACTAACGCATCACTTTTTTCTTTTACCGAGTAATTTTTACTGTTTTCTGTGAGTTTTCAATTGCAGGGGGGGGGGGGTGATAGATAAGTATCACTTCTGAACGATTAATGTTTCTATGCAACTTTATTTTTTTAAAAATGGAAACACATATTAGGGGTGTACCCCTCATTGCCTTTCCCAGAAAAAAAAAAAAAGAAAAAAAACTCGCTGAACAGTGCACTCACGAAGTCACTCCAAACGGGACTGCATGACATTTGCAGACATTAACTATTTAAGCGTCGAAAAATCGAAAGGAGTTTTAATTTTCTTATATATATGATAAATCTAATATACAAAAATGAAAATTTGTCTGCCTGTAATTCTATACAAATCCACAATTTGGAAGCCAGAATTGTGGAATGTTACGTACATGTGTATTAAAACACGGCCGAGGCAACTAGAGTAATTCGGAATCGAAATAATTTATAGTTAACTTTTAATTAAAAAACCACAAATTTAACAGCAATTTCCAATCAAATTTAAACATTTTTCGTTATAGCTGTTGCCAACAATTAAAAATCCACAATAAAATTCATACGACAACAATTACTTTTTTTTCTATTGCAAGATTTCCACGTGAAAAAATTAAATAAATGTTTTGACGAATTTAAAAAAAGGAATTACATCATAATTTTTCTACTGCAAGATTTCCACGTGAAAAATGAAAATAAAATAAATAGTTTGACGAATTAAAAACAAAAGTGAATGTTACGTCATAATTTTTGTGTTTTATGATTTCCATGTGAAAAATTACAAATATTTAATTAATTTGACGAACTAAAAAATGGATCATTACGTCATATTCGAAATATAAATGAAGAGGTGAATATATAACGTGATATAAGTGTAAAAAAATGTATTGATGCATGATAAAACTCGATTATGGAAATATTAGCGTATTTTAACACTATTGTTCCAATGATGAAAGAAATAAGTTCATTTATAGCTGTGTTATTTTGCGTCTGTTGTTTAAATTTATACATTTTTATACTGGGTTTTCATTTGATTCATGTGAACAATACTTCGACAGTTTATTTTTTTTTTTTATGTTGTATGTTGAATTTTTAAATTGGTTTTTCAATCAAACATTCTTAATAATAATAAAAAAAAAGTAGCCTACACTTATCGGGTTCCACGTATAAGCAGTAAAGAGAATTTGTAACTTTAAACAATGATTTAAAAATATATAAAACGATTAAAAGTACATCAAACATGCTAACAATATACCAAACCGCGATTTAAAACATTTGATTAAAATCGACGACACCGTTTTCAGGGCTCCCACTCGATCCGTTTTTTGAACACCACTATTTTTATAAGAAAAATCTCCTTTATAAATTTCGTAGAAACTTACCAGGAAGGGCGTTTTTCTTCCAATTGTTGCCGAAACCTACCACGATTTTTTTTCATTAATAATACTGGTGTTCAAAAAACGGACCAGTGGGAGCCCTGCGTTTTGACAGAAAATTTATTTATTTTTTAATATTTAGTTTCTTCCCTTAGTGAAATTTCTATCAGAAAATGGATGTTGGAGTTCAATAATACATTATTTCACCTGAGCAATTTTATATTATCGAATTGAGATTCCTGTCCTTCGAGCCTAAATAAATATTTCACAATTAAAAAATATTTATTTACAAAATTCATATTCTGAAATTGTTAATATTAAAAATCTTGATTCGAATTGTCGAGAATTTTTTAATACTTTCGAGGGGTAAACATTTTCTATATCACAGTGACCTCTCGTTAACTGCATATCGAGTCTCGATTTGGTGTAGTAATTTATTAATAAAAGTTTACACATACATATATACATATAAAACATGCCAATCGTCATTAAAATTTTATATCGCCAGAGACACAGTACTAGTTCATGTATCATGTTTTATCCACATTAAATAGATATGTTACTTTAACTTTGTTAAAGTAATGATGTGATTTTATAGAAATTCCACTTTTATTGTAATTATCAATAGGTGTAATTATACTGTTACTCACAAAAATTATTTTATTAAACAATATGATTCTAATATTCCATTATATAGAGCACAAAAATAATCTTTTTGGTTGCAATTACATGGATAAAATTATGCGGGCAAATAAAAAGAAACTAAGCTAATGATGGTGGGTGACATTTTATATTTAATAATCATTACTATAACAGGAAAAAAACATTTTGTTATCAAAGTGAAATACACATACAAGAATATTTTACTGTGGTTATTTTTTATTCTATTAAATAACATTAAAGCAATGACACTACATTAATATTACATTTCTGACATAAAATAAACAAAGCATCCATATTCCACTAAAGACAATTCTCTGTTTTCGGGAATCAAAAGCCCGTCTTGTTTGTTTTTCTTTCAAGGAAAGCGTTTAAAAAACATAACTTATTAATAATTATGTGTCTCGCCTAACAAGTGAAAAGCCGGCGTATTAAGTTTCGACTTTCCCTCCAGTTAAGTACTTTAACCATCCACCACTGAAAAGTGAGACGGCGTAATTACATGAACAAATAATATAAATTGTGTTCTAATAATAACGTTAAAAGTTGGATTTTTATGTTATTTATATTTACCTCTAATTTTTTTCTTGTGTGAAAGATTGAAAAGACTGAAACAATAACGAACGTAGAATCAATCTTGGAAAAGTTGTCGGTCATCACCACAAAATTTAAGTAGTATTCTTCATCTTATTTAAAGACAAAATTTAACCTCTTCGGACCTGGAGTATCCTATAGGATACACATCTTTACAATTTTTTTCCCTGTATATAAATAATGATTAATAAAATGAAAATGGTGTGAATGGAATCTTCAAAGATAGCCAAACTAAAGCAAAATAGCAAATTGTTTCTTATAGTGCTTTTTTCTGCCATAAAATGGGATTTAAAAATGACTTGCAGCAAAAATGAGGGAAATATACAAAAACGAAAAGTAAATAATTTTTTTATTCGTTAAAATACCACATGGAGAGCCCATTAAAAATAAAAATTTATTAAATGCATGATTGTTTAATATTTTGCATTATTTTTTCCATTCAAAGCAAAAGAAAATATCCTAAAAAATTATCAAAAAATGTATTTATTGTGTCCCATGTGTTATATATGATATATCAAATTTTATGTAAAAAAAATTAAATTTAATTTTTTTTGCTTTTCAATCTTTCTTAGTTATCACTTTGCGAATATAAATTCATAACTGAGGTAAGAAAATATATGAAAATAAACCCTGGGGTCTGAAGAGGTTAAGTAGTATTCTTCATCTTATTTAAAACAAAATTTCTGGAATTTAATGATACAAAAGACTCTCTTTATTAAAGAAAAAATAACTAATGCTGTCACCGCCGTAAAGGAATTTTTCGTGACCGGTCATCTTTCTTGGCTATTATTAAGAAAACTATTGCATATAAAAATAAGAAAATTGGTAATATTATAGAATGCTCGATAAGCATACTGAAGCAGACAGTTTTACAAATGTAAGAAATATTTTAAGAAATGCTTAATGTTGAATTCATTCAAAATAGTTACTTTAAAAATGTTTTATACGAACAAAAACTATGCGTAGTAGTTCAGTTATACAGTGAAATAGTTGTCAAGCTTGGAGTGTGCAAGAAGCACTTACTTTTTTTACTAAATTGTTTAGGTTTTTTTCACTTTTTCATCGTTTTTCAAAATTTGAAAAAAAAAATCAAATTTTTATCATTCCGAGGGAGTTTTAATTCATATTTGGTAAAGGTTATTATTTTGAATTGTTGCCAAATTGTAAAACAGCGCAATGAATAACATATACTTTCACGTATATATACATGACTGTTAAAAACAAAACAAAACAAAATCTATAAAATAATAAGTAAATGATCGCGTGTTAGAACCAAGAAATGAAGAAAATTACGTCATAAAAATGACACACCTCGATATTAAAAAAGAAATAAATCTTAATAACAATAAGATTATTATGCATTAAAAACAATATATGGGGAAAATTACGTCATATTTAAAATGCCCAAATAATAATATTGCCAAATAGTTCCAAATAAAAATATAGTTACAAGAGAGATTTATTCCATATTTCAAGATTTTTTTTTAACTACTGTTGCGAATTCTAAGACAGCGCAAATTATAACATTTTCTTTCAAATACAAAAAGTATTTTCATCTGATTATTAACGCTAGAACGACCGTAATTTTTTTCACGTTTCATAAAAATGTTTTATACCAGAATTTTTATTTAAAATTATTTGACTGATTAATTTAACTTAAATCTGCAATTTAAAATTTTAACTTATTTTGTGAAAAAATTTTCTGATCCCCATCGACATTTAATCGTATGGTTGGAGTCGAATCGACCCCTTCTGGGCGTTCTAGTGTTCAAAAGATCAAGGAAACTTTAGTGAAGATTCCGTCAAATTTAAAACGATATTTAAAAAGTCTTATTTAAAACAATTTTCTTGTAGCGTCGCTATAAACCTCTGGGAGGCAATGTTATTGTTTACATGGTTCATTTTATATAAGCTGGTTTCCAAATGTTTAAATAATCTTCTTCAATTAATCTGCAAAAAAAGCCGTTAGCTGTTTCAACAGCAATTGTTTCGGCCTTTAAATCCCTCAGTCGAAGATAAATTAATGGAAGCCGATTACACGAAGATCACCAATGATCTTTTAATTATAATTCAATCTTCCGTAATCTTTGTAAACCAGGTCAAATTATTGTGTTTTTAGAGTTTGCGATGTCTGAACGGGTGTTGGCAACCGTAGCTGGTTGTGGGCAGATAAAAATTTAGCGGTGAATATACTATTAAAATTTAGAAGTGACAATCGTCTTAAAGCTGGGTATCTTTTCCACCATTGTAGACATCTTTTCACAGATTATTAAATTTATACTAAGAATTCAAATGAGGTCTTGCATTGAAAACAAAAAGGGGATCCAAAAGAAAGTTCCGAACAAGGACATTGTAAGTTTTCTATTTACAAAGGAAATTGAAATGATAAAGCTAATATGTTAGATGGTAAATTAAGCTTTTTTCCTACTATATATACTATACAGCCATTAATCAGCGGAACTTTCCATTTTAGACATTTTTTCAAATATTTAAAGATATACTTGTCAGATTTTCGCGGAACTTCAGGATTATGAAGAATATGCTTGACTTCATATTTACCAATGGCGATTTGATCAGAAGGACAATTAGGGGGACAACAAAATATCAAAGGAAAATAATAATATTTGGGATCACCCTGTAAAATAAAATGCACGAAATGATATATCGCTATAGAATACGAATATGTGAGTATTGTACAATATGTGTATTCATTTGTGTATGAATAGCACGTATATTCATGGAGATATTTCGAAATTTTTTAAAGTTAAAAAAAAGTCTTGAATGTTTTTTTTGTTTATATCATGTAGGGTTTCCTACCAAATTTGATGCCAGTTTCAGAAAATTTGACAAAATGCAGTGGTGGAAAATTGGCGCAGAGGAGGAGCCTATTGACACCACTAAATTTTAGAAGTATTTTTCGGCTTATCTAATGGCATAATTTCTGCGTTTTTATTAAGCTGAAAAATACTATAAAATGTTTGTGGTGTTAATAGGCTCCTCCTCTGCGCCAATTTTCCACCACTGCAAAATGTAGTAGAAATAATATAGTGCAACTGGAATGTAAATATATTAAAAATTTGATGAGCAGTTGTATGAAATATTTTTTTATCTGCGCATGCATGCACGATAAAAAAAATCATGATTTAATAGTCAACTTTATGGAGCAATTCATAAAAAAGCCAGGCAAATATCGTGAAAATTTACAAAGATATTTGCAATATAGAAAACTGATTTTTAGTTACTCTATAAAAACTGCTGAATAATAAGAGATTTTCCACAAATTGTCATTTTTTATTAACTGTCTTTCAGCAGAGGAGTTTGTATTTGCAGGTCTGCCACAGGCGACTATTTTTCTATTCTATACGCACAACTATTCAAAAAAATAAATAAATTTAGTAGTATATTTCTCTTGCAAATGTTCTCAAACTGTATGTCAAAAAGTTTTGTTTTGGGAAAGTAGTGCGAGGCAGAATTAAAAGAAAGTCGTTTGTGGTAGCCCTGTATTTGATGAATGTCAGCGAGTAGACTTAGAAGAAATGCTTAGATTTGTACACTTATTTTTTTTCTTGGAATAGGCTCGTTTTGGTGGTTTTCCGAGGAGAACTAAAACATCAATAAAAAAGGAAAATCAAAAAATATATAAATTAAAAACGACAATTTATTGAAAACTTCTTATCATTTAGCTGTTTTTAGAGAACAACTAAAATTCATCTTATTCTATCGCCGATATCTTTCTGAATTTTCACGACATTTAAGTGGCCTAGTTTCTCCATAGAGTTGACTATCAATTCATGAAAAAATATTTTTTATCGTGCACGAATGCGCCGATAAAAAAAATTTCATACAACTGCTCATATTTCATTAAATATTTAATATATTCACATTCCAATTGCACTATATTATTTCTACTATATTTTGTCAAATTTTCTAGAACTGGCGTTAAATGTGTTAAAAAATACGGCATGATATAAACAAAAAACATGCAAGAACTTTTTGAACTTTAAAAAAAATCGATATATCTCCAATAATAAACGTTCTATTCTTCCACAAATGAATACTTATATTGTATAATACCTGTATATTTATAATCTATTTCGATAGATCCTTTCGTGCATTTATCGTACAGGGTGATCACAAATATTATTATTTTTCATTGATTTTTTGTTGGCCCCCTAATTGACTTTCTGATCAAATCGCCATTGATAAATATGAAGTCAAACATATTCTTCATAATCCTGAAGTTCCATAAATATCTGACAAGTACAGTGAAATGCGTTTAACCCCTTCGGGATGGGAGCCTTTTACGAAATCTTTAATCTTTCGTCACCGTTTTTTAAAAACAGAAATTTGTGTCTTCTTGAATCGATAAAATGCGCTGATTAAGTAAGGCAAATTTTACAGTAAAATTTTACTGGTGAGGTAAAACAAGGATTCTGAGCGCTTCATGCGGCACGTATACTTGTCGCTCGTCCCCAAGGGGTTAACACGAAACTGGGGGGATCGAAAAATTTTTTCTTGTTAAAAGAATTTCGTAAAGAAAGGAACAAAACTCACAAATATTTTCGACGTCGTCAAATTTTACTTCGATTTCCTGTTAAACTACTAGTAAGTTGCATCCATTAGGATAAAAAGCAAGTAAAAAATATTTTTTTTTTTTTTTTGGGGGGGGGGGGAAATATCAGATATCTTTTTTTTTAAACTGTCTTTTTCAGCATTCTGAGATCTAGCTTGTTTCAACCAAATAAGCAAAGACGTCTCTAAATCTTCGTGCTTAGCCGTTCTCATGCGTTTTCTCCCTGGCTTAAATATACTGTGCTCAAACATAAACGTAATGGGATCCCAGTTTTTTTATTATTGTTGATAAAGTAGAATTGAAAATGCAAAACTCTTTGCAGATTTCTGTTTTCGTCCATCTTTTTCATCAACTGCATTAAGCAAGGCGTAATGGCAGTTTGTTTTCGCACCGATTTCTCAACCATTGTGCTAATAAAACATAAGCTAATTTACAAAAAAATATGAAATTCATTGACTTTCACCCAAAATTCAGTGTTTTTAACACAAAATTGACCAATTTTAACTCAAACTAACTAGCTCGAAAGTGAAATTTTTTCGTGTTAAACGATTTTTGTTTCGTGTTAAAAGAAAAAAAAATGTATTAAATTGCATAGTATACTGTCCGGACCGCAATATCATTTCGTGCTAACCGATTTTACATCATAACCCATTAACCGCCAAAACTATAACGTTGAAGTTTTCAATTTTTCAACCGAAGATTGTTTGCCACCACAAATTCTAAAAGACAATTTTCGCTTTATTTGATGTTACCATTTGGTGTCTTTAAGTAAGGCTAACTTTTTAATTGAAAAATAGTGGTGGCTATGTAAATAATTTAAACATGCCTATTTATTTTGACCGTTGCGTGAACGCAACACCGGCGGGTAATGGGTAAAACGTTTTCATGTTAAACGTATTAAGCTGTATATCTGTAAATTTTCGACAAAATATCTAAAAATGAAAGTGTCCGGTGATTAATGGCTATATAGTGTAAATAAAAATGGAATTTAAACTTTGGAACTACCGATGAATGATTCTTTTAGGGCTTCCACTTGCGACTTTTCTTTATTTTCTTAACCACTAATTTTAAATATTTACAATCTACTTCGAAGATGAGTAGAAATATATCACAAAGATTATTGCTTTGAAATAGTAATAGACAAAATAATTTTAAAAAAATTTCCCTACCTTTCTTATTTTTACTGTCTTAACCTTTTAGTGCGCAGCTTTGCAAACAACAGTGTTTTGAATTTAATAGATTTTTTTATTCGTATGTACCTAATTCACACAAGAAAATTAAAATAGAAATATTTGCTTTAATTAAAAAACAGACATTTCTTTAAAACAGTAATTTCTAGAACATATTCTATCATGAGAATTAAAGGTTTAAAGGTTAAATTTTATAAAATAATTAAATATATAAAATAAGGTTTTTGAAGACATACTTATTAAAATATTTAATAGTTAGCAATATTTCAGCGTAAAACAGCCACACGACAGTAGTTTTTACTTGTATTGCAGTAGTACAACAGAAAAAAAGATTGACGTATTATATGAAAAATGTATCTGATTTTTTTATTATTATTATTATTATTTTCCTGTGTAATAAACCTTTCTGAGAATCATATATAAATTGTTCGAAAAAAAAATAAAAAATCGCGCATTTAAGGGTTAAGAGATATAAATTTGCTACCACAAAAAGTAAAAAAGAAATTTAGAACAGTTTCTAAATGATAACAAGCTTATTTTCTTATTTCCGTAAAACTAAAATTAGTCGGATGTGCCAATCCAAAAACTTTCTTCTATCTCATGTATGATAATACTTTAAAATTCGATAACACCGTGTAGGTTCGTTTAACCCTTTCATGGGTAGAGCACTTATTTTTCTGAAATGATTGAATTGCACCAGGATTTATGAAAAAAGTTTTATGCCAGCAAGTGAAAACGTTTCTTCGCATACATTATAAAAAGTAAAACTTAATTACAAAATTCTGGTGTCAATGGTGGTTTCAGGAATTAAAATTAAGTGGTATATATAATACCGACTCCTTTAAAAAGGGTTAATTGAATGCATTCAAAATGGAGATATAAGCAAAGCGTTTTTCAAACAAATCATTGAATTTTAGCAACCACCCTCTACCTCGACCAACCACCTCGAAAAAATTTTTCTTGTTAAAAGAATTTCGTAAAGAAAAGAACAAAACTCACAAATATTTTCGACGTCGTCAAATTTTACTTCGATTTCCTGTTAAACTACTAGTAAGTTGCATCCATTAGGATAAAAAGCAAGTAAAAAATATTTTTTTTTTTTTTTGGGGGGGGGGGAATATCAGATATCCTTTTTTTTAAACTGTCTTTTTCAGCATTCTGAGATCTAGCTTGTTTGAACCAAATAAGCAAAGACGTCTCTAAATCTTCGTGCTTAGCCGTTCTCATGCGTTTTCTCCCTGGCTTAAATATACTGTGCTCAAACATAAACGTAATGGGATCCCAGTTTTTTTATTATTGTTGATAAAGTAGAATTGAAAATGCAAAACTCTTTGCAGATTTCTGTTTTCGTCCATCTTTTTCATCAACTGCATTAAGCAAGGCGAAATGGCAGTTTGTTTTCGCACCGATTTCTCAACCATTGTGCTAATAAAACATAAGCTAATTTACAAAAAAATATGAAATTCATTGACTTTCACCCAAAATTCAGTGTTTTTAACACAAAATTGACCAATTTTAACTCAAACTAACTAGCTCGAAAGTGAAATTTTTTCATGTTAAACGATTTTTGTTTCGTGTTAAAAGAAAAAAAAATGTATTAAATTGCATAGTATACTGTCCGGACCGCAATATCATTTCGTGTTAACCGATTTTACATCATAACCCATTAACCGCCAAAACTATAACGTTGAAGTTTTCAATTTTTCAACCGAAGATTATTTGACACCACAAATTCTAAAAGACAATTTTCGCTTTATTTGATGTTACCATTTTGTGTCTTTAAGTAAGGCTAACTTTTTAATTGAAAAATAGTGGTGGCTATGTAAATAATTTAAACATGCGTATTTATTTTGACCGTTGCGTGAACGCAACACCGGCGGGTAATGGGTAAAGCGTTTTCATGTTAAACGTATTAAGCTGTATATCTGTAAATTTTCGACAAAATATCTAAAAATGAAAGTGTCCGGTGATTAATGGCTATATAGTGTAAATAAAAATGGAATTTAAACTTTGGAACTACCGATGAATGATTCTTTTAAGGCTTCCACTTGCGACTTTTCTTTATTTACTTAACCACTATTTTTAAATATTTACAATCTACTTCGAAGATGAGTAGAAATATATCACAAAGATTATTGCTTTGAAATAGTAATAGACAAAATAATTTTAAAAAAATTTCCCTACCTTTCTTATTTTTACTGTCTTAACCTTTTAGTGCGCAGCTTTGCAAACAACAGTGTTTTGAATTTAATAGATTTTTTTATTCGTATGTACCTAATTCACACAAGAAAATTAAAATAGAAATATTTGCTTTAATTAAAAAACAGACATTTCTTTAAAACAGTAATTTCTAGAACATATTCTATCATGAGAATTAAAGGTTTAAAGGTTAAATTTTATAAAATAATTAAATATATAAAATAAGGTTTTTGGAGACATACTTATTAAAATATTTAATAGTTTGCAATATTTCAGCGTAAAACAGCCACACGACAGTAGTTTTTACTTGTATTGCAGTAGTACAACAGAAAAAAAGATTGACGTATTATATGAAAAATGTATCTGATTTTTTTTTATTATTATTATTATTTTTCCTGTGTAATAAACCTTTCTGAGAATCATATATAAATTGTTCGAAAAAAAAAATAAAAAATCGCGCATTTAAGGGTTAAGAGATATAAATTTGCTACCACAAAAAGTAAAAAAGAAATTTAGAACAGTTTCTAAATGATAACAAGCTTATTTTCTTATTTCCGTAAAACTAAAATTAGTCGGATGTGCCAATCCAAAAACTTTCTTCTATCTCATGTATGATAATACTTTAAAATTCGATAACACCGTGTAGGTTCGTTTAACCCTTTCATGGGTAGAGCACTTATTTTTCTGAAATGATTGAATTGCACCAGGATTTATGAAAAAAGTTTTATGCCAGCAAGTGAAAACGTTTCTTCGCATACATTATAAAAAGTAAAACTTAATTACAAAATTCTGGTGTCAATGGTGGTTTCAGGAATTAAAATTAAGTGGTATATATAATACCGACTCCTTTAAAAAGGGTTAATTGAATGCATTCAAAATGGAGATATAAGCAAAGCGTTTTTCAAACAAATCATTGAATTTTAGCAACCACCCTCTACCTCGACCAACCACCTCGAAAAAATTTTTCTTGTTAAAAGAATTTCGTAAAGAAAAGAACAAAACTCACAAATATTTTCGACGTCGTCAAATTTTACTTCGATTTCCTGTTAAACTACTAGTAAGTTGCATCCATTAGGATAAAAAGCAAGTAAAAAATATTTTTTTTTTTTTTTGGGGGGGGGGGGGGGGTGGGGAATATCAGATATCCTTTTTTTTAAACTGTCTTTTTCAGCATTCTGAGATCTAGCTTGTTTGAACCAAATAAGCAAAGACGTCTCTAAATCTTCGTGCTTAGCCGTTCTCATGCGTTTTCTCCCTGGCTTAAATATACTGTGCTCAAACATAAACGTAATGGGATCCCAGTTTTTTTATTATTGTTGATAAAGTAGAATTGAAAATGCAAAACTCTTTGCAGATTTCTGTTTTCGTCCATCTTTTTCATCAACTGCATTAAGCAAGGCGAAATGGCAGTTTGTTTTCGCACCGATTTCTCAACCATTGTGCTAATAAAACATAAGCTAATTTACAAAAAAATATGAAATTCATTGACTTTCACTCAAAATTCAGTGTTTTTAACACAAAATTGACCAATTTTAACTCAAACTAACTAGCTCGAAAGTGAAATTTTTTCGTGTTAAACGATTTTTGTTTCGTGTTAAAAGAAAAAAAAATGTATTAAATTGCATAGTATACTGTCCGGACCGCAATATCATTTCGTGTTAACCGATTTTACATCATAACCCATTAACCGCCAAAACTATAACGTTGAAGTTTTCAATTTTTCAACCGAAGATTGTTTGCCACCACAAATTCTAAAAGACAATTTTCGCTTTATTTGATGTTACCATTTTGTGTCTTTAAGTAAGGCTAACTTTTTAATTGAAAAATAGTGGTGGCTATGTAAATAATTTAAACATGCGTATTTATTTTGACCGTTGCGTGAACGCAACACCGGCGGGTAATGGGTAAAGCGTTTTCGTGTTAAACGTATTAAGCTGTATATCTGTAAATTTTCGACAAAATATCTAAAAATGAAAGTGTCCGGTGATTAATGGCTATATAGTGTAAATAAAAATGGAATTTAAACTTTGGAACTACCGATGAATGATTCTTTTAGGGCTTCCACTTGCGACTTTTCTTTATTTTCTTAACCACTATTTTTAAATATTTACAATCTACTTCGAAGATGAGTAGAAATATACCACAAAGTTTATTGCTTTGAAATAGTAATAGACAAAATAATTTAAAAAAAATTTCCCTACCTTTCTTATTTTTACTGTCTTAACCTTTTAGTGCGCAGCTTTGCAAACAACAGTGTTTTGAATTTAATAGATTTTTTTATTCGTATGTACCTAATTCACACAAGAAAATTTAAATAGAAATATTTGCTTTAATTAAAAAACAGACATTTCTTTAAAACAGTAATTTCTAGAACATATTCTATCATGAGAATTAAAGGTTTAAAGGTTAAATTTTATAAAATAATTAAATATATAAAATAAGGTTTTTGGAGACATACTTATTAAAATATTTAATAGTTTGCAATATTTCAGCGTAAAACAGCCACACGACAGTAGTTTTTACTTGTATTGCAGTAGTACAACAGAAAAAAAGATTGACGTATTATATGAAAAATGTATCTGATTTTTTTCTTATTATTATTATTATTTTTCCTGTGTAATAAACCTTTCTGAGAATCATATATAAATTGTTCGAAAAAAAAAATAAAAAATCGCGCATTTAAGGGTTAAGAGATATAAATTTGCTACCACAAAAAGTAAAAAAGAAATTTAGAACAGTTTCTAAATGATAACACGCTTATTTTCTTATTTCCGTAAAACTAAAATTAGTCGGATGTGCCAATCCAAAAACTTTCTTCTATCTCATGTATGATAATACTTTAAAATTCGATAACACCGTGTAGGTTCGTTTAACCCTTTCATGGGTAGAGCACTTATTTTTCTGAAATGATTGAATTGCACCAGGATTTATGAAAAAAGTTTTATGCCAGCAAGTGAAAACGTTTCTTCGCATACATTATAAAAAGTAAAACTTAATTACAAAATTCTGGTGTCAATGGTGGTTTCAGGAATTAAAATTAAGTGGTATATATAATACCGACTCCTTTAAAAAGGGTTAATTGAATGCATTCAAAATGGAGATATAAGCAAAGCGTTTTTCAAACAAATCATTGAATTTTAGCAACCACCCTCTACCTCGACCAACCACCTCGAAAAAATTTTTCTTGTTAAAAGAATTTCGTAAAGAAAAGAACAAAACTCACAAATATTTTCGACGTCGTCAAATTTTACTTCGATTTCCTGTTAAACTACTAGTAAGTTGCATCCATTAGGATAAAAAGCAAGTAAAAAATATTTTTTTTTTTTTTTTTTTTGGGGGGGGGGGGAATATCAGATATCCTTTTTTTTAAACTGTCTTTTTCAGCATTCTGAGATCTAGCTTGTTTGAACCAAATAAGCAAAGACGTCTCTAAATCTTCGTGCTTAGCCGTTCTCATGCGTTTTCTCCCTGGCTTAAATATACTGTGCTCAAACATAAACGTAATGGGATCCCAGTTTTTTTATTATTGTTGATAAAGTAGAATTGAAAATGCAAAACTCTTTGCAGATTTCTGTTTTCGTCCATCTTTTTCATCAACTGCATTAAGCAAGGCGAAATGGCAGTTTGTTTTCGCACCGATTTCTCAACCATTGTGCTAATAAAACATAAGCTAATTTACAAAAAAATATGAAATTCATTGACTTTCACCCAAAATTCAGTGTTTTTAACACAAAATTGACCAATTTTAACTCAAACTAACTAGCTCGAAAGTGAAATTTTTTCATGTTAAACGATTTTTGTTTCGTGTTAAAAGAAAAAAAATGTATTAAATTGCATAGTATACTGTCCGGACCGCAATATCATTTCGTGTTAACCGATTTTACATCATAACCCATTAACCGCCAAAACTATAACGTTGAAGTTTTCAATTTTTCAACCGAAGATTATTTGACACCACAAATTCTAAAAGACAATTTTCGCTTTATTTGATGTTACCATTTTGTGTCTTTAAGTAAGGCTAACTTTTTAATTGAAAAATAGTGGTGGCTATGTAAATAATTTAAACATGCGTATTTATTTTGACCGTTGCGTGAACGCAACACCGGCGGGTAATGGGTAAAGCGTTTTCATGTTAAACGTATTAAGCTGTATATCTGTAAATTTTCGACAAAATATCTAAAAATGAAAGTGTCCGGTGATTAATGGCTATATAGTGTAAATAAAAATGGAATTTAAACTTTGGAACTACCGATGAATGATTCTTTTAAGGCTTCCACTTGCGACTTTTCTTTATTTACTTAACCACTATTTTTAAATATTTACAATCTACTTCGAAGATGAGTAGAAATATATCACAAAGATTATTGCTTTGAAATAGTAATAGACAAAATAATTTTAAAAAAATTTCCCTACCTTTCTTATTTTTACTGTCTTAACCTTTTAGTGCGCAGCTTTGCAAACAACAGTGTTTTGAATTTAATAGATTTTTTTATTCGTATGTACCTAATTCACACAAGAAAATTAAAATAGAAATATTTGCTTTAATTAAAAAACAGACATTTCTTTAAAACAGTAATTTCTAGAACATATTCTATCATGAGAATTAAAGGTTTAAAGGTTAAATTTTATAAAATAATTAAATATATAAAATAAGGTTTTTGGAGACATACTTATTAAAATATTTAATAGTTTGCAATATTTCAGCGTAAAACAGCCACACGACAGTAGTTTTTACTTGTATTGCAGTAGTACAACAGAAAAAAAGATTGACGTATTATATGAAAAATGTATCTGATTTTTTTTTATTATTATTATTATTTTTCCTGTGTAATAAACCTTTCTGAGAATCATATATAAATTGTTCGAAAAAAAAAATAAAAAATCGCGCATTTAAGGGTTAAGAGATATAAATTTGCTACCACAAAAAGTAAAAAAGAAATTTAGAACAGTTTCTAAATGATAACAAGCTTATTTTCTTATTTCCGTAAAACTAAAATTAGTCGGATGTGCCAATCCAAAAACTTTCTTCTATCTCATGTATGATAATACTTTAAAATTCGATAACACCGTGTAGGTTCGTTTAACCCTTTCATGGGTAGAGCACTTATTTTTCTGAAATGATTGAATTGCACCAGGATTTATGAAAAAAGTTTTATGCCAGCAAGTGAAAACGTTTCTTCGCATACATTATAAAAAGTAAAACTTAATTACAAAATTCTGGTGTCAATGGTGGTTTCAGGAATTAAAATTAAGTGGTATATATAATACCGACTCCTTTAAAAAGGGTTAATTGAATGCATTCAAAATGGAGATATAAGCAAAGCGTTTTTCAAACAAATCATTGAATTTTAGCAACCACCCTCTACCTCGACCAACCACCTCGAAAAAATTTTTCTTGTTAAAAGAATTTCGTAAAGAAAAGAACAAAACTCACAAATATTTTCGACGTCGTCAAATTTTACTTCGATTTCCTGTTAAACTACTAGTAAGTTGCATCCATTAGGATAAAAAGCAAGTAAAAAATATTTTTTTTTTTTTTTTTTTGGGGGGGGGGGGGGAATATCAGATATCCTTTTTTTTAAACTGTCTTTTTCAGCATTCTGAGATCTAGCTTGTTTGAACCAAATAAGCAAAGACGTCTCTAAATCTTCGTGCTTAGCCGTTCTCATGCGTTTTCTCCCTGGCTTAAATATACTGTGCTCAAACATAAACGTAATGGGATCCCAGTTTTTTTATTATTGTTGATAAAGTAGAATTGAAAATGCAAAACTCTTTGCAGATTTCTGTTTTCGTCCATCTTTTTCATCAACTGCATTAAGCAAGGCGAAATGGCAGTTTGTTTTCGCACCGATTTCTCAACCATTGTGCTAATAAAACATAAGCTAATTTACAAAAAAATATGAAATTCATTGACTTTCACCCAAAATTCAGTGTTTTTAACACAAAATTGACCAATTTTAACTCAAACTAACTAGCTCGAAAGTGAAATTTTTTCGTGTTAAACGATTTTTGTTTCGTGTTAAAAGAAAAAAAAATGTATTAAATTGCATAGTATACTGTCCGGACCGCAATATCATTTCGTGTTAACCGATTTTACATCATAACCCATTAACCGCCAAAACTATAACGTTGAAGTTTTCAATTTTTCAACCGAAGATTGTTTGCCACCACAAATTCTAAAAGACAATTTTCGCTTTATTTGATGTTACCATTTTGTGTCTTTAAGTAAGGCTAACTTTTTAATTGAAAAATAGTGGTGGCTATGTAAATAATTTAAACATGCGTATTTATTTTGACCGTTGCGTGAACGCAACACCGGCGGGTAATGGGTAAAGCGTTTTCATGTTAAACGTATTAAGCTGTATATCTGTAAATTTTCGACAAAATATCTAAAAATGAAAGTGTCCGGTGATTAATGGCTATATAGTGTAAATAAAAATGGAATTTAAACTTTGGAACTACCGATGAATGATTCTTTTAGGCCTTCCACTTGCGACTTTTCTTTATTTTCTTAACCACTATTTTTAAATATTTACAATCTACTTCGAAGATGAGTAGAAATATATCACAAAGTTTATTGCTTTGAAATAGTAATAGACAAAATAATTTAAAAAAAATTTCCCTACCTTTCTTATTTTTACTGTCTTAACCTTTTAGTGCGCAGCTTTGCAAACAACAGTGTTTTGAATTTAATAGATTTTTTTATTCGTATGTACCTAATTCACACAAGAAAATTTAAATAGAAATATTTGCTTTAATTAAAAAACAGACATTTCTTTAAAACAGTAATTTCTAGAACATATTCTATCATGAGAATTAAAGGTTTAAAGGTTAAATTTTATAAAATAATTAAATATATAAAATAAGGTTTTTGGAGACATACTTATTAAAATATTTAATAGTTTGCAATATTTCAGCGTAAAACAGCCACACGACAGTAGTTTTTACTTGTATTGCAGTAGTACAACAGAAAAAAAGATTGACGTATTATATGAAAAATGTATCTGATTTTTTTCTTATTATTATTATTATTTTTCCTGTGTAATAAACCTTTCTGAGAATCATATATAAATTGTTCGAAAAAAAAAATAAAAAATCGCGCATTTAAGGGTTAAGAGATATAAATTTGCTACCACAAAAAGTAAAAAAGAAATTTAGAACAGTTTCTAAATGATAACACGCTTATTTTCTTATTTCCGTAAAACTAAAATTAGTCGGATGTGCCAATCCAAAAACTTTCTTCTATCTCATGTATGATAATACTTTAAAATTCGATAACACCGTGTAGGTTCGTTTAACCCTTTCATGGGTAGAGCACTTATTTTTCTGAAATGATTGAATTGCACCAGGATTTATGAAAAAAGTTTTATGCCAGCAAGTGAAAACGTTTCTTCGCATACATTATAAAAAGTAAAACTTAATTACAAAATTCTGGTTTCAATGGTGGTTTCAGGAATTAAAATTAAGTGGTATATATAATACCGACTCCTTTAAAAAGGGTTAATTGAATGCATTCAAAATGGAGATATAAGCAAAGCGTTTTTCAAACAAATCATTGAATTTTAGCAACCACCCTCTTAGATGTCTGCAACCAAAATTCCCAACCGAAAAAGCATAAATATGACACCTGTTGGGAAATAATACACCCAATCCTAATAATGATATATTTATGTGAAAATGTAAAAGAATATGTAGTTTGATTAAATTCCGTGAATTAGTCTTTGAGATACAGCTATCACGAAAATCCTGCAAAAATTCAGCATAGCACCGCCACCTGTTATATGATTGTCAAGAGTCTAACAAGGTCTTACAGAATATGAAGTTTGATTAAATTCTGGTGTTGGTTTTTGAGCTATGACTGGACATATGAAAACTGCAGCATAGAAGCGCCACCTGTTGAGCGATTTACACCAAAAACCTAATCAGCAAGAACTTATGTCAACGTGTAACTGATGCTAAAGTTTGATGAAAATCTGTGCATTAATTCCTCAGATATATCAATTGCGGAAATCTTGAAAAATGCAGCATACCAGCGCCACCTGTTACACAATTAACACCAAAACCCAATCAGCAACATCTTATGTCAACGTCTAACTGAATCTAAAGTTTGATGAAATTCTGTGCATTAATTCTTGAGACAGATCAATTGCGGAAGTCTTGAAAAATGCAGCATACCAGCGCCACCAGTTACGCGATTAACACCGAAAATCAATCAGCAACATCTTACGTCAACGTTTAACTGAATCTGAAGTTTGATGAAAACCTGTGCATTAGCTCTGCAGCTAGAGCTATTGCAGAAAACGTAATACAGCATAGCAACGCTAACTCTTGAGCGATTTACACCAAAAAGTAATCAGCATCTATTTTTATCAAGGTCTAACTGAATCTAAAATTTTATTAAATTCCATCTATTAGTTCTTGAGATAGAGCGTCCACAAAATTTTTGTTACATACAGACAGACTTACAAACAGACATTTTCTAAAAACTGTCAAATCGTGTGCAGGACCGCCTAAAACGCATAAATCCGTCGAAAACAGGAAGTTTCTCACGAATCCAATACTTACTTCTTGTAAAGATAGAAGAAAGTAAAAACGATATTTTGACAGAAAATGACTTTTCAGAGTTCCACAGTTTCGCCACCGACATTTTAGTATGAAATCGCTTTGTATTTACTATATTATATACTATATTTGAATTACCATTATTTTTAAATAATAATATTCGTTTTAATTAATCGCAGATTCTTTAATTCGTGTAAGTTTTGAACAGTCAACGATGCGTTAACACTAGAGCGCCCAGAAGGAGTCGATCCGACTACGAGCATATGACTAAATGTCAACTGGAACCAGAAATTCTCTCATAAAATAAGTAGAATTTAAACCACGCAGATTTACGTGAAATAAATCAGTCAAATAATTTTAAATAAAAATTCTGGTGTCAAATATTTTTTTGAAACTTGAGTAAAATTTCCGGGCGTTCTAGTGTTAAATAAATATTGTTTTATTTTAAGAAATTTCTAAGTTTCTATTTTAACCGACTTGAAACAAAGTATCATTTGCATAGTACAGAGCAAAGTATTTTCACTTTTTTTTTCTGTTATATGCAAACATCAAAGTTTTTAAATAAATTAACTAATAAATAACAATAAATAACGATTCTTTGACGCTTTGAAATAGTCGTAGTCGAAATTATTAAAAAAATAGTGGCAACGTTGTCTACGTTCCGTTCATAAAATTATATAAAACATATATCAGCCCCCGCACCGCCCTGAAGGATTTTTTCCCAACCTTCCTGCTTACGCAGTTTCTTTTTATATAGCTGCCAACCTTCCGGTTTTAATTTTTTTTTCGATCCAAATTAACATATTTCAACAAAAGAAAAAAAAAATTAAGAAATGAAAACACATAACTACTTCACAGAAGAAAATCAACATTTCATTTAAAAAATAATAAAGAAACAAAAATATGATTCAACGTATGTACTGTCGTGGGAAAAAAAAGTAAACACTCCTTACTAACTCCTCAACAAATTATCGTAGAAGAAAGTTACTGGTACCAGACGATTGGAAATAAAGTCTACTTTTAAATGATGTATATAAAATTTGCTTAGGGGGTCATCTACATATTAAAACGAACCATATATATATATTTTTTTTTCAATAGCAGTACACAATTCTGACAGCATAAATGAACTCTACACCCTTCAGTTAGTCTAAAAACACATTTTTATGCAATTCGTACCATACGTTTCCGAGGAATTAATTATTTTAAAACGAGCGTATTTTAAGGGCTGTATCCAAATTGAAGTTCGGTAATCAATTGTTAATCGCGAGAGCTCCCTTTTTGATCAAGGCACCTTAAGCAGTCAATTAAGACTGTTAGATTACAGGATAGCATAAGAAATTTCAAAATATTTAGTCACTTCTATCATAGACGGCCCCTTAAACCATCACTTTGCCGTTTTTTAAGCATAATTTGAAAACTACTTGGAAGAAAAATGTGAAATTTTGGATTTCCATAAAGCAGGTCTTAATAAATCTAAATGCATCAAAATAATTGTAGGTTGCAGTTCATAATTTTTTCGAATATTAATTTCATAATTCATAGTTCATATCATAAAATTATAAAAATTGCAAATTCAACGTATTTATGTTTCGATATATTAGTATTATTGCTACACAAAAAATTAGCACATTAGGACCACAATTTCAGAAGTTATAAATAAAAATATGAAAATGCAATTTAACATTAGAAACACTAAATTTTGAATGTTTATAATTCAAAAACTTATCATTCAAATGACTTGAAATTTGATGTCTGGGCAGAGAACCCAAAGATTTGAAATATCTTGTTAAAATTGGGTATTGCCATTAAAAAAAAATGAAGTTTGAATTCGTTTTAATATGTAGATGGCCCCTTAAGCAAATTTTATATACGTCATTTAAAAGTAGACTTTATTCCCAATCGTTCGGAACCAGTAACTTTCGTCTACGATAATTTGTTGAAGAGTTAGTAGGGGGTATTTACTTTTTTTTTCCACGACTGTACATCTGTTTTAAAAAATACAGAATTGTTGACAGCTGAATTAGAGTGGTTACACTTAGAGCATGCGCAGTTTGTTTTAGATCTATTAGCACACACTAGCGCCTTACACTCTTGGCCGGTTGTACAAACAATGTAGTTAGGAATAAAGCGGAAGCGACATATAGTGTACTACTTACCAGTTGAAGTAACTTAGGAGGTTGTCACAAGATGGCGGCTGATTTTGAATCAATCGGATCAACAGTTTCTCGCAAACTTCTCATCACTAAATTTGAACAGAAAATTTCGTCTTTTTTAAGCGCCTTATTCATGGAAATATTTTGTCACAAACATGGTAAACATTTTTATTTATTTTTACTGCTCTCAGTTTGCCTAGGTATTATAATATTTTTCACGGACTCCGACTGGAGGTTGTCTAGGTGGTCTCAATCATGGAACTGTTAGTAGAGAGGAACTGACATATCCTTAAAATAGTGGAGCTTCAACTGCATTCGCTATCGCCTGAATTGTGTACCGCCGGTGGAAAGTTCCACCAGTAGATTTGTATAGAAATTTTCAACTTTTTAAAAAGCCTTATAATTACAAAATTTCAGTCCTAAATAATGGTAGAAACAGATTTTCATTTTTACTGGTAGGAGTTTACTTTGGCGATAGTTAGGCCATGCGCTTCCGCCATATTGTGACAACCAGGGAAACAAACTGACAGTTTTACAAGGCATACTGGCACCAATAAAAACAAATAGAACATTTTACGACATTTTTGAAAAAAAAACTTAAATGAATAAGACGCTTAATTAAGACGAAATTTTCTATTCAATTTTACTGGTGGGAAGTTTCCTCTGTGGGTAATCAGCAATTGAAGATCCAATTTAAAAAGAGCAGCCGCCATCTTGTGACAACCTCCTCAGTTACTTCACTCGCAGCTGGTAGACATTACACTATATGTCTCCTCCTCTTTATTCATAACTCCATTGTCTCAATATGGCGGAAACGCAGAGCCTGACTACCGCAAAACTCTCTCCCAAGTAAAAAGAAATATCTGTTTCTGCCATTATTTATGGCTGAAATTCTGCAGTAATAAGGTTTTTATATAAGGATAATGTTTCTATTTAAATTTCCTGTTGGAAGTTTCCCCCGGCGATAATCAACCCCTGCGAAAGCGGTTATATTTAAAGCTTCACAATTTTAGAGATATGTCATATCCTTCTTATTAATAGTTCCATGATACAAACAGGCAAGCATTGAAGGGAATTTATGGAACTATTAATAAAGAGGAAATCATATATCCTTAAAATAGCGAAGCTTCAAGTGTAACCGTTTTCAACGGGGTTGGTTATTGCTGGAGCAAACTTCCAACAGTAAATTTAAATAGAAATTTTATCCTTATTAATGCAAAATTTGTTTAATAAATAATAGAAAAAACAGATATTCATTTTTACTGGTGGAAGTTTACTCCGGAGACAGTTAGGTTCAGCGTCACCGCCATATTCTGACAACATAGAAAAACTATTGTCAGTGTCAGTATAAAAGTTTATAATAAAAGGAAAAGCTGCAACCAGTAAAAACAAATAGAGAAGTTTACCATAATTGTGATAGACATTTTTTTTATTAACAAGGCGCTTAACCCCTTGAGGGTTGGTGGTATATTTATGAAACTACTTAATTTTAATTCCAAAATGTGGTACAAGAATTATAGTAAAAAAAATTCGGTTTATTATTTATGCGAAATATAGGTTTTTCGTATTTACAAATAAATTTGTTTTTAAATTCCGGTGTCATTCATTAATTTCAACACTTTATCAATGAAAATGCTTTGCCCCTGAAAGGGTTAAATAAGACGAAATTTTCTATTCGAATTTACTGGTTAGAATTTGCTTCGGTGGTAATCAGAAACTGTTGATCCGATTTAAAAAAAGACAGCCGACATCTTGTGACAACCACCTCAGTCACTTCACTCAAACCTGGTAGACAGTACGCTTTATGCCCCCTCCTGTTTATTCATAACTGCATTATGGAAATCAGCTACTAGCATTTCATACGTTTTTTTATGGTTTGTAGCAGACTTTTATTTTCGTCTTTTCCCTTTAACCAGGGGTCGCAGCATATAGGACAAATTTTATTGTTCTTACCAGTAAATTTTATCAATAATCTACAAGAGACATTTTTACAAGAATTGCAGTAGGAAAGTTTCATAAGGGTCATTCATAGAAGATAAACTGGTAAGAACAATAGAATTTGTCCTATATGCTGCGACACCTGCTTTAACCCTTTCGAGATAGCATCCCTTACTCAAATTTTATTTGGTTGGCACCGCTTTTTTTAAACAGTTACCTTTACTGGTAAAACACCAACAAATATTCTAATTAAAAAAGACAAATTTTACACTTCCGATAATCTCCCGACTATCCGGCCTAATGTGGCGGAAGGGTAGGCCGGAGTTCTGTTAATATTTACTCACATTCTGCCCTCCCCCTTTATATTAAAAACGCATGTCACACATTTTAAGATAAATTTTATATATACAGTACATACAGGTTAAAAATTAGTAAAACATTAACGTAAAACGTAAGCGTAATTCATAAAAAAATGAGTAAATCTTATTTTACTGTTTATTAATAAATGATTTCACAAATATAAAAAGTTGTGCATAAGATAAAAGAATCAAAACTTAGTTTATGAAGAAGTTCTTGCTAGATTACTGCTTCTCTTTGTTAGCACTCTTCCGCGATCCTATTCGTTTATGACCCATTTAGTTAATCTTCAATAAATAAACACGAAGCACACCAAAAGACTATACGAAAGTAACCAGGACAAGCGGAAAATGACATCTGCACTTGTTAACATCCGTGCACAACTGACGAAATACGTTATCAAGCCTCAACACCCCCCTTCCCTTCTTGCTCCTTCCTGTCCTGAGTTAGCAGTTTCCTACGGACGGGAACTTGCCTGTCTCGGTCGCTTGCAACATTCCTCATTTTGTTTACTAGGCCGGATAGTACGGACGGCCGGATAGTCGGGAGTTTACTGTATTTATTAATAGTGCCAAAAAAATTCACCATGCACCTTTTGACGATGCATATATGCATCACCCGTCCCGAAAGGATTAAATGCTTTCTTATATCAGGATTCGTACGGGTGCTTGAATTTCATGAATAAGAAATTCTTCTGTACCGGTATTTTCTTATGGAAAATCTCTCCTGAAATAAGGCGAAATTTCGTCCGTTTAAATTAGATTTATTTTTCTATTAAAAAATTCTGATATTGGGCCTTGAAAATAACGGTATCCGTACGAACCCTGTTATATCTAAAGTCTTTTGTATTGATCGGTCGAACTTAACGAAATAAAACCATAAATTTAAATGAATTAACACTAGAACGGCGGGAAATTTTGCTCAAGTTTTATAAAAATATTTCACATCAGAATTTTTATTTAGAACTGTTTAACTTATTTATTTAAGTTATTTTTAATCTTATATTATAAAAAAAAAATTCTGGTTCGAATCGAAATGTTTGCATTCGGCAAAGGTCAAAATGACCCCTCGCCGCCGTTCTAGTGTTAAAGTTTTAAACTTACGGACTGCATTAGTGGTTCTGCGTTTTATGACAATTTACTAACACGAATTAATATTTTATTGGTACGAATTAATATCTTACGCTAGCTCCTGGACATCAAATGCGAAATTTTGTATTATTGTTCTCTAGAGGGCACCATTTTCAATTGGCAAAATTTCTTCCATCGATCAACACAGGCTAAATATAGGCTTTGCTTAGAATGTACTCAAGTGACGAAAATTTCTAAATAAGAGTAAACAGATCTGCCAATGGCAACTATTTTTATATTCTGTCGCACCACTATTTAAAAAAAATTGAAATATTTAAAAAAAATATTTTAAATGTTTGAGTGCGTTCAAGACAGAAATAAAATAGCCGGGTGTGACAATCCGAAAACTTTCTTCTATCTCATACGTTTTAATACTTCCTGAAAAATGCAGCATAATAGGGCCACCGGTTAGATGATTTACAGCAAAATTTAATCAGCAACAACTTATTTCAACTTCTAACTGATCCTGAAATTTGAAGAAAATCCGTGCATTAGTTTCTGAGATAGAGTTATTGCAGAAATCGTAAATTATTCTGCATAGACTGATATTCTGCCTGTTGGGCGATTTACTTCAAAAACTAATCAGGGCCAATTTATATCAGTGGCTAACTGAATCTAAAGTTGATGAAAATTCATGCATTAGTCCTTGAGATACACTTATTGCGAAAATCGTGATAAATGCAGCCTAGCAGCGCCACCTGTTGGGCGATTTACACTAAAATCTAAACAGCACTAGTTTATGTTGGGGACTAACTGATTATGAAGTTTGGTGAAAATTCGTGCATTAGTTCTTGAGATAGAGCTATTGCGATAACATGAATAATGCCGCAAAAAAGCGCCACCTGTTGGGCGATTTACACTAAAAAGCAGGAAATTATATCAAAGACTAACGGAATCTTAAGTTTTATAAAAATCAGAGCATTGGTTCTGGAGACTGAGCTATTGCGGAAATCGTAAAAAATGTAGCACAGCAGCGCCACCTGTTGGACAATTTACACCAAAAACTAATCAGCACCAGTAGAATCTAAAATTTTATTAAATTCCATGCATTAGTTCTTGATATAGAGCTCCCACAAAATTTCTGTCACATACAGACAGACAGACAGACTCACATACTCACAAACAGACATTTTGTAAAAATATGTTTTTCGGGTTCGCTTACTTCTAAAACGTGTAAATCCGTCAAAAACCGGAATTTGAAAATTTTCATGCATCCAGTACTTTCTTCTTGTAAAGATAGCAAAGCACTTCCATTTTTAAATTTTTGAAATGAATAAGTGACACTGGAATTTACGAGCAAATTTATTTAAAAATAAGAAAAAGCTATATTACACAAATATAATAAATCGAAATTTTCTTTATAAAAATTATGGTACCAATGTGGCATTTGGGAATTAAAATTAAGTAGTTCCATAAACATACCATCGCCCCTGAAAATGTTAATGCTGTCCTCAAATCCAAAAGGAAACTTTATGACATAAGTTTTAATTTATTTTTGTTCGGAAATGCATTAAACTAGCAGGTGTTGTTGTTCAGAAACTATCTCACCGAACTGTTTTTTGCAAACGCAATAGATCTTTCAGAAAATAGTGTCAAAGTTGACGTTTCGAACCGAATTTCCGCGCGAAAGAAGAATAACCGATCTAGAATGGGTGAAAAACGTGTTTGTCAGGTGATCAAATCGCTTATAACTCAATAGGTAATTTATTGATCAAAAAAGGGAAAACACAATTCGATTCTAAATCGCTTCCATGGTCAGGTTTTCTAATTTTATATCTTTCCTTTAAAAAATGAATTTGCAAATGTGTCAAAACGTTTTGCGCTTGTTGAGCAGAGCATTTAAGAACAGCCTTAAAGGCTAGATCAAGGGTTCCCAAACTTTTAGACCGAAGTACCACTAAATAGAAGTACATACTTCCGCGTACCTTTAGGTGACAAACTCAAAGCGAATACAGAAAAACCTGTGTAAACGGAATCTGTCTAAAACGAAATATTTTTCCAGTCTTTTGTGCTTAGATTTTACTGATTTACATGATTACATTATTAAATTGGTGCTTTTATTGACTTTAGTATTTTTTAGTGTATATAAAGTGTATCATTTTTGGGTGACAAATATAAATGCATGTAAGTATAAAACTAATGTATAGCTTTGTTAAACATGGAAACAAATACACATTTGAAGTCGCCTTGATCGCTAAATTTTTGTTATATGAATACTGTGTTACTTCTATATGTGTATATACTTCAATTCCTAACAATATTAGTAGTAAAATACACATAATAAAATTCGATAAGTGAATAACCAACATAAGAAATTTACATACCTTCTGAAAGTAAACTGCTGATTAATGCGAGATCGAAGTTTGAAAGTATGAAATAAGTAATATACACACATACAATATAATAATAGAAGAAAACTTTTTGGGGGGTGTATGAAAATTCACCTCAACATCTACCGAATATTCGTTCCATTTATCTAAAAATTATCAAAGCAGTAACAGAGAGCAAACACCAGCGAGCCGATGAACTGACGCATCAAGAAAGAGGAGGGAGGGAGGTAGGATTGAGCTGCTTTTTATTTCACATGCTGTAATATTTATTTCATTTCACATACCAGTATCAGACTTTCGCGTACCAGTAAACAGAGCCTCACGTACCAGTACTGGTATGCTTAACATAGTTTGAAAAACCCTGGGCTAGATCATTAGGGAAAAACATTTTTCGTGCAAATGTTTGACGTCGCGTCGTCTGGAACAATTTTATGTTTTTCATCCAAAACGCAGTGTGAAAGTAATTGAAAAGTTTGAAATTGCAAGTATAAAGATCGTTAAAATGAAATTGAAACTGTGGATGTTGCATCCGCGTTTGTGGTCAAGTTGGCGCTAACATTTTTCTTAGCGGATCGAGTTCGATTGAGTGTAACTCGATCCGCGCAGGACTCTAATGTAGAAAATAATAAAAGATTGTCACAAAAACACGAACTTTAGAACACGTTTCTTGAATTTCATTTGTTTTTTTAAGGAAAAATCATTATTTTTTGTTTAAAATTCACTTGTTCAAAAGAATTTTGTTTTATAATAACGCGGTGCATTCACTTCGGGATTAGTCATTCTCAAAACAATAAGGAAATTTTTCCTTTCACATCGAAAGGCGAACGCAATGACAGCTGTCAAATTTAACATAGAATAATAATTCAGTTTTTTCTATTTTAAAGGAAAAAGAACTTATTCACAATCTGATATTATATAATGCTTACACCTGTCGCCTTAAATGGATTTTGTAATTTTAATATTTCACAATGACATATTTTAAGTTTATTAATCAGTGTTGCGGTAGGCTACTTTTTTAAATTCAGATTTCTTGATTGGGACTACGTTTCTGAAATTGTAAAATTCCCCTTGTTTTCACCTTAATTCATATGTCATGAAATAAGGTGAATTTTACTATTTCTAAAAAATGGTGCCAATCAAAAAATCTAAATTAAAAAAAAAGTAGCCCACTGGCAACACAGGTCTCAATCACATTCGTTATATAATATATTGTTAATTGTTATGTGTGTTAACTGTCACATACTTCCTTTGTTTTGTTCGTAAGTGTATATAAGAAATTTGCTGTAGAATGTCATGCCATATTTTAGCTTTATTATCAGTCTGAATTAATCCTGATAAATCTCTGTCTTTACTGCACTGGAAAGTTCGCCCTTAAAGGTAAGGTTTTTTTCAGGGATGAGATTTTCACGTTTTTGCACCCATTATTTTGTTAGAGAAAATGTTATTTCGTTTAATCGAAACATTTTTGCTATTTAAAACAGAACAACATTTTCTCTAAGAATATACTGGTGAGAAAATACGCGGAAATCTTATCTCTGATTTTTTCTCTTTTGCAATTTATCGGAATTTTACTCTTGAATTTTACTCTATTTTACTCTTGAAGGGCGGTGCGACATTGCCATCGAAATCCTTAAGGGTTTAAGGACAAGAGTTGTGACGTAATCACTAATCGACCGACTACTCACTAGTGTTGGAATTCACACCGGATAATTTTGAATAGCAATTTTCATTTATTTTATTTGTGGAATATCTATTATCTTATAAAACAATAATAACTATTTAAACTTACTGGTGAGAATCTGGAATCCCCCAATAAAAAATCAGCGAGTTGCAACAACATTGTGGCATTCCGCATCTGGCTGAATCTTTATTTTGGGATTCCGAATTCTCACCAGCAAGTTTAAACAGTTAGTATTGTTTTATATGATGATAGATAATCCACAAATAAAATAAAAGAAAATAGCTATTCAAAATTTTCCGGTGTGAATTCCAACTCTAGTGAGAAGTTGGTCGATTAGTGATGACGTCACAATTCTGTCCTCTGGCCTTGAGGATTTCGATGGCAACGGGTGGGATAAAATATATCCCACCGAATTGTAATTGCAAAATGCCACATTGACACTAGAATTCAGGACTGACAATTTAATTTTGTTAAATACGTGAAAAGCAGATTTCACCTAATTTGAAATAAATTTCTTTTTGAATTCTGGTGTGATTCAATCATTTTAGTATTTTACGAATAAAAGTTATTTGCCCCTAAAAAGCTTAAAACCTTTAACATTGAATGAAATACCAGATAAATCTTTAACACTTAACGAACTATTTTAAATAGAGAAAATTCAGTTAAATAAATAAGGGAAATATAGTTTTAAATAAAAATTCTGGTGTAAAAATGTTTTTATTAAGGTTGGGTAAAATTTCCGGACGTTCTAGTGTTAAATACATCCTTCTATTTTTATTCTATTCGCACCACTATATTTTAAAAGCTAATTTTTTAGTAAATTTTTCTTGCATATGTTGGTAATTTATAACTAAAAGTGTTTCTTTAAAAAACAGTGGTGCGAGGGAATAAATTTATTTAAGAGTATAGTCAGTTAAGCGTTAATATTTTCCAACATAATTTTGAATTTTATGAATTTGTTTTGACTGTCTGCCGTCTGTCCATGATCTAAAACTCGTAAATATAATCGGATTGACATGCGACTGATATAGGCTATTGATATTTACCATGGCATGTGAGTTCGTGAAAATGAAATGTGTAGCATTTATAGTTCGTTTACAGGAGCCCCTTAAAAAATTCCGTTACATTATGGTCTAAAGGAAAGTCGGTTCCATTGAATTTTTATAATGTTACAGTATTTCAAAGGTACTGATATAACTCACTGAGGTGCTCTGCAAGATGCTTACGGTAGAATAAAAAGTGTATAGCATTTATTGTTCGTTTACAGGGACATACAATTCGGTTACAGCATTGTCTATCAGCGATTATAACTGCAAACGCGTTTAATTTGTGGTATGCGTTTTTGAATATAACTATTTTTTTTTGCATATTACTTGGTGCGTATAAATTCTATAGATTATATACAGGACTGCAAGAAATAATCAATTCAGTTAGGACCTTAACACTAGAACGGCGGCAAGGGGTCATTTTGACCCCTGCCAAACGAATACATGTCGATTCGAACCAGAAAACTTTTTATAATTTAAAATTAATATATGCTGCGCAAAAATAACTTAAATCCCAACAAAAAGTTTTCGGTAAAAAAAAAAAAGCGCCAAGTTCTCCTTAATGTTTCGGCCAGAAAAAGTAGTGATATCTGAAGTTCGCACAAGTTAAAAGCCAAACATCCCAAATCTTTCATTGAAAATGGTTTCCTGCGACTTGGCCGTTAATGCCTTCTACAGCATTTCAAAATTAATGATTGGAAATTACGCATTTATGAATTATTTAAATATTAAAAATAATATTAGAATGCAAAGAGGCAAATTCACATAAAGACATTATAAGTAAAAGATTTCTGAAAGCTACCATTCAGTTTCAACAAACATTAATTTTGATTACAGATCATTTAGTCCACTTGTGGTTTAATTGCCATTTTGTACGGTCTAAAGCTAAAGTCATTAACGTGAAACCCAAGAAATAAAACAAAATTTATTTACTTCAAATCTCACAATATGTTACATTATATTTTACATTATATCTGCATTTGCATTAAACCATATTGATGCTAATATCTTTTTGTTTCACGTTAACCTTTTCAATAGACTCGATTACGGAAGAATAGAAGGTCTACCGGCTCACTGCCATGATCCATTTGAAAATCTATCATTCTTCTCATCTATGATCGTGTTGAAGAATTAGTCAATGTGCCATGGTTTTAAGATTTTAGCTAATTTTATTCGAAACCTGAAAACTAAAATACGAGGAACCAGATTATAGAAGATTCATTCTAACGTACATATCGATTAACAGGTTACATGTTATAGAATTATAATAATCATAAGGAGAACTGGCAGTTTCAATGCTTTAATAGTTTCCGTAAATTCTCTTTATATAATACAGAAGTTTTAGCGGTGTAAAGATTAACAACATAGTAACAGTAAGTATAATAACAGTACAATATAATAACAATAGCAGAGGTTTTGGGCAGTGACGAAACTATTAGCACTTTGAAAATATTAGTACTTTATATCATTTAACTATTCAGATGATATGCGGAAAAATAAAAATAGATGGCTCGCATTAATAATTAACTCATTGAAAAATAGCCACTAGCATCAAATATTTGCCAAGCTTGGCGAAATTTAGCAAAGTTTCGCCAAATTTGGTAATATATCATGTCAATTCTCAAATTTGGTGACAAAAAATATTTTGTTTATTCTGACGTCATATTGATGCCTATGTATTATGTATTATACACATACCTATAATATGTATGATGCAAATGTATTACGTATTATATGCATATGTATAATATGTATGATGCATATGCATAAGTTCATTAACATCACTAAAACGCACTTAGGAATAGTGTTCCATAAATAGTAGGGATAATTGTCAGATTGACCAGAGTGCTATTGAGATTAGAATCCCGACATTTATAATAGACCGGGAGGTGTCTGCACACATCATCACCTCATCGAGTTTACAGCTGAAATTTTAGGATTAGTTAAAACTAGATTAGCATATTTAAATGCAACTAGTCTGTTAAGTCATATCTTGGTAGAAACCACCTGAAGACCTAATTTTAGTGGCTAACTGATAGGTTTACTATTGTATTTTCCTGCATTCAAAAGTTTGGAAACATGGAGGAATGGGTGCAGGAAAACACAATGGAAAATCCACCAATTAACCCGTAAAATCGGGTCTGTAGGTGGTTTCCACAAAGATATGGCTTGGCAGACCAGTTACATTTCAATACGCTAATCGATATATAACTAATCCTAAAATTTCAGCCGTCAACTCGATGAGGTGATGATCTGTGCAGACGCCTCCCGGTCTTTAATAAAATTTGTTTTAAGGAAATAAAAGATAGAAAGATGGACAGATAAACTGAAAGATTTGCCTTATTAAGATTTTTGTAAAAGCATATAAAAATTCATTCAGCTTGAAATCATGTAACACCTTTATAACTCAGGCTAATTTTCTGTAATCGGGTTTTGGCGACCAACATATTTTATCTATAACTATAATATTTCTTTTACAGATTTAAAATTAACAATAAATTAACAGTAAGTAAGCTAATAATACAATATAATAACATTAGCAGCGGACTTCGGACGCCGCATCTTTCGCACATCGTTAAAGACAGTTTATTAGTTACACATTTCATTTAATTAAAAGGAGATTTTTAAACTTTCATATGGAATTAGGATATTTTTCCACTATAGGGGCCTTGGCATTTTTTAAAAATCTTGGCACAATTCGGACTTCAGAAACTGAGATATGTTGCCAAATGATATAAACAACTATGAAAACAAACCTGATGAACTTTTATGTTATTTATATATGTATTTGGTACTTCTTAGTTATCCCGTCGACCAATTTCGCCAAATTATATAAATCGCCAAACCACTCGCCAAATTATACACATTGACATAATTTTTTTTTTAAATAACGAAAGAACAAATAAATTAGTAAAACATTAATAAAAATACGAATAAAACGTCGAATTAATGGTTGTATTGGCCATTATTGGCATTTAATCTTACAATTAATTAATTAATGGCAAACCATTATTGGCTTTTAATCTTACAATTTGGCGACAGTAATTTGGTAGACGGGATAACTAAGAAGTACCATGTATTTATATACAAGACATATAAACATTTTATTTATACATGTATAAAATATTATTTTTTATATACAAATTATTTATGTTGGTATATAAAAATAAATAAACGGGTTCCTTACATTAAATAAACGAGTTGGAACCCGTCGAAATTCGACGAACTAAAATGTTAGAAAGGAACTGTGTCAGATCGAATTTATAATTAACCTACAAAAATAATTACAATAAGAAATTCATCTTACATTGATTGTCTAACTCTTAAAACAAATAATATTTTTAACCTACAATTACCAAAATATTATTTCCACAAACTTCAACTGCTTAAATTATTGAAAAATTAAACTGCATTAGAATACGTAATCAAGATGAGTAATTATGATGAAGTTATCGATTGAGGCCCTTATGTTTGTTTTTACGGGATGAAAAATCAGTAAAAAGGATTTCATTTTGTCACATGATAAAATTTTTCCTCATAAAATCTAAACTGTACGTTATTTTCACATTCTCATAATTTACATACGCACCACTCAAATTCACAATTTGAAAGTATTTTAATGCGCAATAGATTATTAATGAATGTATTTCCAAACTTAGTCACGTTTGTCCGATACAACTTTTCATGTGAACATTCGCACAAACTTTAACCCTCCGTCTACCAGACGGGTCCATTGGACCCGACAGGTACATACAAAATATTCATTCAAACCAGAAATTTCTTTAAAATAAACTAAGTATATAAACCAAACAAAAATAAGGTAAATAAATAAGTTAAATAGTTTTAAATAAAAATTCTGGTGTAGAACGTTTTATTAAAACTTGAATAAAATTCCCGGTAGATCTAGGGTTAAGTTCTAATCTCAGTACCCGCGAAAAAAAAAAAAAATCAGAAATTTGCCTTTAGTTGTTATAGTATTGGCCATTTAGTATTGGTCAAATACAGTCGACGCTCGTTTTTACGAACTCGTAGGGAACACCCAAATAGTTCGTAAAATAGAAAGTTCGTAAAATAGAAAAACACCAAAAATGATATGAATACGTACATTATTTATGTCTTTTTTTTATCAAACTGCCCCCTCTTCATGGATAAAGCAGTATTTCAAGATTATTTATTATTTAATAAAGTTATACATGTATTTTTAAATATACCAGAAATAAATGCAAATTTATGCACAAAAAATAATTTTAGTACATAGAAACATACGTTACCATGCTTTGAAAATATTACCTATGAAAACGCAGACTGTATTAGTACTTAGTAGATGAAAATACGTAGATGAAAACATAGATGAAAAATTAGGAATGGAAATAATCACTTATCTTTAAAAAAAAAAATCACATTTTGAAAATATATGTTTCCATTTTATCTATGGAAACCTTTACTACCTTTACCTTTCACAATTATTGTTTCCTTAAAAAAAGTACCTTAGTTCTGACAACCACTACTTGAAATTGTTGCTATCCCCCCTCCCTACGAAAGAGATTGGGTAAAATCAACACATTATTGGACTGTACCTGATGTCTCATTGTACCTGTATAGAGTTTAACTGACGTTAGCACTGCATTCGAAACTTAAAAAAAAAAAAATTCAGAAGTACGAAAACTGAGTTCGCAAAAAAGAGATTTTCATAATCTGTAGTTCGTAAATGGGAGCGAAAAATTACATTGATTCTATGGGAGCGTATTCGGGACCACTCTATAGTTCGTAAAATCGCAAGTGTTCGTGAAAAAGAGGTTCGTGAAAACGAGAGTCTACTGTATTTAGTTTTATCAAAAAAAAAAAAAAAAAAAAATGATCGTTTTGTTTTTAATATGACATCATTTTTATTCACTGAATCATTTTGCCTAGCGTCTCAAACTCAGTATCAATGTAACGTAAAAATATTGAAATGTAACTGATTTATGAAGAAGAATGCGTGTTTTTTAATGTCTGACATCATTTTCTGTTCAAATATTATGAAAAAGTTAATTTCAAATAAAGACTAAATAAATAAAATAAAGTTAATTTTATTTGTAATGTGAGAATGGCATCAATAAAGATGTAATCGATAAAAATAATAAACCATGACTATTTTCCCTTTACTTTCAATATAAATGGAGTACTTCAGTTGCCACGATTACAAAATTTATATTTAAAACTACAAAAAAATTAATATCTCAAAAATAAATTGACATACAGCTTTCAAACAAATTGCAATTAAAAGGACATTTTTTTCCTTGTACGAAGGTGTAAAAATTGAAACTGTGCGATGTTTAGAAGTTTAAAAATTTGCAGTAGTTTGAAAATTGCAAAACCGAAATTTCATTTCAAATATCAAAGTGTTGCCATTCACAAAATGACGTATGCGTTACGCACAGATATGTTTGTCCTTTATAATATAGATTGTATACATATTGAAGAAATTGCTTGTGTATATGACACAGTAAATAGGTTGCCATAAAATACGTTATTATCAAATTTCTTTTCTCGTCAAGGCTATTTTCTGTATTTCGCCAAAGCTACTATATCAGAAACGTACCGAATTGCGGTTATATTTTGTTAAATATTTTGTTGTTTTAATATCGTAAATATATCATAACCTATACTGATTAAAATTTTTAGGTATATTCATTTTTTCTATTTAACAAACATCTTTGGAAAAGCATATATATAAAATGTTATTCTGCTTGAAATCACGTGACTCCCTTCAAAATTCTGTAATCGAGTTTTGGCGACCAACATTGGCACAATTGAATGTGTTAAGGAACTGTTTATGGCCAAATGAACACCCCCTGTTTTAAGGGTTTAGAGGCGGAAATTCTGTGTTTTCAGATTTTTCTGGTTAATTGTGCTACAAACCCGACTTACTTGTGAAATTTCATGATTCTACGACTTTTAGAAGTACCTTAGTTATTTGATGATGCGAAGTGAGTCGGTGACAAAAAAGTGCTTTTTCGGAATTTAATATTTCGAAAACTACTAAATATAGAAACATGAAATCGTGGAACCTTAGTTCAGTTTGACCATACGAACATGTGTATAAAAGAAAAATTTCTATATCTCTCCCTAAAACGACGTTATGAGGGGGTGAAAAGTATGCCAAAATGGTTCAGGAAAAGGTAGCTTACGGCTTGTGCGAACTTGACGGACGCACTGCCGTGCTCCCAGATAAATAAGTTAAATAGTTTTAAGTAAAAATTCTGATGCGAAATATTTTTATAAAACTTGAGTAAAATCTCCCGCCGTTCTAGTGTTAAGAAAATTCCAGTACATTAGCGCTCGTGGGTGGAGAATTTTCAGAGAATCCTAACAGCCAAGGATTTATTTTGACAGCTAGCAAGGTGTAACGAACAGTTGAAATTTGTTATGATAAAAATTACACAACTGCAAAAATAGTTAATTACTACAATGCATTTTCCTATTTGTTTTCTATAAAATTAAGAAATATATATAAGTTTAGTATAGGTTACTACTTAGTACTGTGTTTACATCGCAATAACTTGGAAAGTTCCAAAATTTAGATAACAAAAATTTGAAGCTGTAAATGAAATAGCTTGGACAGGGAATGAATTAACAGTTTTGTCCAGTGTGGTGAACAGTTTGCAGCAGAAGGTTAAAAATGAACTTCTAGTGAAAGAAACCTGTTTGTAGAATATTGGTATCACAATCATCAGTGAGTTTAGCTTACGAAATTCTCCGTCATGTTTATAGTGTGAAATGCCATGTAAAAAAACTAAAAATAAACAAACAAAAAGACTCAGTTTCATCCTGTAGATTACCCGGGTTTTTTAAACTCTTGTAATCATAATTGCTTGCAATTTCAAAGCCAAGATGTTTTAGTGGTGTACCGCGTATCATACTTGGCCGCCCCTGAAATAAATAGTGTTATTTTTAGAGTAGGGCTTATGTTTGTGACACAGTTTATATTATGAGTATCCTGGAATATTATTCTAAGATTTCTTTTCCAATTATGTTATAATTTCGGGGAAACTGTATTATTTTAGGGTTTATAACAATTATACGCATATTTCCATTTTTTCTGATGAGTTTACATATTTTAACCCCTTGAGGGGCGGTGGGATATACACCTAATTGCAATCCAGATTTACACCAGAAAATTTTAACTGAATTTTACTTTTATAATTTAGGTGGGAAAACGTTGAAAAACTATTTTTCTTTATTTTGAACAAAATTTTTTCTAAAGTTCCGGTATCAATTCAACATTACAGAGACACAATTACTTGCCCCTTAAAAGGTTAAATCATTTCAAGAGTGAATTGTGGAATTTGCATTTTTTCGGACCTGTCTTGTGAAATACTTCATGTACTTCTAATGTACGATAAAGAAGATTAATATATAGAAATTATTTTCTTGATTTCAGAATTTCAGTGGGTATAAAGCAAATAGGAAAATGGAGGGTAAATGCATTTTCTTCTTCAGCATAGCTCTGCTGATTTCAGTGCCTATGGCACAAGGTAAGCTTATTTTATTTATCTCTAATATTAAATACAAAGCTTCGCATAGATAAAAGTTCATGGAAGGTGTTCTATTTCTCATCATATAAAAAAAAAAAAAATTCTTAGAAATACCTTTTTGTTGATAAAATTTTCAGTTATTATTACGATATTATGAGCACAAAAAATGTTATGGATTTTTAAAACGAAGTATAGGCTAGTTCCATGAGTACTTGTAGTGTAAGTCATATGCTACGATTTTTGGCTACCAGTATTTTAGAACGGAAAATGTGACATTTTATCGGAGAATCTCGTTAATTGAATAAGGCGAATAGTCCAGGCAATAGGGAAATTTACCTACCAAAATTAATGGTAGTACTGGAAATTGGCTTTCTAGATGTTTTTTGGGTCGCTGAATCCGAATTTGTAACTTCCCACCAAAATGTCCCCCGGCAACCCCCCCAAATTTTGGTAAAAAGCCCCTCCAAAAAGGGTTTTATTAAAAAAAATCAATGTTTTTTTGTTTTAGAGAAAAAGTATCTAGAAATTCAGAAAGTAGACAAAATTTCCAACAAATTAGATATATGACATTATGACAGGATGAAGGGGAAGGAGGGATCTGTCTCGGAACATGCGCGCGGTGCTGCGTAAACTAAGTTGCGCAATTCCATTTAACCACTCACACGTTTACATTCGCCTTCCCATCTCCCCTCCGAACTTTCTCTATAAGGTTTACTTTAAGATTTTTGGGTCGCTGAATCCGAATTTTTAACTTTCCCCCCGAAATCCCCCCCGAACCTCCCCCCCCCCCAAAAAAAATAGTTGTTTTTAACTTAAATTTCTTATTTTTTAGGGGAAAAGCATTACGAAATTTAGAAACTAGACAAAATTTGCAATAAATAGGATATATGACATTATGAATTAGGATGAACGGGGAGGGTGAGGGTTGCCTCTGAACATGCATTGCGGCGCTAAGTGCACTAAATTATGAAGTCCAGGCAATAGGGGATTTTATCTGGCAAAATTAATACTAGTTCTGAATTTCGACTCACTTTATGTTTTTTGGGTCGCTGAATCCGAATTTGTAACTTCCAACCAAAATTTCACCCGGCAACCCCCCAAAAAATTAATTTTTTGTAAAAGTTTGGTTTTTGTGAAAAGCGCACGGAATGTTCCAAGGCAGCCCCCTCTCTCCCCGTTTATCCTACGTCATAATGTCATATATCCTATTTGTTGAAAATTTTGTCTAGTTTCTGAATTTCGTAAAGTTTTTCCCCTAAAACAATAAGAAATTTAAGCTAAAAACAACTATTTTGGGGATTTCCGGGGGGGAAATTTTGGGGGTAGGTTAAAAATTCGGATCCAGCGACCCAAAAAACTTAAAGTAAACCTTATAGAGAAAGTTCGGAGGGAAGATGGAAGGGCTAATGTAAACGTGTGAGTGGTTAAGTGGAATTGCGCAACTTAGTCCACGCAGCACTGCGGCGCATGTTTCGAGGCAGATCCCCCCTTCCCCTTCATCCTAAGTCATAATGTCATATATCTGATTTGTTGCAAATTTTGTCTACTTTCTGAATTTCTAGCTACTTTCCCCCTAAAACAATAAAACAAATAAAAACATTTTTTGGGGGGGCGTTTTACCAAAATTTGGGGGGGGGGGTTGCCGGGGGAAATTTTGGTGCGAAGTTACAAATTCGGATTCAGCGACCCAAAAAACATCTAGAAAGCCGATTTCCAGTACTACCATTACCGGTGGGCAACAAGGATAGTCGTTATCATCTATGTGACTTGCACTACAAAAGCCCATGGAACTAGCCTATACTAGATGCAATCTCACAAAACTTGACGGACAAAGTACTATGTAAAATAAGCTTCTTTATTATTGAATAGAAGAGGAGTACGAAACAGTGTTTCAAAAATTTATTTTAAAAGACCCCCCCCCCCCCCCCAAAGTGAAATACAGTACTTTTTTCAATGAAAACTCCAAACAAACAATCCGTAAACAACTGTGTAATGCAAATCAATTCGGCATTACCGCTAAATTCACCAGTGCAAGAAACAAAATTTCCTGGACCTATGAAGTATCACACAAGTAGGAAGTATATTCCTACGTCCATATCCTATTAAGTAAATAAAGAACGTAGTAAATAAAGCAAACTTGCAACAATGAAACTTGCGACAATGCAATCGAGCGAGCTTCTATGTGCATTTGCATTGCATCTGTCCTTAGGCAAATATTTGCACATATACATTGAACGTGCGCGGAAGTGAAATTTTAATTGAAAATTTCTACTAATTAATAAAAGTTTTGAAGAAACGAATGTACGATAGCAAAATTGTGGTAAAATATTTTTCATATAAAATAAGAATCTTTCAATTTGCTGAAGTAGTTTTTTCTCACGAACTGTCGAAAGAAAACGCTTAGCATTTTAACCCTCCGTCTACCAGACGGGTCCATTGGACCCGACAGGTACATACAAAATATTCATTCAAACCAGAAATTTCTTTAAAATAAACTAAGTATATAAACCAGACAAAAATAAGGTAAATAAATAAGTTAAATAGTTTTAAATAAAAATTCTGGTGTAGAACGTTTTATTAAAACTTGAATAAAATTCCCGGTAGATCTAGGGTTAAATATACTAATGGTGGAAACAGTGCATTGCTTTAAAAATTAATTTTAGTCACCAAAAGTCTTTTTTCGATCAAACTGTTAATTAGTTTAGCCCTTGCAGTGCCCAAATAATAATGCGTACTCTTATCTTCCGATCTAGAGTCTACTTTGTCAAAGATAGTAACATTTTCTTTTAGACTAATTAAAACCTCTTATCATCAAGATTAACCCCTTAGGAGGTTAATTTTTCCGACACAATAAACTAAAAATAGGAATTTTACACCACTTTTAGCGTACTAAAATGTTTGCCTTCCCAGCAAAGAAAGATACAGTGGGCACATCAGCTGGAAAAGGCATGGCAGCCAGCACTGCCATCACCGGTAAAGTACAAAGGTGCCATTACTTAAACCAGTACAAAAGTGTCCGTGCGGCATGCAGCTGGCCCATCAATGATGGCCAACAGCAGGCCAGCATTGGTATGCCATCACATTACTTCGATCCGGCACTTTTCCTGCAGTGCTAAAACCTATCCTACTGCTATTCCTTTGCTGGCCCAGCACTTTCCCTTAGAAAAATTTCTTATAGACTTCTATAAAAAAAACAATGTATCATAGAATTTCGGCCCTTTTTTCTATAAGTTAGTTTCACCAAGAGCTATAGATATATCTGTAGAAGTGTTTATAACAGAAATATGTATAGAAATATTTGAACTTGCAGTGGTTTCCATGTGGTCACCCTCCCAAGCACTAACTGCACTCGGTGCTGTTTGGATATCGCGATCGGACGTGAACAAGTACTTTCAGCGTATTCGACGACCACTCTTAGTTTCCAATCTCTCATGACACTATTTCAAGTTTGTTTCTTTTGTGATTTACGTTCCCAATCATTAAACTGTTATAAAAATTATTATGTTGTATAGAAATCCTATATACCGGGTGATTATAATTAAAGTTACGATTTCAAAAATCGATAATTTTAAAACTACTGATCAGAATGACTTGATATTTGAGCAGAACAATAGTGAGGCAATGAAATTTTGTTTGGCAAAGGAAAAAAATAAGTTCCAAAATGTGCCAATAGATGGCGCTGTCAGGGTTCATATTGTCTGGAGATATGCAAATTACTAATACGTGACATGCGCACCTCAGTCATAGCTGCCATAAAAATGCGGAGCACTGGCTCTTTGCCTGAATGCTTCATCATGACTCTGACAATGAAGAATCGCGCTCTGCTGTTGAAGCTTTTTTATAAGAACGATGACTGTGCTTTTACAGCTATTAGGAAGATTCGGACATTAAATCCATAAACAGGTGTCCAATAATCACAAATGGTCTGCGAAAAAGGATTGCTAAATTCGAAGAGACCGGTTCATTTGACGTTAAACGGAATAGAGGAAGGAAACCAGTTTCGGCTGCGGAAGTGGAAGATGTGGCTAGAGCAATTCAAGAACAGACTAACAGTGAGGCAGGAATCAGCAGTGCATGGGGCCGAATACTAGATATGCCGAACAGCACGGTGCGTAAAGTCCTACGGAACATCCTGCGCTGTTATCCATACAAGATAACTCATGTGCAGGAGTTGCTACCAGCTGACCTGGAAGCACGTTAATCTTTTCCACTACAATTTCTTGCCCGGATGGAAGTGGACAACGGATGGCCATGGAACAACCTGTGGTCTGACGAAGCCCACTTTCATTTGCAAGGTTCTGTAAATACGCCAAATTGCAGGATATGGGCGGCCGAGAATCCGTCCCAGCTACAGACATTACCTCTTCAGTCTGAAAATGTCACTGTGTGGTGCGGAATAACGGCAGCATTTATCGTCGGTCCGTTTTTCTTCGAGGAGATCACACCTGCGGGTCCCGTTACCTGCACCGGTACTGGCAAGCGGTATGAAGAACTTTTGCGTAACCATGTCCTTCCGGCAATTCAACAGCGTCAGTGTGTGGATCGCACAATATCCATGCAAGATGGCACTCCTCCGCACATTGCTACTCCTGTGAAGCAGCTACTGAGTGCTAATTTCAGAGTGCTGCTTTGAGAATACCAGAAGAATGTTGTTTACAACGGGCGGATTCAGAATCTAGCCGACCTGAACGCAAGCATCACACACCACACCCATTGCATCAGTACAGATACACTCTGATCTGTTGTGCAGCATGCCGTTTTGCCTTCCAATTAGTAGCGGAACAAGGCGGAGGGCATATCGAACAACTTATGCCTTAATCATCAGTAAGGTGTTTGTTCCATGAAGCTCTTTTTTTTTCATTTTTTGTCATTATCGCTTTGTCGCTGTAAACGCGTATTCTTGTCTTTTCACTAATAAATTTTTAGTAAATCCCTGGATTCTATTTTTTCCTTTTGGCTAACAACATTCCTGAGTTTAACGATTACATTTTTGGTCCTTCCCTCTGGCATTAGGCTTACAACGCCATCTATCGGCATTTTTTGGAACTATTTGTTTCCTTCGCCAAACAAAATTTCATTGCCTCACAATTGTTCTGCTAAAATATCAAGTCATTCTGACCAGTAGTTTTTAAATTATCGATTTTTGAAATCGTAACTTTAATTATAATCACCCGGTATTTTATACGCTTTTTTTTTATTATTGATTCTCAATTGTGTAAATTATGAAAACCGAAATCCTTTGTAACTTAGTAAAACCAGATTTCAGGAGGAAAAAAGTGAATTGAAATAGAGAATTTATTTATTTATTCATTTACTTATTTATTTTGTTGGTGGCAGTGGTGCTATATTATTTACAGTTTTAAAAGTTTAGCTTCACAGCTTAAATTGTGTTAAGATATTCATTTCAGATTTGTGTTCAAATTCTCAATGTCTTCGATATTCGCAACTCCAATTAGCGTAAGGTTTCCCAGCAATAATACTGCAAAAGTTCGTGCACTTCCATTTAGTGGTGGGCCAGCGCATGAGATAAAACTGAAACCCACCATAATTGCCGAAACGTCAGTGAAGGCTTACTGTGGAGACACGAAAAGTTTTGGTTTCTGTTAGTCTGTCTGTCTGTTCCGCGATAACTGCCGCAAAAAGCATCCGATCGGCTTGAAATTTCCTGGGCATGTTGATGAGGTACCCGGACTTAGCTGTATAGTTTTTGGTTAAATTTGGTTCATTCGTTCGGGAAATATGGAACATTTTATTTTGCTCTATAATGCTTTTCAATGGCAAGTCAGACGATTTTCAGATTTTCATTTGTTGAAAGAAATGGCTCATATGAAAAATGGATTTAAATGGTAAATTTTTGATGCTGAAATTTTTAAATAACATTATTAAATTATTCCAATAAATTATGTCAATATATTTGCGAGATTTTTTTAATTAGGTTTATAATATTGGGGGGAATTTTATGCATGTTTTCCAATAATATAAAGGATTTTGTTTTATCAAATTGACATAATGCATATTTCATTGTTTTCCCTTTTCTTTCTCTGTTGCCTAGCAACGTATTTAATCCTAATAATATTAGTATAATTGCGTGTATAATGCTTGAGTAAAGCCAACGTCAAAACAGATGAATTAATGCATTTGTATCTTTGCATATAGAAGGATTTTAGCCCAGAAATAAAAATAGGCAATATTTCATTTATTTTATTTATTTTATTGAAATATTTTGCTTAAAAATACAAAAGTTCATTATTTTCATAGAGAATAACGTAACATTTTCCCATAACATTTACCAATATTTCTTTAATTGTTGCCAAGAAAATCAAAACCCGGAATAATATTTTCTTTTAAACAATTTTCAATTGAAATGTTTTGTCGTGAAACAGGAAAATGAAAAATAAAATTAAGAATAGAAAAATTAATATGGCGGCATATTAAAAGTAAAAGGAAAACTCTCGAGTATTTCTTAATATAACAAGATGAAAAGTGTTGAGTAAATACGCATAGCAGGTGAATTAGATGTCATTTATCGAAAACAAAGATGCTGGAATAAAAAGATCTTGGGTAAAATAAAATTAACTGTTATTCACGGAGGAAAGAGATAGATGGAGATGCAGTATGCCGTAAAAACAGTTTGCAATACGATGTGCGTTATCGCTCAGATTTAAATGCCCTCATTCGGCCCAAACAAAACAAGCACGTGGAACAGGGACCAAATTCTTTGACTTCATCCGTTTTTTTTTTTTTTTTTTTTTTTTTTTTTTAAGCACGTCGTTGTGTTGTGCCGAATGTAGCGGATTTTAGGGTTACATTTTTGGCGTCACTTCAAGATTTATTGTCTGTGTACGGTTAAAAGGAATATTTTATTTTAAATTTAAATTTTATTAATTTATAAAAAAACTTATGCTTATCCTTATAAATCACAGCGTAAAAAAATCTAAGATATACTATAACCATCCGCACAATCAATAAAAAATTACGAATGTAAATTTAAATAGACTACGGGGGGTTCAGGGGGGCAGAGCCCCCCCTGAAGAAATGCTATTTTTGATTTAAAAAGTTACCAGACTAAGTAGCTCATCAGAATTTCAGAACATCAATGTACAACCACTTGTTTAACACTTTTAATTTCTGAAACTTTACGAAGTATCTTGTATGCTCATAAATATTTATGTAATTTGAAAACTTTAAAAAGCGATTTGTAGGAAGTTGAATATTATGCAATGAGTGTTAAAAAACAATGACTTGCAAAGATGACGTTGAGGCTCCTGATCTGCAGATTTACTAGTTTTATCTGATGATTTCCAACAGCAACGTTGACTGAAGCTGTCCAAAAGTAGTCATGCAGTGGTAGACCATCAGTCAGTACTTCTCCATCATTGCCAGCACCTATCTTGCTGCTGGACAGCAGTTTCCTCTTTGCTGGGTTATATAATAGAAAAATGTCTGCAATTAAATAAACCGAATATTGCAGTTTAAAATTAGGGGTGCAGAAAAGCTCTTATTAACGACACAAGTAAACTCTTCTAGCATGTTTCGACAAACCTGTTAATCCTTGGCTAGTTTCGTGAGTATTAGTAGTGTAAGTCACATGCTACGATTTTTGGCTACCAGTATTTTAGAACGAAAAATGTGAGTTATGTTATCGGAGATATCTCATTAATTGAAACAGGCGAAGCAAGCTTTTCGAAAATAACGGTGGGCAACAAGCGTAGTAGTTATCAGCTATGTGACTTAACACCAGAACCGCCACAGCGGTCACTTTGTCCGGTACCAAATAAAAATATCTCGATTCGAACCGGAAATTTCTTTCTAAAATAGTTTAAATATGTACTATAGAGAAATAATTTAAATACGTTAAATTGTTTTAAATAAAAATTCTAGTGTAAAATATTTTTATAACACTTGAGTAAAATTTCTGGCTGTTCTAGTGTTAAAAAACAAAAGCCCATGGAACCAGCCTATCCTAGATGGAATCTCACAAAACTTGACGGAAAAAATTACTATGTAAAATAAGCTTCTTTATTAATGAAGAGAAGGAAGTATGAAATAGTGTTTAAAAAAATTATCCCCCCCCCCCCAGTGAAATATAGTACTATTTTCAGTGAAAACTCCAAAACAAACAATCCGTAAACATATGTGTAATACAAATCAGTTTGACATTACCGCCAAATTCACCACTGAAAGAAAGAAAATTTCATGGACTTTGAGGACGATCTACAACAGGGCTAGTTTTTACTTTTTAGATTTTGGCTTCCAATTTTTTTTAAAAATTACTTTCACTTTTGGAACCGGATCTGAAAATGAAACAATCCTAATATAAAAAAAAATCTACAACCAAAATCAAAAAAGTAAAAACTAGCCCGGATGTAGATCGTCCTCAGCTATCCTATGCAAAAAAAAAAAATATTCAAAAATATTAAAATCCAAACAAGATATTTGAAAATAACTTCCCCATAGGATTAACATTATCATCCGGGTTTTTTTGAGTGACTAGTGTGGCCTCTTAAGAAGTATAACACAAATAGGAAGTATATTCCACGATTTTTTCAGAATAATCCAAGAGAAACACTGATACTGCGAATTTCTAGCTACGAATTTAAAAATAAAAGTGACATATGAGAACAGAGCGAGGTAGTAAAATAAATGGAACTGCAGTTAATAATAGTATATATTTGCTCTAATTAAGTTCAATAAAAGAGAAACACTGCTACTTCGACATTCCAGCCACGCAATTAATATGAAAAGTGACGTATGAGAACAGAGGTAATAAAATAAATATAATAAGTAAGGTAATAAAATAAATGGAGCTGCAGTTAATAATATTATGTATTTTTTCTAATTAAGTTCAATCCAAGAAACTGCTACTTCAACTTTCAATTCTAATAATTATTGGCTCTCTCATTTTCAAAACGATGTGGTGTATTTGTATAAATAAAAAACCTATAGTTATTAAAATATTCTCTGATGAAGGGCTTGGAAAAGCTTGAAAGTACTAAGAAGTTTTAAATAAAATGTATACTTTCAACTTGTAACATCGCTTTTATTATTTTAGTCGCCTTTTAACCTCTTGACGACCGGTGATGCCGTCACGGCATCACTTAATTTTAATTCCTAATTGAAACATTGGCACCAGATTTTTTGAGTGAAAACTTCACTTTTATTAGATAAGTGAAAATATACCTTTACTTGTTTATAAATAAATATCCTTGTAAATACTAGTGTGCCTCAATTATTTCACAATTTACAAATACAAGTACCTTGCCCCTGAAAGGGTTGAGTAAAACAGTGAAACTTTTAAAGTCTATATTTGTCTGAGCGAAGCGAAGGCTAATACTCAGCGAAATATTACTGTCCGGACACATTACAGCTACGATGGATATTAACTCTTTGAGCTCTGGAGGGAAAATTTCCTCAAAATTCTAATTGTCACATTGGCACCAGTATATTTCAAAGGAAAAAAATCGGTTTACGATATACATGAAAAGATGCAATTAACCTTTTTCAAATAAATATGGTCGAATATTCCGGTGCCATTCTGACATTTCGCAAATAAAATTAAGTGGTGGAAAATTCAACCATCAGAGCTCAAAGGGTTTTAACGCCATGTCCTACTTAAAAAAAAGCCTAATAAAAACCTTTCGTCAAGCATAACTCAAAACATATTTTTCGGATTTCGTTTCTGATTGCACCAGAAGGTAGCTATGAGGGCCACCTACTGAATGCAGCTACTACGAAAAATAAGTTCCAAACCGTTTAAAAATTATATTAAAAAAACTGATAAAAAAGCACAATTTATCTGTGTGTGTCACTTTCACCGGTGGATGTTTTCGTAGACAACTGGTTTGAACACATGGAGCAAATACAAAAAAAAAAAAATACGCACGCAATAATATTGAATAGATCAGTTTCAACCACGTGATCACCAGCGCCATCGCGAAGACTTTTTATTGATGGAGGAGAGAACCTTAAATTGCTAAGTCAAATTTCAGTATTTTCCAACTCTTTTTATAATTTTGCCAACTTACCACAGTTAGAAAATGTAATATAGTTCTTATTTGTTAAAAGTTTAATAATATTCCTAATTAGTTTTGTAATTTTTGCCAAAACTATCAGAAATAGAAAATATATTATAGTTTTTATTAAAGTTTTAACCCCTTAATTCTCGCTCCCCTCATATTCGCGGGCTGTGTCTTTCACTCAGATTGTTTGGTTCACACCAGTTTTATAAAATAGTGAAATTGGCTACATCTTAGTATCGTTTTTCCTGTCATTAAATAAGGTGAATATTTCTTTTTCATAAAAGTGGTGCCAATAAGCAATTTCAATTTTTTAACCGTAATTTATTTCGAGCGTGAAAGGGTTAAACAAATTTGACAACTAAGTTTGTAAATTTGTCAAGTGTAATAACATTCGTGAATGTTTGGGGGGGAGCCCCCCCCCCCTTAGCGAGGCCTCTGGTGAGCACAAACCTTGCAACAACCCGTGGCTACCAGTTTTGGTGGGCAAACAAATAATAATACAGTATTCCGTAGCACGGTGACCGTTTTTAGCATGTTGTATGAAATACAACAAATCTGGCTAAATCTGGCTAAAAGCTCAGGCTAAAAGATAGTTGTCAGTCTATCGACTGGAAATTAACAGATTTTTTTAATACTCGTTTAACGAAATTTAGGAACGATTGTGGATGATTAAAACAAAAGACATGAGTGTTTATTGTCCGGGAAGCTCTGGATGTTTGTCTGTCTATCATACACCATGCAATTTTCTTGTAAAGGATGATATTATTATGCAGTAAAAGCTCCATAACGGACACACCCGATTAGTGGACACCTCTATTTAGCGGGCATTTTTTCGATTACCAACCCTTAAATAACTGTGCATTTTTTACTCTCAGTAGCGGACACCTCCAAATAGAGGACAAATTCTGCCCTCCCGAGGTGTTCGCTATTTAGAGATTTTACTGGTAAAACCTCCATAACGGACACACCCGATTAGCGGATACTTCTATTTAGCGGACATTTTTTCGATTGCCAACACTTAAATAACTGTACATGTTTTAGTCTCAGTAGCGGACACCTCCAAATAGAGGACAAATTCTGCATTCTCGAAAGTGTCCGCTATTCAGATGTTTTACTGTATATATTATTGATTGTAATTTTACAGGGCCGCACAAAAGAATAAGAATATATGAAACGAATATAAACTAGCTTCGGGATTGGTAGATCGGTAATGGTAATGTAATTTTAGAATGTTGTTACAGTCAACCGCAGTATGTTTTTAGAGTTTCATTCATCTAACGAAACCCTACCTGCCTCACTCCTTTGTCTGTCTGTCTGTCCGTCTGTCACAGAGCCCGTTCTCAGAAACTATATATGTTGGAGACTTGAAAATTTGCATACTTATAGCTGAACACCACACATCAAACGGCAAATAATAAAATTTTGAAAAAGTCTAATATTTAACCCTCTGGGCTCTAGTGTATTTTAAGCAATTTTTCTAATTCAGTCCCTAATAAAGTTGGAGACATGGAATTTTGCATACCTATAGCTGAACACCTCACATCAAACGAAAAATGATAAAATTTTGAAAAAGGTCTAATATTTAACCCTCTGGGCTCTAACTTATGTATTTTAAGCATTTTTTCTAACTCATCCCCTAATTAAGTAGGAGACTTGAAAGTTTGCATACTTTTAGTTGAACACTTGCGATGACACGATAAATCATGAAATTTTGAAAAAGTTATATTTAACCCTCCAGTCTCTAACTTCTGTATTTTAAGCAATTTTTCTAACTCAGCCCCTAATTAAGTTGGAGACATGAAAATTTGCATACTTATAGCTGAACACCTCACATCAAACGACAAATAATACAATTTTGAAAAAGTCTATTATTTAACCCTCTGGGCTCTAACTTGTGTATTTTAAGCCATTTTTCTAACTCAGCCCCTAATTAAGTAGGAGACATGAAAGTTTGCATACTTATAGCTGAACACTTGCGATAACACGATAAATCATAAAATTTTGGACAAGTCATATTTAACCCTCCGGTCTCTAACTTCTGCATTTTAAACAATTTTTCTAACTCAGCCCCTAATTAAGTTGGAGACATGAAATTTTCCATACTTAAAGCTGAAAACCTCACATCAAACGACAAATAATAAAATTCTGAAAAAGTGTAATATTTAACCTCTAATATTTTGTCTCGCGCAATTTTTAAATTTAAACAGTTTTGCAATACTATTTTTTGTTCATTTTGCATAATAAGTGTAATGTGACGTAATTTCTTCTATTTAAGACTTCTAACGCATGTTAATGAATTTATTTTACAATATCCTTTCTCTTTTAAAATTCACATGTAAATATAGTTTTTATGACGTAATTTCCAATAAGTGCCTGCTTTTTATACCTAATTTTTTAATTCTAATTTGAAGGTTTTTTCTGTTTATAATAGTAAAGTGTAAATAATTTTTTTATTTCAAGCAAACATTGTTGTTTGCGCTGTTTATACAGTTGGCAACAGTTTAAATTAATACCTTTTTCTAAAATATGTAAAAAATGTCTGTCGAAATGCTGAATATTTAAATTTAAAATAGAAATAAAACCTCAAAAAAGGAGCCAAATTAAGAACAATTAATGGAATCTGCACACCGGTATCTTCTATTGAATAGAATGATCTAAAAATGATTAAATTCCCATGTATAGTTTTTGCTCCTATAAAACTTTTTTAATGGAACGATTTTGTCCAAATTTAGCATTAAATATCTCTTAAAATAATTCTTCTATTTGAAAACTGTATGTATCAGCGTGTTGATCAAACATTTCTCTATAATACCACTGATTTTCATATTTTTGTAAACAATAGATTTCTTAATATTAACGAAGAAAGACCTCCAGTCACAAAAAATTCAAAACCAGCGGCGGCGGCGATGGCGGCGGCGGTGACAGCGTTAGTTACTTTTTTTAGAATAGAGAGATATATAAGAATAAAAACTTGTCTATCTGTCTGTTTGAAATTCTATAAAAATCCACAATTTGGAAGCCAAAATTGTGAAAAGATAGGTACATGTATTAAAACATGGCCGAGGTAACTAAAGTAATCCGGAATCGAAATAATTTATAGTTAATTTTTAATTAATAATAAAACACCAATTTAACAGCAATTTCTTATCAAATTTAAACATTTTTCGTTATAGCAGTTGCCAACAATTAAAATACACAAAATTATTACTACAACAATTAATTTTCTACTGCAAGATTTCCACGTCAAAAATGAAAATGAAATAAATAGTTTGCAGAATTTAAAAAAAGGTGAATATTACATCATAACTTTTCTATTGTGAGATATTCACGTGAAAAATGAAAATGAAATAAATAGTTTGACGAATTTAAATGAAAGTGAATATAACTTCATAACTTTTCTATTTCGAGGTTTCCACGTGAAAGTGGAAAATATTACGTCATATTGGAAATATGAACGACGTGGTGGATACAGTATAACGTCATATGAGTGTGAAAAATGTATTGAATCATGATAAAAACACGATTAGGGAAATATTGGCGTATTTTAACATTATTGCTCCAATTATAAATTGAAATAAGTTCATTTATAGCTGTATTTTTTGCGTCTGTTATATACATTTATATATTTTTATGCAGCGTTTTCTATGATTCATTCATACGACATTTCGACTGCTTTTTTTAATGCTTGTTTTGTGTTGTATGTTAAATTTTGAAATTAATTTTTCAGAACAAACATCCTACAAATTCTGGGCAACGCCAGTCACTTTAGTTTGTAACACATAAATGGTTTTTTTATCTGTACATCTAATGCTAATATTATAAAGCGTTATAATATTATAACGTGTATAATATTATTAATGCTTTTACGTTTGTGAGGTGTTATCTCTGAAATGACATAGCCAACTTAAAAAAATGTTGGTGGCCATCTCTGCTCCGAAAAAAAGACTGTATTTTATGTCAGTGCAAGAACCTACATCGCTGCAGGAGCAAAAAAGTTCTAAAATTGCTATTTCTGCGATATTTATTGGGTTAGAAACTTTAAATTTGGTGTGGTAGTTACTTTTAAGATGTAAATACTCGTAATGAACGCTCTCTAAAAAGTTCAATTTGACGGATAAACGTAAAAACTTCTAGAAAGGTTCTAAACTATGATTTATTTGGAATACACAAATTTTTGGGATACTGTTGGGGTTAGAAACTAGAACTTTGGCATGGTAGTAATTTATAAGATGTAAATGCTCGTCGTAGAACGAGTTATAAAAAATCGAAGGACGGATCAAAGCGGAAAAAGATCTAAAGATGATCTAAATAACGAAGTACATGGAATTGTTAGGAATATAAGCATGAAAATTGACATGGCTGTATTTATCATGACGTAAATTCTCGCATTAGAACAATTTGTAAAAATGTCGCTATCTAAAACAGTGCAGAAACAAAAAACTTTCGAAAATTTTCTATTTCTGTGTTACTGCTGAGCTCAAAATCTTGAAATTTTGCTTCGGGTTAGTTTTAAAATATACAATTGTCTCTATGAATGGTTTCTAAAAAAATTAAAATTTAAAAAGATGAAATGAACGGAAAGCGATCTCAATTACCATTAATTTGGAATTATTAGGTATAGCAACTTTAAATATTTCATAATTCTGCATTTCCTCCACAAAACATGGAATTTAAATGCAACAAAACTTATAGATACCCACCTAGCATTAAATAAATTGTGTAAATATTGAATAAAGACCTCTATGAAACAGTGAGTAGGTTGTCCAAAAGTACTTGTTAAAGTCTTCCTTCTCTAGGCTTTTTTCTCTCTCGCCAAGGTCACTAACAGAGGGAAGTGCCGTTTTAAATGTGATATGAATTTTTTATCTGATTCATTTTTCTAGACATTTTATCATAAGGTCATATTCTCAATTATCATTAGTAGATTTTTTATATATTAACTTATTCTGGTGAAATATCATAATCGGGTTCATATTGGCGTATGTTAGCTTGCATGATTTGCTGAATAAATATGTATGGATTTGTAAATTACTTCAAATGACACTTTGACAGCTCAAAAGTTATGCAGACGATATATTCAGATCTTGTGTCATACTTTATGTTGCAATCATTGCCGATTTCTTTTATTTAATACATGCTAAATACAGCTCAACTTGTGCAGAATGTGTTTGAAAACAAAACAATACACCGTATGTAGTGGCCAGCATACACTCATAATTTAAATCCGATCGAGCGTATATAAAACACACTCTAACGAAGCATTGCATGCTACTGTTGATGTATTTGGTACTTTGATATTATATCGGATTTTGAGGAGAGAATTCCTTAACTGTTATCGACAACCTCATTGCATCCGTGGTGAACAGATATTGTACAATATTAACTAAGTATTCCGGGGGAGCACACACCATATAAAGTATAGTCCATTCTTTTTTAACATCATATATTTGTCATTTAAAGTTACTCAAATTGGTGCGGAGCGTCTGATTATGCTCTTGACATCATTTTACACAGTTAAAATTCCGATATAAGATAATTTAGTGTTTCATTTTCTATTTTACTTTTAATATAATGCGTACTTTCAATTTTATATTCATGCATGGCTGTCTTGCATGGTTTTATTTCCTAGTTTTTTAAATAGTGTATGCGAATTTATATATAAGATTTTGTAATTCTACGATTCGTTTATTTTCATCATTTCAATTTACCGCAGTATGTGGACAATTAAAGATAACATCTTATTTTCTTTGCTTCCACATGTTATTATTAAATCTATATTCTCAGCAATATCGCTCAGACTAATCCGTTTGAGGGAAGTACTAGTATATATTTTATATTTGAATCAAGGTTAAATGTTGCGTTTCGTATTATGATATTATTAGTAATACACTTTTTAACCCATTAAGGACTACCATGTTTTACAGGAATTTTATTCAGCTCTCACCACTTTTTGTTAAACACTTTCTTTTGGTTTATGAATAATTTAAATGTGTTAATTAAATAAGGCAAATTTTACATTTCTATTTTACTGGTATCAAAAAAAGTGCAAAAAAGACAAATACAATGTTGCGAAAACGCAACGTCAGTCTTTAATGGGTTAAGTAAAAAAAATGTTGATTTTGAAAATTGATGCTGCTATATTACGATAGATAAATGTTGGGTAAACAAAACAATATGTAAATTAAAAGTTTGCGCTTTAATCAATTTAAATGCAAAGCAAATTCATATACACAAACTGTAGGCATATCTCATGGATTTAGCATGTATTAACTTTACTGGTAAAAAAAAAAAAATTAATTACATTTTTGTTTACGCCATTTGGTGTTTAGTTTCTCATACGTACTGAACCATTTCTATTTTATACAATAAAAATGTGTTTGGTGGTATTGGCCAATTTTTTCATTTTTCTAAATACTGCAAATGGGTTAAGGACGCTTGATATAGAATATTTGTAAGTATAAAAACTCGAATATAAAAATTTAAAGAGACTACAGTGAAACCTCCCTGTGCGATCACCTCCATTAAGCGACCACCTCCCTGAACGACCATTTTTTCATGGAACGAAATTTATACCCATAGGCTCAATACTAATTTTACCTCCATACAGAGACCATCCCAGTTGAACTCCCTCCACGAGCGACCCATTTTTTTGAAGAAAATGAAACAAATTCTTTTTTTTTTCTGGTCGCTTGAAGAAGGTTTTATTAGAAAAATAATTCCGGAGAGCGAATTATTCGTCAAACTTCTAAACTAAGTTTAGATTTCTTTTTTATATTTTATTCCGGTAACTTTTAAGTAACTAACCCCCTTTGTCCCTTTTTAGACAATGAATTTAACTCTGATTACAAATTAAGAATGATGGTCCATAAAATCCTCTGCCCTATTCTATCAGGATACTCTCAAAGAAATAGATAAATTAATGAAATCATCATTATTTGTTTGTACCTGTCCAAAAAAAAAATGTGTTTCTTTACTGAATTTTGAAAGAACTTGGAAATGAATGTTATAAAAGATAAAACCGTAAAATCAAAGCATTTATAAATGTATTCAGTTTTTAAACTCTGCAGTAATTCTGTAATTAACTTTTGTTTTGATACTGAAATTTTCATATTTTTTCCTAATGTGACAATAAATTTAGTAACATTAATTGTTACCTTTTTTCCACAATTAAAATCCAGATTTAAACATGACCTCCATTAAGAGACCACCTCTCGGAGCAACCAATTTTTATTGAAACGGAACGTGGTCGCTTTAGGGAGGTTTTACTGTATTTATATAACTAACACAATCGTAGACTGCACGGTTTTTTTTTAAATATTAATTTAAAATTTATGTTTACAGGGTCAAAGGATTGTCCGTCTATTAAAAGACCGGCACGTGGATCCAAGTCGTGCGTAGGATTTGAAGACAACAAGTGAGATCTTAATTTTTGTATTTTGTAGACGTTTTACCGAAACTGAACTATAAAGATCAGAGCCAAATCGGAAATAGTATTGCACAACTTCTTGCATATCAATATAGACCGATAGCCGGCAGCACAGACAACCACCTCATCGAGTTGGACGCAGAAATTCCAGAATTAGGTAAAACTGGATTCCCATATTAAAACGCAATCAGTCTGTTAAGTCATATCTTGGTGGAAAACACCTAAAAACCCGATTTTAGCGGTCGACTCGTAGGTTTACCAATGCGTTTTCCTGCACCCAAAGGTATGAAAACATGGCGGACTGGGAGCAGGAAAGCTCAATTTTAAACCTACGAGTCAACCGGTAAAATCGCATTTTTAGGTGTTTTCCATCAAGATATGACTTGGCAGACCGATTGCATTTTAATATGGGAATCGAGTTTTAGATAATTCTGGAATTTCAGCCTCCAACTTGATGAGGTGGTTGCCTCATGGTTCTTAAGCCTCCTTGAATTTTGCAGATCAAAAAATTTTCTGCGCACCAGTATCATCTTATAGAAAATCTCTTCTTAAAAGAAGGCGAAATATAACGCGTTTAACCTAGATTTCTTTTTCTATAAAACGGTTTTCCTGGAGAAATAACGGTATCCGTACTAAACATGTGTCTGTGCCCGGTTTAATATGTACCGGAGCATGGTACCAAAGATGGAGCTTTAAATAAAGAGGAGGAGGCTGATAGTGTAATGCCAACCGTTTGGGCGTGAAATGACTAAGGCAATTGCCAAATCACCTCCCCTGAATTCTAGGCCTGAGTGCTGGCACAAAAATGGCTGCTGTCCTAGGAATAATTTTTTAACTGTTTGTACGGTCCCCTGAATTTAGACACAAGTATTTTCCAAAAGTTTTCATTGGCTTGGTATCTGACTACGTTGCAAATGCAATTTTCGACCAAAATTGTCAATTTTATTTTATTTTATTTTATTAAATACCAACCTTTTAGCTTTCCAAAACTGTATTTGTTTTTATTGTACGATAAATAGATCCGGAGTTATAGCGGTTTTAAAATTACTCAACAGCTGTCACTAAAACCGGAAGTGCTGTTTAAAGGGCTTCAAAATTTAAAATTTTTAAATTTTTAAATTGCTTTTAAAGGGTCGTATGTTTGGAGAAATTTCGCGATTTTGGATGCATTTGTTTAATAATAAGAAATTTAAATAATATGCTCCGTGAAATTTAGATGTATATTACTGTAAATTCTTGGAGTAAAACTTAAATCTAAACTTTAAATGCATTTTTTGGAAAATGTAATTTTCGGTGAAAATTCCATATCCAAAACATGATTTCTCAAAAAGTTATTGGAATATCACTATGAAATTTAAAATATATATTATTTACACTATTATGAAGGCAATGAACTAAAGATTTAAATTTAGAATAAATATTTTTTGTTTTATGGATGTTTTTGTGGAATGACATCGATGAATTTTATGAAAATTAACATGTAAACAGCTGCGATATGCTATAAGTTTTGAAATACGTAAAGAATCTCTTAGATTTTAGTTCATTGCCTTCACCAATGTCATAAATATGAATTGTAAAAAGGAAATTGAGATACATACAGTAGAATTTCCTTTAGAGCGTTTTGCGTTTCGGGCCAAATTTCCTTAAATTTTACTATAAATTCCTCCATTTACCGAAATTTCATCAATGAATGAAATATTTTTTACTTTTTTTCACATTTTCTAGTCCTAATCTTAGTAAAAATAAGTTTAAAAAATAATTAAATAGCTGTTTTGGAAAAAATTGCTCCGTACGTAGGCAGGCACCTTAGGAAACAGTTTACCTCTTCAACAATTTTGTTTAGTTTTCAAAATATGGTTCAAATGGTGAACTCAATGCATTTCAAAGTTGAAATAAAAGTGAAATTTGAAAAAAATTGTAATTGCATATTTAATTAAAATTTTAAAAAAGTTAAAAAAATTGCATTTTTAAAAATCACTACTACTTTTTAAAATATTAATATTTGGGACCATTTTTTTTAACATTTGCAAATGTATATTACACAAGAATGCGCATGGACTTTTAGATACACAACCGTATAACTTTTACTGATATATATAGTGAAAACGATTAAATCTAACAATTCTTCATAAAGTTTTATTAAAAAAAAATAATAATAACAAAAAACCTGAAGGCTACTTCCATGCGCAGATTTATCACATGTATAATAAAGTACATAAAAAAAAAGTTTAAATTTCTATCACAAATACAAAAAAAGCCTTAGCATTATTAACCCCTTTAAAGACGGTGGTTTATTTTTGGACCACTTAATTTTAATCCCTAAATGCCATATTGGCACCAGAATATTGGAATCAAAAACTTCCTTTTATTAAGTACGTGAACGAAAGCTTTTGCTTCTTTTGGAATAAATTTGTTTGTAAATACTGGTGTCATTCACTCATTTCAGCATTTTACGAATAGAAGTACCTTGCCCTTGAAAGGGTTAAAACAGGAAAGTGAGGAAAATATGAATATGGGGAAAAAGCCAGTTAAAATTTTAATGTGTGTGGGTAAATGCACTGGTCGTATTAACAAAATTTACAATATCTCACGATATAATTGCTGTATGGGTAAAAATGAGGTATAAAAATATTCACAGTTAAACAAGATTTCATTTATTATTTAAAAAAAAGGAAAATCTATTTTTCTGCCAATTTTGAGATAAAATGTCCACTTAATTAATCTAACAAAAATAAAGCGAAAAATACTTTTAAAAATTATCATATTCAAATCCGAGGGACCATACATACACTGAAAAAAGTCTGCCTACGAAAACAGCAATTTTTGTATCAGCACCCAGGCCTAGTATTCAGGAGGCGGTTGCTTCAAGATGACCTGGGTTCACACGCTATTAACCCTCTCGCTGCGTAAGTAATTCTTCGCGATGAGCGTCTTTTACAGAATTTTTAATCTTTATCACCGGTTCTTAAAAGGAGAAATTTTTGACTATCGTAATTGGAGAAAATGTCCTAATTAAATCAGACAAAGTTTTCGCTAAAAAATAACTGGTGGAAACAACCAAATTGTATTAATTTGACGGGAAAATGCATGCTCGATCATATCTCGGGCTGTACAGCGAGAGGGTTAAGCCACGTCCCATTTTGTAAGGACTCTACCACCAGTATTATTATAAAGATCATTTTCTTCAGGATTTATTAGCTAGAAGATAGTTTTATGCGATTACTGATGGTAGAGCCCTTACAAAATAGGGCGTGGCTTAATAGCGTGCGAACCCTGATGGCGGATGTTCGTTTTTTTTTTTTCACCAGATTTGGTCCTGATTAAACGGCAGCAAAACCTTACACCACTACAAAGTTATAGAAAGTTTTCTCTTTTTTATGACAAATGTTCTGCATGAATAAGACGTTTAAATAACAAGAAAATTGTCATTAAAATTTACTGGTGGAAGTTCCACCCGGCAGTAATCAAATTTATTGACATTCACATGCTATTGTGCACGTTGTCATAATATGGCGGAACTGCATGGCCTTACTGCTACCGGAGAAAACTTCCACAAATATAAAGGAAAAGATATTTTTGTAGTTATTATGAAAGAAACTTCGCATGAATAAGAGGTTTAAATAGGGAAGAATTTCTTTTAAAATTTACCAGTGGAAATTTATCCTGGCGGTAATCAGAACCTGCTGAACCGCTGCCATCGAAATACTCAAGACCAGAGGACACGAGTTGTGACGTCATCACTAATCGACCGACTTCTCAATTACTTACACAATGTAACTCTGGTGGTAAAAAAATTGTAAAACAGCTTTTACTTATTTAAAAGAAAAAAAAATGAATTTTCCGGTGTGAATTGAACATTATAGAAGCAGAATTACATGCCCCTCAAAGGGTTAAACGCAGAATCTGAAAAAAAATTCTGCAATTAAAAAGGCGAAATATTCTATTCGGAGATTATATTTTAATTATACGAACTTTGAAAAACTCGCTTTCTCTCATACGATAATACACTATTTCAATATCCTTTTTTTTTTTTTTTTTTTTTTTTTTTTTTTTTTTTTTTTAACTAAAATATTATGTATTTCGCGATGTCTACCTGGTCACAAATTTAAGGATCACGACCACAAAAAAGAAGTTATTCTTAAGTGCAAAGATGGAAAATGGGCTCCATCAGACAAATTTCCAGAATGCATACGTAAGTATTTGTCGACTTTAATATCTATATTATAAAACCAAAACATGCCCGTAAGAGCTTTGACGGCCTATTGAAGGTTTCAATAATCAGGTCAATAAATTTCGCTTTTATTTCAAATTTTTAATCTCCAAAACAGCATAAAATTTCAGTTTTTACAAGGTCGACAACAAGGCTAGTAGGATGTGGCAATCCCAAAACTTTCTTCTAACCCATACATGTTAATATTTCCTGAAATATAAAGCATATCAGTGCCACCGATTAAGTGATTTATACCAAAATCTAATCGGCAACAACTAATGTCAAGTTGTAGCTGAATCTGAAGTTTGATGAAAATCCTGCATTAGTTTTTGAGGAAGAACTATTGCGGAAATCGTAAAAAAATCTACATTGCAGCGCCACCTGTTGCTCGATTTACTCCAAAAACTAATCAGGACCTTTTTATCCCCTTGAGGGGCGGTGGGATATATTTTATCCCATCTACGATTAATGACATATACACCAGAAAAATTTTATGAAATTTTACTTTTCTAATTTTGGTGGAAAAAAGTCGTAAAGTTATTTTTCGTATTTAGGAATAAAATTCTTCTATTTTTCCGGTGGGAATTCAGCATTACACATACGTAATTGCTTGCCTTTCAAGGGGTTAAATCAGAGACTAACTGAATCTGATGTTTTATGAAAATTCATACATTAGTCCTTGAGGTACAGTTATTGCGGAAATCGTGATAAATGCAGCCTAGCAGTGCCAATTGTTGGGCGATTTACACAAAAAACTAAACAGCACTAATTTACATCAGGGACTAACTGAATCTGAAGTTTGGTGAAAATTCGTGTATTCGTTCTTGAGATAGGGCTACTGCGATAATCATGAATAACGCTGCATAGCAATGCCACCAGTTGGGCGATTTACACAAAAAATTAATCAGCACGCAAATTATATCAAGTACTAACGGAATATTAAGTTCTATGAAAATCCGTGCATTAGTTCTTGAGATATATATCTAATGCGGGAATCGTGAAATATGCAGAATAGCTGCGCCACCTGTTGGGCGATATACACTAAAAAGTAATCAGCACCAGTTTATATCAGGGACTAACTGAATCTAAAGTTTATTAAATTCCGTTCATTAGTTCTTCCGATAGAGAAACCAAAAAATTTGTCTCACACACAGACAGAAGAACGGACGGACATTTTGTAAAAACATATTTTTATAGTTCCCTGACCCCTAAAACTAGTAAATCCGTCGTAAAACCGTTCGAAAATTTTCTGAATCCAATGCTTTCTTCTTGTAAAGATAGAAGAAAGTGAAAAAGTACTTAATGCGATTTGTTAGAAAACTATCTTTCGATATGATGTCTTTTTGCATGGATTTTTAGCACTAGAAGGGCCGTGGGAGGTCGTTTCGACCACTACCGGTTTTTCTGTACCACTACCCGATTACATTTCGGTTCGAACAAGAAATTTCTTCATAATATAAGTTTAAAAGGCACACAAGAAAAGAGAAAAATTAAATAAATAAGTTAAAAAGTTTTAAATAAATATTCTCGTGTAAAATATTTAAAAAAATTTTTACTCGAGGCCTAAAAAAGACACTTAATTTTTATTTTACTAACACCCGAAATATTTAACTAAAAGTTTTATTTTATGACATACATGAAAATAAGGAAGTTCGTATAATATACTAAAAATAATAACTCTTTTACCCTGCCTAACTATATCCATAATGTATGTAAGCAACGTAATGACATCCGACGGCTGCATCAAAATACAAGGGATCCTACTTTAAAGCCCATGATTTATAGGCTTAATAATAAAATTAAAAACATCATTTCTAAAGAAAAGCAAAAAAGCTGAAGCAATTTCCTTAACTCCCTCTCCCCTAAAGATAACTCTCTCTACAATATAAAGAAAAAACTTAATAATAATTATTCTACCATTACCCCCCTAACTGCTTTTAATACCACGGCATACACGGACAAAGACAAGGCGGAAATTCTCGCCAGGTCCTATGCTGAGCAGTTTTCCCCTAACCATTACCCTTCCAGCCCTAATCATTATTTTGAAGTCAATGAAACTGTTCAAAATTTCTTAGCTACCCCTCCCACGGACCCAGTCCCGGAAATTCATCCAATTGTTATTTCTAATATCATCAAAAATCTTAAAATTAGAAAAGCCCGTGGATACGATAATATAACTAACTATGCTCTTAAAAATCTTCCTTGCAACTGTATTATTTATCTTACTAAACTTACTAATGCTATCCTTCAGTTCTATTACTTCCCTAAAGCTTGGAAGACTTCTATTATTGCACCTATTCCTAAACCTCAGTGTAATCTTCAAGATCCGACTAACTATCGTCCCATCTCTCTTTTACCTTCTATCAGCAAAGTTGTTGAGCGAGTCATCAGGTCCCAGCTACATGACATCTTAGATGCACAAAACATACTCATTCCTGAGCAATTCGGTTTCAGAGCTAAACATTCCACATTACATCAACTCCTTCGTGTTGTAGAGTTCTTGGGTGAGAAACTAAACACGAATACACCAGCTGCAGCTGTCTTTCTTGATGTCGCTAAGGCATTTGATAAGGTCTGGCATATTAGCCTTATATACAAATTAATTAAGCTTGGTATTAATGCTAGACTTATCTTTCTCATACATTCTTACCTTAGCGACCGCACCTTTCGTGTCCGCCTTAATAACATACTTTCCACTTTATACTTTATTCTCTCTGGTATTTTACAAGGGTCGGTCCTCGGCCCTACATTATTCAACATTTTTTTCAACGATATCCCAAGAACTCTGAGGTCTTATCTTGCCCTGTACGTGAACGACACAGCAATGTACGCCTCTGCACAACACCCATTCACATTATACAAAATTCTCCGAAAACACATAGATAAATTCCTTAGCTGGTGTACCCTGTGGCGTGTTAAGCTCAACGAGCGGAAAACAGCTGCTGTCTATTTCTCTAGAAAACCAACATTTCCCAATCGTATTACTATTAACAACACTACTATGCCTTGGACTAATGACACTAAGTATCTGGGGGTTACCCTTGATAGAAGACTTACTTGGAAAAAGCACTTTACTAATATTCGAAGCAAAGTTGCTGGTATCTCCCAGGTCTTTTCTCCTCTTCTCAAAAGTAATACTCTTTCAACTCATAATAAACTAATCTTGTATAATGCATGTATTAGATCAATCTTAACTTATGCTTGTCCGATCTGGGGATTCGCTTGCAAAACTAATATGGACTATCTTTACGGTGCTCATAAAAAAACCTACGCTATATTCGTAATGGTCACTATTTTCTTCGCAACACCACTATCCGCAGGGATTTGAATACTACCTCCTTAAAAAAGCGCATTAATAAACTTGCTAAAATTTTTATAAATCTGTTTACAACCTCCCCAACCAAATTATAGCGGAACTACCCGACTACGAGGTATCCGACCCCACTAATAGAAAACGCCCTAAATACTGGCTTTTGCTTAACGATGAAGACTGAGTTTCCCTTACCTTCTGCTCTACTTAACCTTTCTGTTTGTTCTGTCCTGTTTTTAGCATATAAAAAAAAATTGTTTTTCTGCTATATTTTTAGCGTTCTACTTTTTTATTCTAATGTATGGTCTCTGAAAAGAGTCATTTTTTTATGGGGCACCTTCCGGTAGCTTTTTCGCCTTTCCCGTCTTCTTTTGGACAAATGGATTTTTTTATTTTTTATTCTAAAATTTTTCTTTTTCTTTTTCTCTTTACCTTCTTTTGTTATACCAGTACTCATGTACTTTTTTATTTTTTGTTAATCCTTTCTTTTTTCTTAAAAGTAATTTTAATTTGTGGCTACCAGTCACGTCTAAACATTATTTTTTTTTAAGGCTCCCAAATGCCCTTGCAACACAATTGCCTTTCCACTGGATGTAAAGTTGCAACGCAACTAGGTAATCCATTCAGCTGATCACATTGTTCCAGTGTTCCAGCAAGTTCGTATTTTCTAATAAATTCGTTTATGAATTCTGCTGTCAGTCCAATTTTTTTCATCAGTTTTTAACCCCTTAATTCTCGTTCCCGTGATATCCATGTTTTTTTTTTGTTTTTTTAATTCAGATTGTTTGATCCCCACCAGTTTTATAAAATATTGCAACGGGCTATATTATGGCATCATTTTACTTATCATTAAATAGGGTGAATATTTCTTTTTCAAAAAGTGGTGCCAATAAGCAGTTCGAATTTTTAAACCTCAATTTAATGCGACCGTTAAGGGGTTAAACAGAATTACTCCGCACCAGAAAAGGTTAAAATAATTTTCAAGCATGAATTATTTTAACCACTTGAAGGGCGGAGGTTAATTTTAGGACCACTTAACTTTAACCTCAAATGCCACATTGACACTAGAATTTTAGAATCAAAATTTTCCTTTAAGCACACGAAGAAAAACTTATAAACTTTATAAACTTATTTTCAAATGAATTCGGATGTAAATTCTGGTGTCATTCAATCATTTTAACATTATAAGAGTAGAAATACTTTGCCCTGAAATGGTCAAGTACGTGTGCAACCTACTTACAGAAGATTAACCCGTTTGAACTTAAAGCAATAGAAATAATTGAGCATTTGTTTGTTTCCGTGTGATATTCCAATACTAAAATCCCAAATTAAATTATGATACACAAATAAATAAAAAATTACACGGATTTAGCATATATGTAATCGAAATACACACTTTAACACTGAAATAATCATAATCACAAATGTTGCTATAAATAGTAAAATGTTTTTTCATAGACAGCTTATTCTAAAATATTTTTTTTTTATATATCAACCAGAAAGAAAATTTTTGTAAATTGTAGTACGATTGAATATAAAAATCGTAGTCAGTCCTGGTCCGTACAATGTTGCTGGATGGGCTACTTTTTTTTTTAATTCGGGTTCTTGATTGGCACCACTTTTTTGAAATGGGAAAATGCCACTTATCTAATAACATATTAATTAAGGCGAAAACAAAGGGGGTTTTAAACGTTTCAAAAAAGTGTTGCTAATCTAGAAATCTTAATTAAAAAAAATAAGTACCTTAATTTCCCGCGTATACGCCGCAGCTCAGATAACTCGATTTCCTACCAGAATTTGTTTTAAATAAAATGTGACTTGCTTTGACTTAGCATTTATTTGACTTCATTTTTTAAATAAAATTTCTGGTATGAAAAAGACTTAACTAAGCAGCGGCGTATACGCGGGAAATTACGGTAGCCCACTGGCAACACTGGGTCCGTAATCAAAGTGTTAACATGTTAGAGAGTAGATTATTATTGTGAAAAAACTACAAACTATAAATATTGAAATGTAATATTATCCATTTAACTTGACACCACCTGATGTTTAAAGTAAAGTACCCTCTAAAAATGTTTGTCATATTAATCATTTTAGTTTGTCATTTACACTCGTATTCACGAATAACTTCGACCCGGAGTTATGCAGAAAACCCGGGTTGAAAACTCAAATGGCATTCACCGTCAACCCCACTGAACCGGTTCGAGGTTGAAATCTAACGCCGGGTTCAGTAACTCAACCTTGGTCTACAGCAGATTCAACCCAGGATTTTTCAACCGAGCATGCGTATTTAACGAAAATCAAGCGGTGAGAGTGAGGAGAGGGAGAGGACCGCCATATTACAACGGCTGTAGAATAGAAGGTGCTGTGTAAAATATAGAAGTTCTACTATTAAATAAAACGGAATAACATTATGCAAATGTATGTAATCTCATATATATGTAATTATCTTCAATATTTTTATCTGATTTGTTTATATTTATGTATATAGCCTCTATATATTGAATACATGTTGAATTGTTTGTTTACATAAATACGCGTGGTCGCGAAAAATTTATTTGCCTTAAAAATAGCCAATATTACTTAAACAGCTGAATAATTGCTTCTAAAGTAACAACTGCATAGATGCCAACATCTCTTAATTATTCCGGAGTCTGATCAAAGATGAACACGTTTTCAACCAGAAATTTTATGTAACTAAAAATTTCAAAACGAAATTGAAAATGTACCTAATAGAGAGAAGGTAGGTTTTCTCATATATTTTTTCCGGTTTTGTCATGCAAATTTTGGATCAGACTCCGGAATAATTAAGAGATGTTGGCATCTATGCAACTGTCGCGTTTAAGGTCATTTATTTTTTGCAATTTTGATGTTAAAAAATTCACAAATGTATTTTAACAGGACCGAAATAAACGCCATACTTGCATAAGTTCTAATTAAAATGTGAGACTCAGGATAATTTGCATTTTTGTTTAAGTAAAGAAATACACAGATTATCTTAGAATATCCATAGATTCTCTGTAGATTTTTGATCAGTACTTATAGAATGTTTTAAAATTAAATTTTGGGTCTATTGTGTAAAAGATATATTATTGTTTATGTACAAACTGAGATAAATATAAATCAGATCTATAGATTAGATATTTTAACTTAAAATTTAAACTATTTGAGTTTTATTACTTTATTGATTTTTTTTACGATTGTTTGTAAGCTTCTACGTATGTTTCCCAATTTTTGTGAAATTTGAAATATTTATTTTTATTGCATTTATTTTTCAACTATATTTTAATTTCAAAATTATACATAATATAAAATATTGCATTAGTACTATTTTATACGAAAATAATAATAGTAATAATAAATCCTAAAATGAATAACTTTTCAATGTTACCCCCTGAAATTGTGACTTTTTTTAGAGATCACTTATAATTTTTGCTTCTTAATTGACAGCTAAATTAAAATAAATTACTAAAGGATTGAAATACGCTGGTAAAAAAAAAAAAAAAAAAAAAAAAAAACTTTTCTTTTTAAAATAACCCCACACCAAAAATATTTTTATCAGCCCTTGCAGTAATGACTATATTTAAGGTAAATAAATTCTTCGTGATCATGAGTATTTATGAAAGCAAACAATTCAACATGTAATGAAGGAGATATAATGTATAAATATAAACAAACCAATCAAAAAATGTATAGATAATATATATATATGTGTATGTATGAGATTACATATATTCTTCTATTTTTGGTAATATGTACTTTAAACATTCTTTTTATTTCTATATCTTACACAGCATCTTGAGAAACGTTTAATTTACTTAAATTAAAGAATGACACCAAAAAAGAGAAAAAATAGAGGGAATGGGTAGGGTGGTACAAATCGGAACTTGTTTTTCTCCACTGATTCACAAACAACAGACAGCTATTTTATTTATTAGATAATGTAAAATTATATGAAATTATTAATAATTAATTTGAGTTGTTTTGTTAGATTACAAACTATCATTACTCTGCCTATTTAGTCCAGAAATCTATCATTAATCAGTCGTAAAAAAAAAAATCCCACTTTTAATTTCTATTCTAAATAAGATTCTTATTACATCTAATGAAGTGATATCTAAATGAGTTAAAAATATGAAAAAAAAATCCCACTTTTAATTTCTATTCTAAATAAGATTCTTATTACATCTAATGAAGTGATATCTAAATGAGTTAAAAATATGAAATTAAGAAGCTGGAAAAAATATAGAAAATAAAATAACATTTTCTAAATAAATACATTTTTTCAAATGCAACACTGCAACTAAAAACAAGTGTCTTCGTGCATGTAATAATATTTCGTAATTATTAGGCTAATTTATCAAAAAATAGTCAAAGATAATCAAGTGAATAGCTTTGATCTTGTAAATGTGATAATAGAAAAATTCTCATACAAATGGCTGGAGGGGAAGGGGTGAGGATAGGTCCTAAAAGCTGGTCGATAAAAATTCAACTTTCTGTAATATTTCACATTTATTTGTCCAGATAGTATTCAGAATACATTTATCATGATTTAGGAAAGGCCTTATTCAATTATATGTGTTGAATGGAAATTCATACACTATACACTAGTCGTCTTAAAAAGTTTAAAATATTTGTGTTCCTTAAAATAATATCTTATAAAATATCTCCACTGCACACAGTTTAAACTTAAAGGAAGTATAGAGTTTTATTTAGCGACTAGTTAAATGAAAAATGTTTATCAATCGCTCGGAAGTGATAACTATATGCGCCTATGGAGCGCCTCTGCGGCTTGGTACCTGGTGCCAGGGCACCGCTAGGATCACCTGTTCCGCTTTTTCTGCAGTTCTGTTAATATTATTTCACTACTTTTTCCTGTCAACCTGGAATATTAATTACTATCTAATTTAATTAGAATTAAACATTTTAATTAGCTCGCTGAAAATCCAAACAATAAAATTAATACATCTGGGATACCATCTATACTAATAAAAGAAATAGTACCTATATATAAAGTACAACAGACTACTTTCTTAATTTTTTTCCTTTTTTCTCCATTTTAATATTTTTATTATCAGAAATTGTTTAATTGCTAACTAGAGCTATTAATAATAGAAATCATCATAATTGCTGTTGAAATAAAATTTTAGTTTTTATTCAAATCAAGTTTCATTAGTTTTGGCCCAAATCAAGTTCCATTTTTTAGCAACTATGCGAAAATTTATTTTGAAAAAGAACCTTTTAACGTTTATTTTAGCAGTTGACACGTTTCATATCATTAACCTAACTCATTAATAAATTAAAAAAAAAAATTTTTTAAATATTAAAACTTTCAAGAAAAATTAAGTTGATCCATATTTAGTGATTACAGGTTTTTATTTTGTCCATACATTTTGTGGGAATAAAAAAATAAACCCACACGACATTGAACCTTTCTTTTCTTTCTTTCTTTCTTTCTTTTTTTTTTTTTTTTTTTTAATTGGCGTTTTTCTTTCAAAACATAAACAAACGAAGTCTCGACGCGAAACCGAACAAGGCATGTGATTTTTTTAACCAATAAACACATTTCGTTCAACCTAGGTCGAGAAACCCCGAGTTGGGTAACATTTCATCCGAAGCAAACGGTGAATACAAGTTTTCCAACTCCCGGTTGAAAATACCAACCTGGGGTTACTGAACCCGCGGTTTAACTCTCGGTCGAAGTTATTCATGAATACGAGCGTTAGTGATATAGAGTCGATTTTGAATGTTTGTCAGTACTCCATATAAGATTTCTGAATCAAGTGTATTAATATCACTTTCAGTGTCTGATTTGAGGTCTGTAAATGACCTATGCTATTTATTAGGATATATCGTCGGTACCATGTCAAACTATCCAATGTAAAAACAGTGGGCCACTTTTTTAAAATTCAGATTTCTTCATTAGCAGTGGCGTAGCTAAGGGGGAGCAAGGTGGACGGCCGCCCCTGGCGCCGAGGCCAAGGGGCGCCAAATTGAGAAAGGTTTAAACCGAAATTATCTCGCCGAATTTTAAACCGAAATTATCTTATATATTATCTTATTTTGACAATAAATAAAAATTGTTGATCTAAAAAAAATTGTGTGTCCATGTGTGAATGTTTTCTTTAGTAAAATATTTTGTTATATCGAAATAATGAACAAAGAAAAAGCTTCTGTAAATGTTTCTAGGGATGGCTCAACACACTTGGTACCTCAGATAATTACGTACCTGAATTGAGGCTCAAAGTGATTAAATAGGGAGCGCCAAATCGAGAGGGGCTTTGAACCGAAATTATTTCACATATTTTAAAAATAAATAAGAATTTTTGAACTTTTCTTTTGTGTGTGTGTGAAAATTGTGAAAAAATTCAGTGAAATGGGGGAATGGAGTGATCCATTAATTGTCAATCGCTGATGGAGGTTTGTAACTGCCTAACCTCCAGTTTATAAATCATTGTTCTGTTTTATGCCAGCTGACCCGCCCGTAGATTTGTCTAAACAAACCGCGAACGATTAAAACCTCTATTCATATTAAAATTAAAAAAATAATAATAATGAATCGCTCAATATGAGCCTCTGGCATGGATCCCCACTGTCTTCGGCAGCGTAGGCAGGACTGCTACGCAGACATATCTAACCACTGAATACCTACATTCAAATTTTTCTCATTCAAAATTAATCTCCTGCACGGGTGTCCATATAGCAGGCGCGCAGCGCACGAGCCTGAAGATCTGAAGAGAATCCTTAGATGAATTGAACGAAACATTCCGCAAAGTCGGGACCATAAAACCTCAGATAAAAATGCCCCCTGACAGTGGAAGGTAAAACTAAAAACTGTAAGACCATCGAAAACAAAGTTGAATGAGCAAAACACAGTTGAAATTGAGTCCATAGAACCCGAAATAAGAACGCGCCCCCTGCTCTAGAAGGTGTAGCTAAAAACTGCCAGAAAGACGTAAGCTAAGTTGAGTGAATCAATTCCCGTTGAAATTAGGCCCATAGAATCCGAGAAATGAATGCGTCGTTAATGTTCTATAATGCCGTTAAAAGACGATTATATTTCCGAAAAGATATTTTGAAATGCAAATAAAGGGGAGAAACCCTCTTAGACCAAATCTCAACTCATATCATAGGACTCTTGCCACAGAAAACATTAATAATCTTCGATTAAATTGATGAAATGCTTTTAAATTGTGTCTTTAGTATTGACAACGTTTAATAATTAAGCCGATTGTCTACATGTCATAATCTCTGCTCCGTCGATTTTCGGAAATTAAATGGAGGGCTCGACCGGAAAAAAGATCTCTTTTTAGTTCGATTTTCAATGAATGTTCGTCCCTGTATGGTTATTTCTCCGAACTTTTGTACTGTCGCCGTCAATTTTTTGAAAACAATTAGAAAAATTACCGACCCAACATTTTATACACAGGTGTAAAATATTTTTCTACATGGGCTCTGAAAGTTTCAAATCGATATCTTAATTAGTTTTCTTAATTTCGTCTGATTACTGAAAATTCTTAATTTCTTTTATTTAGTTTGTGGAATCAGGTTCAGATGTGAGCGCGATTTTGCCATTTTGTGAAACAAAATCGCATTTTTGATTAGCATTTAAGTAATATTTCCGGCTAATTATCAAAAAATTAGAAATCTGTGTCTCATGTGCTTCAGGACCTGCCTTGGACTAACCTCACACAAATTTTCAGGACGTACAGTAGATATTTCTAGCCATCTCCGCCACATACACATCACACAGATTGGTTTTCACGCTGATTTTTTTGTTCTTGGCATTCCAAATGAATATTTTTGTGTAATGGGGGTTTCTGTAAACCAATGCAAAATGGATTTAGCTGGTAGAACAAGTAAAGATATTATTTCTTCTTTATTGGAAATTCCACTTTTCCGTCGAATTGGCATTGAGAAAAACCAAATTTCTTAAATCGTATAAAAAGAAAAGCAGGACTTCAGTCTTCCTAGTACGACCAGTACAAATGGTTGTTTTCGTCGTTTTAAAAGTTAAATATATTTCATATATACTTAAATTCAGTGCATATGCATTAGAGACAGCTATATCTATCTACGTAAGGAATAACTGGGAGAAAAATGGGGAAAAAAGAATTTGACTTGGGAACCTCTTTGTAAACCGAACTCGTTTATTTCGTCGTTGCATCTTACAATCGTCTTCGTGAGTTCGATCGGATGTTCCTCGAGTCATTTAGTTCAATTTCGGGATCTACATGATCGTAGGTTGTGCTGGCTCCTCGAATGGGCAAAATTTAATCCTTTTCGTGTGCGTTCTTGCTAATATGTTAAGGATTGTAATATTTTCCAGCTAGGGGCGAAGATATCAGTTTGGAGGAACATTTAGTTTAATTGGTTAATTAGCTCTTAATTGACCTGTGGTCAAGACTCGCACAATTCCCGGGATTTGTGACGTACAAGACTTTAACCACAAATGAAAGAGAACTGTCCAAACGTCAGCATTTTCTACCTTAAGTTACTCTCTGATTTTAATTTTAATGGTGAACGTAATAAATGTTATACTGGGAAACAAAGTTATAAGGGGTAAAACGTATTATAGAATATAAGATTTAAAATTAGGAAAAAGAACTTAGAGATTTTAATGTAAATTTTTTAAATTTAATTTAAATTTTGAATTTTAAAAGGATTTTAATTATTATCCCTTTCATCTATATATATAGTATATATCTCCCTCTATGGATATCTGATCATTGTCTTGCGATTGCGCTCATTTATAAACCGATTTGGATGCGATTGAGCATATGTTTATAAGATCTCGACCAAATTCGTTCGACATCTTGATCCGTCATCTTGTTTCAAAATTACGACCAAGGATTTCAAACTAAAAAAATATATGTATACAAAAAATTATAAATGCAAATTTATTTCTTGCATAATTATTAGGTCTTGATAGATTCAGGAACATTTTTTGGTTTTCCCTCTCTCTTACAAAAGTGGATGAGTACAGTAATTTGAAATTTTAGGGCGGCTGCCGTTTTGAAACAGGAGATTTTTTTTCCCTAATCGGGCGTAATTTAGGAGTTTAGCAAACGTGATTTTTTGGAAATTTATTTTCATTGTTGTCACTCCCATACTCTTAAAACAACTGTCATATCCGTGAACGTTCGATAAGTTTTTGAAATTCAAATTCAAATTCAGTATTGACGAAAACTACAAATCTTCTATAATCGGGTTCCACACATTTTAGTTTCGTGTGTTTGAGTAAAATTAGCTGAATCCTTAAAAACAAGGAAGAGTGAAGATGCCTTTGTACAAGCCAAAAAGACTTTTGTTCCGTCTTGAGGAAAAATAATGGGGTTATATTTTTTCTTTAAGGGAGGGGGGGGGGGGGTCGCAAAATTTCTTCCCGCCCCGGGCGCCAAAAAACGTAGCTACGCCACTGTTGATTAGCACCATTTTTTTTAATAGTGTAATTGGCTTTATTCCCGCGCCATTTTATCTGCCATCAAATAAAGTAAATATTTCTACTTCAGAAAAGTGGTGCCAATCAAGAATTCTGAATTTAAAAAAAGTAGCCCATTTTTTTTCACATTGGATAGATTGACATGGTAATGACGATATCATATCTAAATATAGACCTATTAAAAATAGCCCCATGGATTTAGGTCCGCGCCATAACGGAGTCAATCTTTTCATATACAAGTGAAATTTCCTACATCTAATATTAAACAAGTTGGAAATTGCTCGTCAAACGTGGCAAATGAGGTGCGTTCGTACTATAACTAGTTTTATAATTATTTTTTGCACCCCATATTGTACTGAATGTATATTTTTTTGCGCTTCATAAGTGCATAGTCTGTAACATAATTAAAATGCACTTACAATAATTTTTTCCCCATTCCCCGTAATGTAACGGAAAACTTTTGACTGTCCCTGTAATTAAACTATACATTCGATTTTCATAAGATTTGAAATGGCTCGAAAAAATTTTGCTGCAATTATATATTTAAAATTTCAGACCATTCGGAAGGCTGTAAAATCATTAAAATGCATTTGCAATAATTTTTCCCCATTGGTCATAATGTAACGGAAAAATTTTGGGTGTCCCTGTAATTAAACTATACATCCGATTTTCATAAAATTGGAAATGGCTCAACAAAATTTTGCAGCAATTATATATTAAAAATTTCAGACCGTTCGGAAGGCTGTAAAATCATTAAAATGCATTTGCTATAATTTTTTCCCATTGGCCGTTATGTAACGGAAAACTTTTGGGTGTCCCTGTAATTAAACTATACATCCGATTTTCATAAAATTGGAAATGGCTCGACAAAATTTTGCATCAATTACATATTAAAAATTTCAGACCATTCGGAAGTCTGTAACATCATTAAAATGCACTTGCAATAATTTTTCCCATTGGCCGTAATGTAAAGAAAAACTTTTGGGTGTCCCTGTAATTAAACTATACATCCGATTTTCATAAAATTGGAAATGGCTCGACAAAATTTTGCAGCAATTATATATTAAAAAATTCAGATCATTCGGTCGGGTAGTTTTTGCTCTGTTATATGCGGACGGATGGACAGACAGACGGACGGACAGACGGACAGACAGACGGACTGAACGACGACTATAGGTGCTACGTATTTATATAATTACGAACGCACCTAATAATGAAATTTTCGGGAAAGCCGGTAATAGAACCCGGATCCTTAAATGAATTTTAAAACAAGTTATTTTAATGGTACTTATAACTATCGTCAGTAGTTAAAGGGCTATTTTCTAACAAATTTAATACCGTTTCTTGTTTCAGCTGATGGTTCATGTATGTTTGACTTTGAAGAACAAGGAAATTCGCATTGTAACATCACTATGCAACGCAAAACATGTGAAATCACTTGTGGTACCAAAGAAGGAGGACAATTTAGTTGCGTTAACGGAAAGTGGGATCCTCCATTGCCTTCATGTGTAAAAGCCACTGGAGGTAAGGCTAGTGTTGCCAGGTGTTCTACGTAAATAGGTGCTCCAAATGCTCTGGACACCGGTCAGGACCTGATTACCAACGGGGCACATTTCCACCAGTAAAAAGAAATAGCAAATTTTGCCTCATTCATGGCAGAAGTTTTACATGAATATGGCGTTTAGTTAAGGCGAATATTTCTTTTAAAAGTTATCGGTGTAAGTGTGTCCCGTTGGTAATCAGGCCCTGACACCAGTATTTTGACGTAATTTTCTTCGTCACATCTGAAGGCAGAATTATCTGCGATTAAAATTGGCGAAAATAACTGTAAGAAATTAGCGGCATCCAAAAGCGATATAAGTAAGCATCCTATCTTAAATGGGAGAGGTATCCGCAAGATTAAAGGCGAGGTCGCATCAATAAAGGTCGCACGCCACGTAGCGGACGGGGTTAAACTACAGGAATATGCCTAATTGTTTTCTTACTTCACACCACTAAAATTGTAAAGTTTTTTCACCTTGATTAATAGCTGAAATGCTTCTGGCAAGGCGAAGAAAACCTCGTAGTGTCAAGTGCATCTGGACGTCCCTTTCGCTACGCCGTTATTATGCTGTAAATGTGGTAAACTGAATTCAGTTCCATGAGTGATTAAAGATTTAGGAAATGTGCGCAGATGGTAGATATCCTGTCCTATATGGCGTCACACTAAAAGCCCGCGTATGTGGATTATCACCCCGCCCAGTAGATGGCGCAACTGTGTTAATTAACGCCCGATTCCAGTATTAAGTTTGTACGCTTACTTGTATCGCTTTGGTGGTATCCAGTGTATTTGGAACCATGATTTACTCGGGACACCTGGCAACATTAAGTAAGACTAACACATATTATTCATTCAAGCATCGTATGATTCCTTGTTATTTGTTTTAACACATTGCGGACCAAGTGTTGCTAGTGGGCTCCTTTTTAAAAATTCAGATTTCTTGATTGACTCCACTTTTCTGAAATGATACAATTTCAGTTATTTTCGCCTTAATTAATAAGTCATTAAATAAGGTGAATTTTACTATTTCAAAAAAGTGGTGCCAATCAAGAAATCTGAATTTTAAAAAAGTAGCCCAATAGCAACACTGTGCGGAGCAGTAACGAATATACTCCCCTTTAATAGACATTACATGTAATGCGTTCAAAGAAGTGTTATTTGTTTTTAAGTGTCTATGAACAGTACTATTTTATTAACCCCTTGAAGGGCGGTGTTGACGTCACGGCATCACATAATTTTAATCACTAATTGCCACATTGACACCGGAATTTTATAATGAAAATTTCACCTCTATTAAGTACGCGAAAATATGCTTTTACTTGTTTAGAAATAAATTCTTTTGTAAATACTGGTGTCAATAAATTATTTCAAAATTTTATGAATACAAATACCTTGCCCCTGAAAGCGTTAACAAAGTCCCTAGATCCTGTTAATTGAACGAAAAAAAATGGTTAGCACCAATGTTTTTGCTCATATTCAAGTTATTTTTTTCGTTCAATCCTCATCTACAGAAAAATCATTTGTTTCTTTCGAACGATGGTATGTCCCATTTGAAGCCTGCTCAAGTTAATAAATCAAAAATATCAACCGAATGATTATTTTCCCCGAATGAAATGTGTCTCATTCTTGCACATGACCGCGTCATTTTTTCGATAAATCCTCGTACAGCGGAAATTTATCTTTCCCTTTCTCTCCCTTTTTCATATGCTCAAGTGATTTCAAGCGATCATTCCTCGTTTTCAAAAAAATTTCGTTTTCCACGCATTTTGAACGTTTTACTCCTATTTGCTGCTATTTTTCTAAAATGCGTAACTTAGGTAAAGGATAAATTTCTCTAGCCCACTATTCATTTCCTGTCTGATATATCCTTATCAAATTTTGTCAGAAATTACTTGTTTTCAGTTTGGGTTTGGCATAGCACATAACTGATAAATTTTATTCCTTTTTTTTTAAACCGCTATAAACTAATACTAAATATTTCCTCATTTAATCTCTATTTGCATAATTTATAAGTGATGCCTAATTTTTTTTAACTAGGGGGCGCTGCCCCCTACGAGCTACGCTCGATAACCCCCCGTTCAGACACCACAGACTCTAAAAGCACGCTAATTTGATCGGCTTAAAAAATATTTCGGAAGATTGAATTATAAGTTTAAAAACAGTGGCGATCTCCCTATAAACGGGTTTCTATTCATTTCTCTTTGATTGGGGAATTTTAAAGACAAATCAGCGGCTGTTAAATGCTACAATGGCTGTTTCCGTCTTTGATTAAATAAAATCAGTTGACATTTCAAAATAAGCTAATATAAAATGAATTAAATAAACAGAGTCTTTGCCTCCCGGTATTTTTTAGCAAAGCGAAAAAAAAGTTTTTTTTTAATGACACTTTAAATGTATCGTTTTTAATCTGACGTAATATTCACTATACTTTTCTTTCTCCTTTTACTATTCACGTGAAAATAATTTTGCTAGAAATGAAATATTATTTGCACTATCCTAATAAAAATAGTTTAAAATATCATCTTGAAATGTTACATATATGTCTCGCGCAATTTTTTAATTTAAACTGTTTTGCAATATTATTTTTTGTTCATTTTACGTAATGTGTAATGTGACGTAATTTCTCCTATTTAAGACTTCTAACGCATGTTAATGAATTTATTATTTTACAACATTCTTTCACTTTTAAAATTCACGTTTAATATGGTTTTTATGATAATTTTCAATGCGTTCCTGCTTTTTATATTTTCTTGTTTATAATAGTCACGTGCAAAATAAATTTTTAATTTGAAGCAAACATTATTGTTTGCGCTTTTTATACAGTTGGCAACAGTTTAAATTAGTAAAATTTTCTAAAATAAGTAAAAAATATCTCTCGAAATGCTGAAAATTTGAATTTAAAATAGAAATAAACCTCAAAAAATGAGTCAAATTAATAAACTGAGTGCAGTCTGCACACCGGGAAATTCTGACGCATAAGATGATCTAAAAAGGATTAAATTCCTATGTACAGTTTTTGCTCCTATAAAACTTTTTTAATGGAACAATTTTGTCCAACTTTAGCATTAAATATCTCTTTAAATATTTCTTCGATTTGAAAACTGCCTGCATCAGCGTGTTTATCAATTATTTCTCTATAATTCCACCGATTTTCATATTTTTGTATGCAATATTTTGCTTAATATTAACGAAGAAAGACCTCCAGCCACAAAAAATTCAAAACCGGCGGCGGCGGCGGCGGTGGTGACAGCGTAGTTACTTTTTTTTAGAGTAGAGAGATTTTTGGAGGTTACGAAAACAGCGCTGCTATCGAAATACACAAGGCCAGAGGGCACAAGTTATGACGTCATCACTAATCGACAGACTTCTCACTGGTGTTGGAATTGACACCGGAAAATTTTGAATAGCAATTTTCTTTTATTTTATTTCTGGATTTTCGATCATCTTATAAAATAATAATAACTATTTAAACTTACTGGTGAGAATTCGGAATCTCTAAATGAAAATTCAACCAGATTCGGAATGCCACACTGTTGCCGCATCTGGCTGCTTTTTTATTGAAAGGATTCCAAATTCTCACCAGTAAGTTTAAATAGTAATTATTGTTTTATAAGATGATAGATATTCCACAAATAAAATAAAAGAAAATTGCTATTTAAAATTTTCTGGTTTGAATTGCAACACTAGTGAGAATTCTGCCGATTAGTGATGACGTCTTTTATTTCAAATTGATTTTCCCTTTCGTTTTTTTTTTAAATAACTTTTAACACTTATCGGACGCTAACTTTTTATTCATAATTGTACTTTTATATTTAAAAATAAATTTTGTAGTACATTTCACTTGCACATGAAATTTTGTAGTGCATTGCACTTGCACATGGTGTTAAAGTACAACAAAAAGTGTTTCTTAAAAAAAAAAAAAATACTTGGTGCAATGTGAATTAAATTCGCGTAAGAGATGCTGATCTCAATGTTAGGTGGAAAGTGACATAGGACCGATGAGGGTTAAACGCCATGGAGGAAAGAGATAGATGGAGATGCAGTATGCAGTAAAAAAGGTTTGAATTATGAAACCATTTAACGCTCAAATTTAAACGCCCAGAGTTTTAGGCCCAAACAAAACAAGCACCTGGAACAGGGACCGAATTCTTTGACATCACCCGTGCATTTTTTTCTCAAAATGAAAGTGATCTGCTTATTTTTAAGCAATCTAAAGCAGAATTCCATTGTATTATGAATTAAAAACTGTATTATTAAAAGTTTTCTTCTTTTTTTCGTGAAAGAACGTGATTGTGTTTGGGCCTACTCTATTGGATTTTAGGGTTACTTTTTTGGCGTCACTCCCAGGCACCTTACTGCATCTCCATCTATCTCTTTCTTCCATCGTTAAACGCTATACATTTACACGACTTTTGTTGCTTGTTCGCCATTCTGGATTTTGTGTGGCTTGTGCCGTTGTTGACTGAAATTAAGCCAAATATTTCATTTGGGAAACAACAACATTGAGTAATAAAAGTGCAATCTCTGATTTTTTTAGTAATATTTGTTGAGTGGTTAGAGACATAATCTCATACAGATAACTAGATTTATAGGAAAATGTGGTTTATGTACCTTGCTCCCCGAACGCTTCAATTCACCGCCCACCGAATACTTAATATGCCTACACATTGCTATAAAAATAATGCTATAGTAGGTGCATTTTTTTAAGCGTTCGTATGGTACCCTCAAAGCCATTAAATAATAAGCCTTATCAGATGAATGGAAGAATTTTCTCAAGTTGAAAATAGCGCCCTCTAACATCTTATGTTCTTTTTGAATACTGTAAAATGTAAAGTTGAGACCAGAAAAATTAAAAAGGAATACATCAAATAATAATCCAAAATTTGCCTGAAGAAATCTGGAGCAATCGTGGATCCTAAATCAGAAACTCACGCTGAGCTAAGGTCTGTGCAATGGACTATGGCGTCCGAGAACATTTTGTATCTATTCGATTCCCTTCGTAGCTTTTACGTTGATAACCCATGGTAGGAGAGGATAGTGGCGCGCATGTAACCGAACGAAATTTACATAATGTACCTTTGCAGGTCTTCCTTTTTTGCACACTTGCCGCAAGATGGCATTAGTGTGTGTTAACAAATTTAACTTGCTCAAAGTATAATCTCTCGGGGTACCCTGAATTTAGACACCAGTATTTTCAAAAAGTTTTCTGTTACTTATTTTAAATTAGAAAAACGCTTATAAATTATTGGTATTCAAATTCAAGGAACCGAACAAACGAAGAAAAAAAAATCCCCCTACGATAGCCGCCATTTTTGTGTCAGAGCGTCGGCCGAGTATTCAGGGTGTGGTGGTAAATGTTTTGGTGGAGGATTGACTAGTCGGTAATTGAAATTAGACATATATGTTGTTGATTTTCAAAGTGGTCATGTCTAAGTGTTAAAATTTCCGTCCATTTGAAAAAAAAAATCTAAATCTGATTATAAATTAATGTAAAATTTATGTTTTTAACGCTAGAAAGCCCGCGAGCAGTCATTTTGACTGCTACCAAATGAATATATCTCGGTTCGAATCAGAAATTTTTTTATAAAACTAGTTTAAAAGATACAAAGAAAAAAAAATATCTAGTCAAATGGATAAGTTAATAATTTAAAATAAAAATTTTGGTGTGAAGTATTTTTCTAAAATTTGTGTAAAATTCTCGGTCTTTCTAGCGTTAATCAATTCAGAAAAAATGTCTTTTAATTTAATATCAGTATATGTTTGTTCGAAATAATTTAGTTGGTCAATTATATTTCAAACGCTTTGATTTTGAAAGTGAAGCAATTCCAGGTTTAGCAGAATAAATTTTTATGTCGCATAAAATTAACAAGATCATTCCGAATTTAGCAGCTTTACTACAACCGTGGAGAATTGAAAAAATTGATAAAACTTTGTTTTATCATAATTTAACAGCTTTAACAAGGGCGTGTCTATGCGCTAAGGTAGAAAGTTACCGCAACTCTTCTGGGCTCGCGAAGGACTCCTCCACTACCATCCTTTGTCGACGAACATATGCCGCTTCCTCATTATAGGGTCTGGTCTTCGAAGGCTCATGTCTTTCAAGCAATCACATATGGGTCTAGCTTGGAGAGAGAGATAAAATCGGACAATGATCATTTTCCTGTGATTGACAAAAAAAGCTCAATAATAATGTCCCTGTAATTGTTCTGCGCCCATTTTCTCTTGAGATGGAATTCCCTTCAATAAAGGGGCATTCCTTTCAACATTTAATGCTATTTTTAGGTGCGTTCGTAATTATATAAATACGTAGCACCCATAGTCGTCGTTCAGTCCGTCTGACTGTCTGTCCGCCTGTCCGCATATAACCGCACAAAAACTAGCCAACTGAATCGTTTGAAATTTAAAATATATAATTGTTGCATAATTTAGTCGCGTCATTTTAATTTTTTTATGAAAATTGGATGTATAGTTTAATTACAGGGACAGTCAAAAGTTTTCCATTACATTACGACCAATGGGAAAAAATATTTCAAGCGCATTTTAATGATGTTACATCCTTCCGAACAGAATGAAATTTATATGCACTCATGAATTCACTAAAATATACATGCAGTACTGTATGCAGTGCAAAAAATATTTATAAAACTAGTTATAGTACGAACGCACCTCATTTGCTACGTTTGACGTGCAATTTCTAACTTGTCAAGTCTTTGAGGGGCAAGTAATTGCGTTCTTGTAATGTTGAATTTACACTTTAAAATTAAAAAAAAAATTATTTCAAAATAAGGAAAAGCAGTTTTACAGCCGTTTTTTCCATCAAAGTGGTAAATGCAAAATTTAATTAAAATTTTCCGGTGGTAATCTTCATTAAAATTAGATGCGATATAATATATCCCACCGCCCGTCAAGGGGTTAAAAAGAGTTCAACTTGAGAATGTTTCTAGATTTCTCTCCTAAAAGCCCACAGTACGTAGAAGTACGATACGTTAGCAGTCTGTGAAGTTGTTTACCCTTGTAAATAATAAGGCTTGAATAATATAAGGCTTGAATAGATTTTTCAAAGATTTTTTTCTCTTTAAGTGTCATTAAATTGATGTGCATATGTTTGAAAATAGTTTAAGCTCCTTCAGTTTTTCATAATTATACAGTTTTAAAGCGTTGATATAAAAAAAAAAAATCCGATTAGAAACGTAAATGTTTACTAATTTAACCCCAGAATACAAAGGCGTCCACTTGACTATCTCCCCCCCCCCCTCCTTTACTTTGAGAATACGATAGTTGAAACTGTAAACTTACGTCTTGATATGTAGAGCAGTCAAGTAGTAGATGATAAATTGTCGAGTAGTTTGACAGACGACGCCTTTGTATTCTAGGGTTAATGAAAATTTATTAATTTATTTTATACACGATTACGAATCATTTTTCAACATACAGAAATGTGGTTCGACTTATACACGAAAATTCAATTTTTTTTTTCAAAATTTTGCGTAAGAATTCGGGGGGGGGGGGGTCGACTTATACACGAGTATATACGGTAATTTATTACATTATATAAAAATATTTTCTTTCTGTTTAAGCTTCAAGACGAGTAAAAATGGATAAAACAAATCATAGCGATAAATTATGCCAAGCCCGAGCTGTCTTGAGATAATAATTAATTGTAATATATCCTCTGTGCCATGTTAAACTATCCAATATGAAAACGGTGTTGCAGTGGGCTACTTTTTTTAAGTTCAGATTTCTTGATTGGCATCACTTTTTCGAAATAGTAAAATTCGTCTTATTTAATGACGTATTAATTAAAACATTTCCCGCTGGTGTTGCGCTCACGCAACGGTCAAAATAAATGCACATATTTAAGTTATTTACACACCCACCGCCATTTTGCAATTAAAAAATCGGCCTTACATAAAGATGTAAAATTTTATTATCATACAAAGCGAAAATTATCTTTCAGAGTTTGTGGTGGCAAATGTCGTTCAGCTAAAAAGTTGAAAACTTCTACCTTATAGTTTTGGCGATTAATGGGTTAAGGCGAAAACAAGAGTAATTTTACCCATGGGGAAAAGAGATAGATGGAGATGCAGTAAGGTGGCTTGAGGTCACGCCAAAAGAGTAACCTGAAAATCAGCTACAGTCGTCCCAAACACAAGCACGTTCTTTCACGAAAAAAAAGAAGAAAAATTTTAGTAATACAGTTTTTAATTCATAATACAATGGAATGCTGCTTTAGAATAATTAAAAATAAGCATATCACTTTCATTTAGAGGGGGAAAAAAGCACGGGTGATGTCAAAGAATTCGGTCGCTGTTCCAAGTGCTTGTTTTGTTTGGGCCGAGTGAGAGCATGATAACGCGCATCATATTGCAAATTGGTTTTACGGCATACTGAATCTCCATATATCTCTTTCCTCCATGAATTTTACCATTTCAGAAAAGTAGTGCCAATCGAGAAATCTGAATTAAAAAAAGTAGACCACTGACTGAAAACACTGTTTTCATATTGGATAGTTTGAAATGGTACCGACGTTATTCGAACCCGAGATAACTTAGGATAAAAACGGAAGAGGTTAAGAAGTTGAAATTTAATTTAAAGAAGTTAAAAAATATAAAAATGGAGAAAAAAGAGGGTAAATTAAAAAATTATAAAAAGTTAAGTTTAAGGATTTAAGTTATGCAATATATATATTTCATTAATAAAAAAGGTTAAATTAGGATATGTTAAAGAGTGTTTAGCTGCGGTTACTTAAACTATTAATAATGAAACATCAAATGAATCTTCTGATTCGAAATGTGTATAACCTAGATCAAATTAACCCAAATTTTACGGAAGAACATTTTGAGGTTGGCAAGTATGCAATTTCAAGATCAACAGCTCATAATGTTGTGCTTTCTTTACTTACACTTTCAGTATCTAAATGTAAATTATAGATAAGCAGTAATACCTGAAGCTTTATATAGAGGTTTTGACCAACGTAAGTAACAAATATATATAATGTATGTTTTAATCCTTAACAGACCAATGCCCCCATATAAGCGGCATTGGCACCCTTGGCTAAATTTATTTGCATGGAATCATTTTTTTTAAGAAACAATTTTACTTGTACTTTTACACATGTGCAAGAGAAATTTACTAAAAAAATTGCTTTTAAAATATAGTGGTACGATTTAGAATGTAAAAATGGAATAATATATTTAAAGCTACAGTCCGTTAAGGGTTAACCCTCTCGCTGCGTAATTTTTTAAAAATCAAAATAGGTTCAAAAGTTGAGCATTTTTTTGCTACATATTTCAAGTATACATATATTTTAGGGTGTAAACATTTTTTTGTAAAAGATATTTTTTCAAGTCAATTATTCAACATTTAAATCAGGCTAAATCAGGGACGGCGAACCTTTTCTCATACGCGTACCAATTTTTTTCGAAAATATATTTTATATGTTCTTGATGTGTCAACAATAAAAAAATTTAATTGATCAAATAATAATGAATCAGAATTAGAACGTAATATTTTGTTCTTAGAATTAAAAAAAAATATGGATAATATTTGATATTGTACTATAGAAATTTACTTTTAAAATATTATTTCTGTTGTCTCATCTTACATGCCAAATAATTTATAGCAGTTTCGTACTTAGTTATTTTTAAGGGAATGAAAGTTGAATTGAACGCCTTTGATAAGATGTTTTTACTTGAATTTTTCACATTATTTTCCGAAAAGAATTTCTCGCAGGAAAAATGTCTAAATAGCAAGCAGCAGAATCTACAACTTTTAGTGACTACAATTTAATTCCTAGATGTTATAATTTTACCATCGGCATTTTTGCTTATAATGCCTTTTAATCCTGCTTTTGCAATAACCTCCTAATTCTCTTTTATTCCTAAAATTTTGGGAGCCAATATTCAGCTAGATTGGGATACATTGAGATATATTTCAGTTTCTTCAATCTGTATGATAATTACTGCCAAACGAACTAATAGAATTCAGGTAAACAGATTCAAGATATAGATTAATTAATGCATTTTGTTAAGTTCTACAATATTTTTATGTAGAAACTGAATCTATGCCGTGCCAAAAGTATTTTGAAGCGTGCCATACGTTCGCCGTTTCTGGGCTAAATCAAGGCTGTCACTGCAGACTATTTTTATATTCTCGCCCCACTATTTTACGAAAGGCAATTTTATAATATACTGCTCGTGCTGAACAGTTAAGCAGCGGTTAAGGGGTTGCCTAGTTGAAGTCAACTTTACACCCAGTCTGATTAATTGTGATGTCTTACCTAAAATAGAGCCATTGGGAAAGTAAGAAATGTGTAGTTGTTTGCAACTACTTAAAAAAGGAAAAACTTAAGATATAACTAGCATAGATGCTTTAAAAGTTAAGAGAAAAAAAGATTAAGAACTTGGATTTACATGGTGAAATTATATTAAGATATAGGTTTAGCTGCAGTACAGACTGCTGTAGTGAAGATAAAAATAAGTAAAATAGAAGTTAGCACTAGTTCAAAAATTACTCACACCAAGCAAGGGCAGGGTCGGCGGTTAAGGAAGGCAGCAAGGCTGCCTACTTAAACAAAAAGGCACGAATCAGGACAATATATCTTTTTTTTTTATATATAATAAAGTATATATAGAGGTGTTTTTTTTTAATAAAATAGGAAAGAAAAAAGGAGGAAAAATTTACTTAGCAATCTTATGCGGTGAACACAAAGCTCACGGGGATTCCATTATTGTGGAATATTTCGGGCGTTTGCGATGATGGGGCTCGAAGGCGTCATAGTCAGGGAGCCCTGCCACAATATCATTTGGAAGGTCATATAAAGTAGAATAGAAAGTATTTGCAAGGTCTTTAATTCTTTTCCTAAGGTTGATGGTGTTCAGGTCCCTGCGGACAGTGGTATTACGTAAGTATCTGGAGGCGCCTCGGAGGGTGCGAAGGTGTTTTTTATTATGGGGTTTGCTTAATACTACTCGTGTAGACGTTGTTAAAATATTATAAAGAATTTTTTGTATTTAATAAGTGGTCCGAGTTGAATTAAAAAATAGTCGCCAGTGGAAAAAATGAATCCCGCAGGTAATCTCGGGTTGCGCAAATTTTGCTACTTTTGCGTAGCTCGAGGAAATCTCGAGTTGCGCAGCGAGAAGGTTAAGTTAGATAGCCTGCTAAAATGTAATGATTAATGAAGACGAAATATTTAAATTTAGTTAATAGCACAAAGATATGTCTTTTTGTATATACGTTAGTTTTAGGTACATGTGATCTAATGATAATATGGAGACAGAAAATATTTTTTTCAATACAAAAATATTTTTTATATTTATCAATTTAAAAAAAAAAAAGAAAAGAAAAGGAAAAAACACCGAATATACAATGAATTCTTTTATGATGAATAATGATATCTTTCTACTTAGATAACAATTTTGTGTTACACATGCTTCTAAAAATATTTTATGAAATATTACATCTATGATTTTACAATTAATATTCCTAGATGTTTTAAAACAATTTTAAAATTTATTTTTCGAATTTAACATTTAAAGTTTACATTTAAACAAGGGTCGTACTTGTCTTGAAATTTCAAGTCCAGGAAATTCTTCTGTTCCAGTATTTTCTTATAGAAAACCTCTTCTTCAGTAACACGAACCTTAGCGTTTGACCTAGATTTATTTTTCTATAAAAAATACCGATATTTGTCCTGAAAAATTCCCTGAAGCGTACGACCCCGTTTAAAGCTTACAAGTTCTAAATTACCGATGTGAGATGTGGCAAACTGTAAGTAGAGACAGAAAAATGTTTGAAGGTCATGAAAAAAAGAAAGTGTCTAACATGACATTGTCGGCATCTATAAACGATTATTTAAAATCCTTTGATTTTTAAAAAATAGCTCGAAATCATATCATTTGATAATTAGAAATACATTACGGGATTATGCCTATCATTAACATGCTTCATGTAGAAAGAAAACATGTTATATTGTATAAACTTTTTGATACGGTGCATGTTTAATTAAACAATAATAAAGCATATAAATACAGAGATGGGTGCATTAATGGATACATTTGATGATATATAATGAATAAATTTATAATGGATGGAAATATATGAATATGTAATAGTATTAAATGATAATAATGTATATATAGACAGATGTATGCATAAATGTATATATTTATAGATAAATAAATACTGCTTTAAATAATACAGAAAGATGTAATATATATTTATTTATTTATAGGAGAAAAAAGGTAAAGCAAGACATCCTACTTGGAAAAGCAGTTTTCTAAAACTAACTAGGAATATTATGAATCTGCAGAATACCAGGATTTGCAATGTAAAACATAACCAGGAATACTTATGAATACGAATTTTTTTTGTTTTTCTATGTGGGGGATACTTATTTAGAAAAAGTATTCATGTGAGTCAATAAATAGTTATTTCACGTTGCTGCAACGTTAATTTATTGGTGCATTCATCACTTCCTAAAATAATCTTTATTTTTATTTTCTTGTGTTATTAAATATTGACATATGTCTCTTATACGAGTGCTTATCATATAAAAATCACTTTTATTTGTGGAAAAAATACAAAGTGAAATATGCAAATGTGCCACTGCTAACTATTATTAGGTTACTTGCATCATTATTTCTAAATAATAATTTTTCCAGTAAACAGCTACGACGTGTAAAAGAGAAATTGGTCGCAAAAACTGAAGATAGGCTAGAGGTACGAACTAAATATAAAAGTAATTGCCAATTGCACTATCCATATGAGTCAGATTGCAGAGTTGCCAAGTCTACGGCTTTATGAACACCAACTGTTATTTTAGAGAAAATGTTGTTCTTTAAATCGCTCAAATATTCCAATTAAATAAAAGAGCATTTTCTGTATTAAAATACTGGTATCCTAAAAGCTGGAGACATGGCAGCGCTAAAATTGTCGAAAACATGTACTCCCTCTGTTACAAATTAGTTGCTACATTTGATTACTTTTGTACTGATTATTGATCCTGGGGATTTTATGATTTTGTTTGAACATTTTTCAGTGATTTCAGGGTGCTATGCTATCAAACAACAACATTTACTTGCCATGCATTCCCTCCGTCTCTCTTTAAATAAGTACCAAATCAGTTTCAAAAATCAAAGGTTCGAAGGCTCTTAAGCCACGCCCCATTTTGTAAGGATTCTGCCACCAGTAATCGCATAAAACTTCCTTCTATCTAATGAATCGTTAATTCTTTTGTAAGAAAATGATCTTTATGGTATACTGGGGGTAGAGTCCTTACAAAACTGTGTCGATCTACTAAACTGCATCGGAAGTTATTGATGTCTCCACCCACTTGAAATGATACAACTAATTTGGGACAAAATTTTCGACCTAAATGTCGCAACTAATTTGGGACAGAGGGAGTATTATGTTTTACAATCAGAAAACGCTTTTAAATGTTTCTTAACAAATGTGCAAACAAAATTAGGAAGAATGGAAGCATTGGAATGTTTATGTGAGTGTTATACTGAAGATCAGATGATTTCGGTTATATGCGATACTTAAAAACGCCAACCTCGCGAGAATATTATTTTTAAAAAAAACGCAACTTCTTACGAACATTTATTCAAATTAAAATGCTCGATTATATAATTAAAAACAGATTATTTTCCTGTAAAATTAACAATAGTTCTGTCAATTTATAAGGCAAATGCTTCTATGTTCAGCCCCCTTTTGAACCAAAGAAGTCAGCCATAATGAGATAAAATATAATTTATTTTGGACAGAGTTGCCAACTCTACGGCTTTTTGCACACCTCTATTATCTTCCAGAAAATGTTGTTCTTTGAAATCGACCAATTATTCCAATTAAATAAAACAACTTTTTCTGTATTAAAATACTGGTATCCAAAGAGACGGAGAGGACATGGCAGCTCTGATTTTGGGTTAAAAATAAATGATAATTTCCAAATATGCAGCCACATTTCTCAAGTCGCTAGTCATCAGCAAAACCATTGATAATTTTTATGTATCTAGTGTACTAGTTATTAACCATTCATTTTAGGATTTTCAAAGGCTAATTACTGTACTTCACTGGATGAATATTGGTGCTATTACTCTAAATACATACATGAAATAAATATTAAATCGACACTAAACTTGAGTAAACAACATGGTAAATTATTAAAGTTTAACCACTTCGGGACGAGCGTCTTTTACAGAATTTTTATCACCGGTTTTTGAAAGCAGAAATTTTGGCCTAATCAAATCGGAAAAATGCTCGGATTAAATAAGGCAAAATTTACATTAAAAATTTACTGGTGACAATAATCACGGATTCTGAGCATCTTACGTTAAAAATGTTTCTATCTAAAAATAACCCAGACACAGATAATTAAAACATAATCAATTTATTATGCTTATTATTTAATGCAATTAATTTAATTCTTCTATTTATAATGGGCACATTTAACAAAATGATGTGGTGCAATGTAGATAAAATATTTCATACACAGCAATGTTATATGAGTAGGAAATAAAACTTTTATTGCATTTCAATGCATTTAAACCGTTTGCGAGCCAGCAGTCTTGGAAAAATATGTAAGAGATATACATGCAAAATGTGCTAAGGGGGTAAAAATTGCTTATCTTGTAAATGAAGATACGACTTTTTAAAAAGTTTAAACAAATTTATGGTTTTTAAAAAACCAGACTAAAGATATGCGTTATTCTGAATATTGGATTTTCGATTTAAGCTATATCCATGATGAAATGGGTAAAACAGGTTTCATATGTCTCAAGGGAGTTGAATATAAGATTTTTCGTAAAGTAACATTTACCTTATTTAATCCTTTTACTACGTTGTCGGAACTAAGGTTGCCAGATTGGCCTGCATTTTTGTTTCGAAATTTCAAATTCATAACTGAAATTGTGAAAGAAGAATCTTTATTTTTTGTAATAAAAAAATTTCTGTCATGAAATAAAGCAAAAAATACTATTTTTAATTATACTATTTTTACTTCTGGCGCGAATTCGGATTTTCTGAATAAAAATGAAGGCCAAACTGGCAACCCTGTTCGGGACATATGTCTTCCCATCGACCTTTATTTTTTAAAATAATCACTGCAATAAACTTATACTAAGACATTTTAATTCTCGTATGAAGGAAAATAAAAATAGTCGTCAGTCCCAACCCTTAATTAACCCTCTCGCAGTGTAATTTTTTTTTAATCAAAATATGTTCAAAAATTGCTTATTTGTTTTATTACATATTTCAAACCTACGTATATTTTAGAATTAAAATATGTAAAAAAAAATAATAATAAAGATTTTTTTTTTTTTTTTTTTTTTTTTTTTTTTGAATTAGAACATAAAAAAAGGTTGTCAGAAAACTGAATTCGAAGAATAATCCCATGAAAATGAAATTCTGAAAGTTAATCTTCATTAAATTATGATTTATTTTATGAAATACAAACGCAAAACATATATTCTAATGAAAATATGAAAAATCCCTTAAAAAAATTGGGCTAGAAATGAAGTTTAGTATGATAAATTTCGAAACAAGGTACGAGGCAAATAGTCCAAGAGCCGACAGCACAAAAACATATGTTATCAATCACAAGAAAAAAACCTTTATTATATGAAGAGTAGAAGTAGGGGAATCTAATGGTCCATGTCTGCGGGAAATGAAGTGGAGTATAAGCCTAAAATTAATACCGCCAGTGGTGGACTCGTAGGTTTATCATTGTGTTTGTCGTACAAACAAAGGTATGAAAACATGGAGGACTGGGAGCAGGAAAACACAATGATAAACCTGAGTCACTCACTGGTAGTATTAATTTTTAGCTTGCACCACTTCACTTCCGACAGACATGGATCATTAGATTCCCCTACTTCTCTTCTCCCATAAAATAAAGGTTTTTTCTTGTGCTTGATAACATAGGTTTTTGTGTTGTCGGCTCTTGGACTAAAAGTCCTACTTCGCAATCTTTGCACTAAATTCGCGTTTCTTTGCAATTTATTTTTGCTAGTTTCAGTTTTTGTTAACAACAAACAGCACACTGTCTACGAGGCTCTTTCTTGATGTGATAGAGGGTATATGGCTTGCAAATTGTCGAGTGGTTAGTCTCATGACTGGAGACATTTTTGAGCTTTCTAAAGAGCGCGCGGCAAGATTGCAAAACAAGCTTGTGAATTTCACAGAAATACTGCGAAATAACTCTGTCTGTTAACCCAAACCTGGACCAACAATTAAACATTCAAACATCAAAAGCCGAAATAACCAATTAAACGGGAAAAGAGCTGGTTGTGCTTTTAAATACGGAAAAAATGCATCCCCGTGGTAAACGCGGTTTGCGCAAATTTTTCTACTTTTACATGCCCGTGGAAATCGCGGGATGCGCTGCGAGAGGGTTTAAAGGTTAATGAAGAAATTCTGTATTTGAATGTGGCAACCATTACTTTACGTCAAATTTGCTATCTAAATCTCCTGAGGAGAACGAATCTAGTAAAAGTTGCCAAATCAATATCACAAACGGCATAACTTCCAAACTTTCTGTTTTTTCGAATGCCTCTACGTCGGAAGAGTAATCTTCACAGATCCTGATTACCGCTTAAGTAAACTTTCATCACTATTAAAAATAGTAATTGTCATTATTACTCATGACAGAAATTCCGCATTTAAATGAAGCAAAAACTTTTTTTCTAAAATGTTGAATGTTTAATTAGATGATAAAACCAGGCTCTAAATTTGCTTATAATCATTTAACCCTTTCAGATTCAAAGAAATTCCATTGCTAAAATGTTTAAATGTGCGAATGACACCGGAATTCATTAACAAATTTATTTGGAAATCAGAAAAAGCTATATTTCACGGACATAATACACGCTGAATTTTATACCAAAATTCTGGTACCATTGCGGCTTTCGGGAATTAAAATTAAGTGGTCCAAAAATGAATCACTGCCGTTTAAAGGATTTATCGCAGATTTTCTGCCATTAAATAAATCGTTTATTTCTGTTCGAAAATAGTGGTACTTAGAAAACGGGATAATTGTCATCCATGCTAAAAAATTCTAGAAAAAGTATAAAAAAAATGAAAAAGAAGATAAAATTAAATAAGTGAAAAAAAGTGTGTTAAACCATTTTATCTCTTAAGAAATTCATTTGTTACTTTTTATATTGATGTATTTAAATTGAAATTCTGCTTTATATTTCACTTACGATAATTCCTACTTACCAATGCCATATAAGTAGAAATAAAACATTCATTGAATTACGAAATATCGAAGCTGGCTGCGAACGAGAATTCTGAAAACCTGTGAATGAGATTTTCCGTGAAAATCAGATTAGAGGATAAAAATAAAAAAATTATCGGAAAATGAAGACAGAATTTTTGAGAAGTTTAATTGAATTTGTGGGTTAAAGAAATCTGATGAAAGAAATCTGTTAAGCTGAATTTTATATGTTTTACTTTATTTATGTCCAAAGATAAATCTATAAAAGGAAATCTGTTGCTATATCAATATATAAGTGGAGCAGCTTATCCTTTTGTCGTTAGAGATCCGCTTTTTTATAATAGTAATATTTGTCGTATTTAATCGGACATTTACTGTCATTAGATAAAACTATTATTCATATTAAAAAAACTCAAGAGTTGTTAGCTATGTGTGGGGATTTTATAAAATGTTTCTTAACTTCTTTTTCTTGAACTCTCTATCTACTGCATTATGATCAACTGTAATTTTTTTAAAATTATTATAATGAAAATTAAAGGATAAACATAAAAAAATACTCACCTGTGAGAAATTTAATTCCTTAGAGGTAACTAATTAAAGTGGTACTTTAAAGTACCATCAGTACACTCTGACTAAAATATCGTAACAGAAAACTCACAAAGTATTTCAAATGGCACACAAAGTATTTCAAATGGCATCAGAATTGTGGTAAAATATTTTCGATTTAATAAGTATGTGAAATATAGCCTTTTTTTTTATTTACAAATAAATTTTTTGGCAAATTCCGCTGCCAATCATTTATTTCAACACTTTACCATTGAAAATGCTTTGCCCGTGAAAGGGTTAAAAAATCTCTTTTTTTTTTTTTTTTTTTTTTTTTAGGTTTCGATCTTGTTAGCAGTCCTTTAGTTATGTGATGTATATTCCAAGGACAACATGTTCTATCGCATCTCTACATATGCTATAATGAATTCACATATGCCATTTCTAGCATAGAATAAAAGAGTCCGTGCCACAGTTTTTTCGATTTCCTATAAAAATAATAATGAAACAGAAAAGAAATACTAGGAAAATTATTACTACACTACATTTTAGTAATTACATTTACATAGCTTCCAACTTTTACCCTTTTTTGCTACCACTAAAATTTAGTTATGATCTTCGCCTTGTTTAATCGTGAGATTTCGACGATTAAATAAGGCAATATTTACTATAAAATTTTAGTGGTAGGAAAAAAAGCGTAAAAGTTACCAGCAATGCATTTAAAAGCACATGAAAACGATCGATAGCTACACAGACGACAAGTAAACATGGAGTTTTTCTCCAACACCCAGTGTACTGACGGTACTTATAAGTACCACCTAGTAATTCAAATGTTAAATTAAATACATACACCGTTCACCTAAAATAGCTAGTCAAATTGTATTCTAATATCATAATGAATACATAAAAAATCCAACACTTATTTTATATCCGTTACTGTGTTTGTAGCAATAAAAAGACGAGCGTTACAATCTGTACAAAATGTCGGTACAAAACACATCAACTGTTTCAAAGATAGCCTCCTTCCTCGCTAAAATAACAAACCTAGAACTACTTCTGCCATGTATCCGGATAAAGTGGAGTTAAAAGAGTGTTTTTGCAAAGGACCATTAGAATATTAGTAAAATGCACTATGGGGTGAAAGTTTAAAGCGAGTGGTACTTATAAGTACCGTCAGTAGATAAAGGGTTAAACCCTTTCAGGGGCAAAGTATTTCTATTCATTAAATACGTAAATGATTGAATGACACCGGGATTTACAAACACATTTATTCGAAAATAAGTAAAAAATTTACTTCACGTACTCAATAATAGGAAAATTTTCAATACAAAATTCTAGTGTCAATGTTTTGGAATTAAAATTAACCCCTTGAGGGGCAAGTGATTGAGTTCCTGTAATATTGAACTGACACCGGAATCTTTGAAAAATTCTATTTCAAAATAAGTAAAAGCAATTTTACGGCTTTTCTTCCAGCAAAGTTAGAAAAGTAAAATTTAATAAAATTTTTCTGGTGTAAAACTTCATTAATCTTAGGTAGTATATAATATATACCGGTGCCCCTCAAGGGGTTAAAAGATCCAAAAAAGAACTACCGCCCGTGAAGGGATTAATCATTTGAAGGACGGTGATGTTATCCCCTTGGGGACGAGGGACCGGTATTCGTGCCGCGTAAGGTGCTCAGAATCGGTGATTATTCTCACCAGTAAATTTTTATTATAAATTTTGCCTTATTTAATCAGAGCATTTTTTCCGATTCAATTAGGCAAAAATTTCTGTTTTGTAAAACCGGTGATTAAAGATTAAAAATTATGTAAAAGACGTTCGTCCCGAAGGGGTTAAATATTCTACCTAATGTTAATCACCAAATAGCACAATGGATCCAGAATTTTAATTTTTTTTTTGAATGAACGCGTAAAAATTCTTTTTTTTTTCTTAACCATTTGAAAAAATAGTTATTGTCCTCGTCAGGGTAGGAAATCAAAAGCATATCTGAAGGTTTTTATTGGTTTAATCATCCTTTTATTCATTTTCTGATGAGTCTATACAGTAATATGTATTTCTCTTTACTTTCAACAGAGATGGATACCTTCTGTTGCCACTATGACAAAAAAGTAATAAAAACTACAAAAAAAATTAATATCTCAGAAGCAAATTGAGATACAGCTTTCGAACAAATTGCATTTAAAAGTACATTTTTTTCTCTATACGACGGTGTAAAAAGTAATATTGTGGGATATTTAGAAGTTTAAGAATGAAATTTCATTTAAAATGGGCCATCAGATTTCTCGGAAATCTGACGATGGAAAAGCCTTTTCCCGAAGAGCCAAGGAAATGCTTGGATAATACATAAGTTTCAGGTGGATAATAGGTACGAGTCGCAAGCGATTTTTGTCGCTTGGAATTTTTACGTGTACTTTTTACACGTACGTGTAATTTTTACACTATTAATGTTTAATTCATGGCTTACGTAATGTATGATCAACTCCGTGCGATTTTTTATGTCTTAAACCCTTGAGGGGCGGTGGGATATATTTTATCCCACCTACGATTAATGAATATTTGCACCAGAAAAATTATATGAAATTTTGCTTTTCTAAGTTTGGTGGGAAAATGTCGTAAAATTGCTTTTCCTTATTTTGAAATAATTTTTTTCTAAATTTCCGGTGGGAATTCAGCATTACACAAACACAATTGCTTTCCCCTCAAGGGTTTAAATTATAGTCTTTGAAAAAATCATTTTCGAAATGGTCGTTGTAATTTGTTAAATTGCTTTTTTTTTTTTTTTTTTTTTTTTTTTTTCTACCATTTGGAAAAATGGTTATTGTTCTCGTCAGGGTAAGAAACCAAAAGCATATCTGAAGGTTTTTATTGTTTAATCCGTATTTTATTCGTTTTCTGATTGGTCTATACATTAATCTGTATTTCCCTTTACTTTCAACAGAGATGGATACCTTCTGTTGCCACTATGACAAAAAAGTAATAAAAACTACAAAAGAAATTAATAGCTCAGAAACAAATTGAGATACAGCTTTCAAACATATTGCATTTAAAAGTATATTTTTTTCTCTATCCGACGGTGTAAAAAGTAATATTGTCGGATGTTTAGAAGTTTCAGAATGAAATTTCATTTAAAATTGGTGGTCAGATTTCTTGGAAATCTGACGATGGAAAAGCCTTTTCCCGAACAGCCAATGAAATGCTTGGATAATACATAAGTTTCAGGTGGATAATAACTAATGAAAATGAAAGAAAATGAATAACAATTTCTTCCAAAGAGTTAATTTTAATTAGTAAGATTTTCACGTGCAAAAGAAAAATGGAATAAGCCAATAAAAAAAAAAGAAAAAAAAGAAAAATAGGGCAGGAATGAATACATATAAATATTTCACACCAAGTACGAGTCGCAGGCGATTTTTGTCGCTTGGAATTTTTACGTGTAATAACACTATTAATGTTTAATTCATGGCGTACGTAATGTGATCAACTCCGTGCGATTTCTTATGTCTTAAATGTTAGTCTTTGAAAAAATCATTTTCCATATGGTCGTTGTAATTTGTTAAATTGCTTTTTTTTTCTTTTTCTTTTTTTTTTTTTTTTTTAAGTTTTGGTTTGTTTTCAAAATTTAGCTTTTAAGCAATGGCTGTCATGGAAACGACTTCTTGTTTTTTTTTTTTTTTTTTTTTTTTTTTTTTTTTTTGTAAATCTTGGTGTCATTCAGTACTTTAAACATTTTAAAAACAGAAGTGCTTTACACCTGAAAGTGTTAATCTGTTCGTGATTGGTGTTGTATTAATAAAACACGTTTTTCCATTGAGTATTGTTTTGACTTTAAAGTTATTTTTGTTGTTATCAACATTTAGTAATGCATTTAGTAATACATTTATTACTATTATGACTTGATTTTTGTATCAACATTTTCTTAGTAATAGTAATAAAACTTTTATTGATTCTCTTTAACCCCTTAATTCTCGCTCCCGTCATATCCTCGGGCTATGTCTTTTACTCAAATTGTTTGATTCCCACCAGTTTTATAAATTAGTAAAATTGGGTATATTTTAGTATCGTTATACCTGTCATTAAATAAGGTGAATATTTCTTTTTCATAAAAGTGGTGCCAATAAGCAATTTGAATTTTTAAACCGTAATTTAATTCGAGAGTTAAGGGGTTAAATCGTTAGCAATTACTTTATTGCAAACGTATGTTTCATTGTTCTTGGTGTACATTTTTTTTCGAATTTCCGATCAAAAAAAAAAAAAAAAGCATTTTTTATTGTTGCTGAAAATTAATATACAGGGTGGTTCAAATTAAAGTATTCCTGTTTGGGAAACCCTAGCGAGAGAAGCAGTGGATGTAATGTCTTTATATTTGGAGGATATACATATCGGTCCATGGGAAACTGATTGGTGCAACAAAAAAAAGTTCAAACAAAGGCCATTAGGTCAAATGAGGCGCTGCGATCGGTTTAAGGTAAGGAAAATGCAACATGACCAAGGTTGCAAACATCTAGGTGCTAATGGGCCGATTCCCACCTATAAATGTAATTAGTATTATTCGTTTAAATTTTATTAGTATATGCTCCGATTAATTTTATTAGTATATTCTTATTAGGTGAAGAATACTAAAAATATAGTTGTGGGAATTATTTAAAAAATGTTAATTACCGACACCTTATATTCTTTGCTTATTTGTTTGCGCGCACAATAACTGAGAACAAAATTTGCATAAGTGGCGGGATAAAGGACCGTCGGAACAGATAAAAAGAAATGCGAATAGGTTCGCAACATTCTGAGACCGCCACGATGGTTCTCTCGTTTCCTGAACGTGCTTTACTGTTAAATCTTCTTTACCAAAAGGACAATAACGCCGTAAATGCGCTTCGTTTGTACGGATGGCAGAAATCTTTGCGTACGGGTCCAGTGACACAATGTGCTCTGCGACGAATGGTCAAACACTTTGGGGAAACTGATAGCTTTGCAGTTCAAGCAACCCCAGGACAAAAAAAAAAGATACCGCAGGTGATGAATGATGTCACAACCGCTGTTGTTGAGCAGGCCAGTACAAAAACAACAGGAGCATCCAGTGTTCGATCCGTATCAAGGCAATTGGGTTTGTCATACACTACCGTATGGAGATGCATGCGTATAGCACTCAAGGCCTATCCGTATAACATTCGTCATTTCGAAGAATTAAAACCTGGCGATAACAATCTTCGTGACACGCTCGCTTTGACGTTCTTGGCAAGGATAGAAGTGGATAAGAATGGGCCGTGGAACATCATATGGACCGATGAGGCTCACTTTTACATGTGTGGAACAGTGAACACACAAAACAGCCGTCTCTGGTCTACTGAGAATCCTCACCATATCCAACAAATTCCCCTGCATTTTCCGAAGGTTATTGTGTGGATCGGTTTCACTGCGACCTTTTTAATTGGGCCATTTTACTTTGATGAAATCACTCCTCAGGGACCAAAAACCTGTTCCGTATCTTCAGCACGTTATTGGGACATGTTGCAAAGTGTGATCAATCCAGAAATCTAGGAGCATGGGTGCTTCGCTACAACAACATTCCAACAAGATGGTGCGTCCCCTCACATTGGACGTGAAGTTAAAAAATGCTGCAGTGCCATTTTATAGGGGATTGCATTATCAACCATGCATCTCCTACACGATGGCATCCACGTTCACCTGACTTGACCCCGTGTGATTTTTGGCTTTTGGGTTACCTCAAAGATCAAGTTTATCGAGGAAACATTGGAAGTCTGGCGGACTTGAAGAACGAGATCTTCTTGCAAGTACGCAACATCGGTCGCGATCAGTTACACGCCGCTGTGGATCATGCGGTGACACGGTTTCATGTTTTGCTCTGAAGCAAGATGGACATATTGAATCCGACCTGTGAAAACGTGATGTGCTTTGTCTTATCACGCGCGTCTCTTTCTTTTGTGCTGTCGCTAACCGATTTTAGGATCGTCAGTTTGTGTGTAGAAAAATGTAATAATAATGTAAAACTGGTAATAATAATAATAATGTAAAACTGGTAATAATAATAATAAATGTAATAACTGGTTGTCGTACATTTAATATCCCATACACTGATATACAGTTTTTACGGCAATGCATCCAAATTTTATATAAAAAAATAGTCTGAAATTATACTTATCAAATGTAACCATAAGATAAATCAGAGCTGTTATTTTCTAACTGAGAGATATTGAATTATATATCTCAGATTCACTCTCTGAATCTATCAGAAAAACCGATTTGATATAGCAATAATAAATAACGAAAGATGACTTAACAGAAAATACAAACAGAAATAGTTGGACTTAAAAGTAAAATAGCAGGACTATAGTTGCGCAATTTCTTAGCAATATTCAGTAATAAAAAAACTAGTCGGATCCCGGATAGCATGCACATGAGCTGCAAGTTTCATTTTTTTCTGATTTTATCCTGCCGTGAAAAATTCGCAGCGAATCTCCCGCAGGATAGACAGGCCATCATCCGCTTGCATAAGTAGTTTGTTGTTAAACTGATGCAAGACTGTCTTTATTTCTGCAAAATAACGAAAGCAAAAAATTCCTCTGTTGAACAGCACATGCGCAAAAATTGCAGAAATTGGGTGCTACTCAAAGGCAAGACACACGCTTCATTGTTACCGTTATGGAATCTCGATTTCGGTGATTGTATTTTCATTATTTCATTTGTATTATCTCATTTTCATTGATTGATGAATCCAGAAAATTTATTTATTATTTTAACTGTTCAAATGTAATTATTGTTTGTAAAGTAACTTTTTTTTCATAATATCTTTTTTATCATAACATTTTATAGTCTACAAATTATTTCATATAAAAATTCTTACAAATTAAAAAGTTATGTTAATTTACTAACTTAAGTTTACATGTTCGGCCATTTTAAATTTCTATTGAAAAATTTAATTTTTAAGTGCATTTTTCTCAATATTATTGAATTTTTCTGAAAATGTAATTGATTTTTAATTGATATTTGTTTATTTATTTATTTTTGGCTTTAATCTCATTCGAATCTATGATTTTTAACCCTTTCGGGACTGCATCCCTTACACAAATTTTAATCGGTTGGCACCGCTAAAATCTTCACTTATCAAATACAAAAGAGACTGAATTTAAAAGTACTAATATTACCTTTATTTGTTAATGGCGATGAAAACGATGCGTATACATCAGTGCGTATTCCTCAGCATACCTGAGGGTTAAACTCATAGTGTGGTAGTTGTAAACAGATAGCGTGGCATGACAAGATTACTACATTGTAAGAAGTTTGCTGTATTTTTGATAAGGCAAAGCTAAATTTTCCACTAGCTTTCAAATAATTTGTAGTACTTTAGTCATGACAGAACTAAATTTTCTGGTTGTTTGCCATTAATTTGCAATAAATTTGATACAGCAAGAGTTTAATTTGCACGACAAGTTAGCTGCAATTTCAAAGTGCGGAGACTTCGTCGTTTGCGTTATCTTGATGCAGTCTTGCTATAAACTTTCAGTCTTGTCATGCTGAACATGACGCAATTTTGCAGGTTTGCAAAGCAAGATTGCTGCAAATATTCTGCAAACTAAAATTGCTATGTGGAATATGCCAATCCCAAAACTTTCTTCTATCCCATACATGTTAATACTTCAAAATTTGCTATCACAATTCTTAAATTAAAGGACAATATATGCCCATCACGAGGATTCTAAAGATATGAAATTCCAAGCATTAATTATTGAGATATGACTATCATTAAAATCGTGTAAATCCTGAAAAATGCAACATAGCAGCGCCATTTGTTTGGTGATTTACCCGAAAGCCTAATCATCAGACGGACAACAGACAGACAAGGTCACAGACAGACAAGGTCACAGACAGACAAGGTCACAGACTCACAGACAGACATTTTCTAAAATTAGTCAAATCGCGTTCAGGACCTTCTCGAACGTATAAATGAAAAATTTTCACGAATCCAATGCTTTCTTCTTATAAAGATAGGGGAAAGTAAAAACGATATTTTGACAGAAAATGACTTAAGGGGACCGGAAAAGCAAAATTCAACCAAAAAATCGATTTTTACTTTTTTATATCATTAAATAGTTTAAACTTTTATCTTTCCAACGATGTGTCACACATGTTTATATATAAAAAAAGTAAGTGTTGAAATTATTCGTTCATTCTAAGAATACTTCACAGCTTAATGGCCATTTAAATCTTTAATTGACTTTTTGTCAAAACTTGGATTTTTCATGTCTATGTTCCTTTTTTTCAATATCTATTAAATTAAAGAACTCAAAAAAATTTTTAATACTTATATTATGTTATATTGTTAGCACAGGGATTTAATGATTTGTTGAGAATTATTTACTTTAGGCAGTGAAATCTTACCAAAAATGCTAATTTAAAAATGACTTTCAATAAATAATTAATTTTCAGTTTCAGAAACAAAAGGGCCTGTTAAAATACGTAAATCATGTTATTATAACTACTCTAAAAAATCTAGAACTCTATCTTTCACCATTTCTGAGAAAAACGTACATAAAGTTGATGAATTTAACATGGCGGAGATAGGGCTTTCCCGGTCCCCTTAAGTAAAAAATACGCACTGAAAACAATCTCGGAAAAGAACACGAATTCATTTTCGACGGTGCAATTTTGCTCTTCGTGGAGTAGCATGAGACTAGCGTTGCCAGGTGACCCGTGTAAATCCCGTGGCACTAAATGCTCTGGAGACCACTAATATCTCAAAGTTTATTTCGACGTCTTTGATTGCAGTTAATTCTTTCATCGATAAGGTGAAGAAAATTACTTTAAGGGGTCTCACGACTCAAAATTGGAAAAAAAAAAAAAAAAAAAAAAAAAAAAAAAAAAAACGAAGAAAAGTGACCATTTTCAACATTTAACATCTTAAAATGTATTTAATTTTAAAACACAGTTTTTATTGGAATTGAAACATATAAGTATGTTCTTTTATTCATGCATTTAAAAAGTGGCAAAATTCAGAATTAGCATTTACAGGGGGTTCCAATCTATCAGACTTTTCTCGGCCGAAAAGTGGCGTAACAATTTACGCGCAGGATTACAAAATAAATTTTGCAACTGGAATGAAAATTTTGGCGCCTACTTATACTTCAAATTGTAATAATTATCCTGAACTTAAGTAAATATATATTTTTTTGTATATTTAGTAATTAACTAAAAGTAATTAACTTAACTCTTTGACAAGGCATATCGGATACAGATAAACATTTAATAATCATTTCATAAACAAATCACAACACTTACGGACGTCTGTCACATGACACAAAAATAAACAGAACAGAATTCTCTGAAAATGAATTGTGGGAGGAAATAAACTTTGGTACTGCCGTCTACATATATTAAATTGAAGCTCAAATGTGACAGCTCTCCCCCACTTAATATGTGAATCCGTCAGGAGGTCTTCTGTATCGACCGGATCTTCTCAGTACCTGAGGAGAAGGAGAAGAAGAATTAGATTTTACAAGTTCAGCAGCAACTATTGAACTAGTGGGAACAGAAGGTTTTGTAGAATCAGGATGAAAGTCAGTTGGTGTAGGACCTGGAGTACCAGGCTCATGAGAATCAACTGGTTGTGGACCTGCGTTACTAGGCTGTACTGGTGGAAAATCATCTTGTTTCACAATTGCATTTTCACTTCTGAAATTTTCTGTATCAATTTCTTCAGAATTTGTATCATTAACTAAAGAAATCTCTGAACCTACATTAGATATTTGATCAACATGCTTTTTCCAGATATTCGAACCAACTTGAACTCTATAATGTAATTTTCCTTCTCGTGCTATTATTCGACCAATTTTCCACTTTGCTTCTGGAGAATAATTTCTTACAGCTACTTTCTGGTTAATTTCAAATTCTTTTATTTTAACTTTGGACTTTTTTGCATCTTGTTTATCATGAACGAAATTTGTAACATTTGGCGCTATAAAATCTATTTTTGTTCTTATATGAGGTTTTAGAAATAGAGAAGCAGGACTCTCCCCCGTTGTAACATGAGGCATCTTCCTATATTGAAAAAGGAAGCTATTTAATTTCATTTGTAAAGTACCAGGTTCGGAAGTTAGGGCTTTTAATCCACGTTTAAGAATTTGCACATATCTCTCCGCCTGTCCATTTGTAGCTGGATGGTATGGAGCACTGGACTTATGTTTTACACCATGACTTTTCAAAAATGTCTCAAATTCTTCATATGTAAACTGTTTAGCATTATCTGATACTAAAGAAATCGGAAAACCGTGTCGTGCAAAAAGTGAAGAGAGACAAGTAATTGTATTTTCTGAAGTCGTACTAGGAACAATAGAAACATCTGGCCATTTGCTACACTGTTAAAACTTTTGCAGCATTCTGGCAGATCATTCGACCGTTTTTTGAAAAAACGGTTTCATAACCATAATTTAACTATATTCTGACCATAAAATGGCCAATAATAGGGTCAGAATAGTGTTAAAATTACGGTTGTGTAACCGTTTTCGGAAAAAACGGTCAAATGACCTGCCAGAATGCTGCAAATTTTTAACAGTGTATGGGCATCAACTACTAAAAGAAGCATTTTCCCCCTAACAGGACCAAAATAATCAACATTATTTCTTTACCATGCAGCTGTAGGCCATTCCCAATGATGTGTATCAACTTTGGGAAGATTATTTTTCAAATTTACACAAGTAGTGCAATTTCATGCAAGATCTTCAATATCTTGGTCTATACCTGGCCACCATGCAAAACTAAGTCCTAAAGACTTCATTTTAACTATACCAAAATGACCAAAGTGTAATTATTTTAAGATTTGGTTTCTATGAATTTCAGGGATAACTACCCTACATCCTTTTAAAATACAACTATGTTGAAGAGCGAATTCTTCTTGTTTACCACCCAAAAGTAATTTTTTAGGAATTTCAGAACCAGAAATGAGGTGATGAAAAATTTGACGTGTAAGGGGATCAGATTTTGTAGCTGAAGCAACAGATTTAGAATTTAATGGTGAGATTGAGAGTTGATTAATTTGAAGAATTTCAGATTCATCAATTGCATCTTCATAGGTGCCAACCTCAAACTAATCTTCCGTAATACGTGCGTTAATTTGACCGAGGTTTAATACATTTCGAACCAAATTTTTTTTTAAGAAATGAAATTAAACATGTTCGACATAGAAACATTGAATTAAATAAATAAAGATTCTTGAAATAATTTTTCTTGTTCGAAAGTGGTTAACCTGGTTTAAATTAATCCAGATATTACGGAAGATTAGTGAAAGGTTGGCAGCTATGCATCTTTCGAATTTAATTGTTGAGGTAAATCTTCACTACGTAAAGGAAGATGTGAAAGAACATCAACATTTTCGTGATCAGTATATTTTTATAACGGATATCATATTGAAACGTTTATAAATAAATTGCGTATCGTTGCATTCTAGCAGCCGATAAAACAGGGATACTTTTAGAAGGAAAAAAATGGACACTAAAGGTTTACTGCCAGTAAATAAGGTAAACTTGTTGCCATACAAATATTGAAAAAATTTCTTCACATTAAATATAATCGCTAATGCTTCTTTATCAACTTGGCTGTACCGTTTTTCTGCATTATTCAACGTTCTAGACACACGGTTTTTCAGTGTTATCTGGCATCATTTGCGAAAGAACTGCAGAGATACCATAAGGAGAAGCATCAGTAGCTAAAACTAAAGGTAGCTTAGGATTAAAGTGAGAGCCATGTCAGTAGTAATTTCTTTTCTTATACTTTTAAATGCTTGTTCACAATTATAAGACCAAATAAATTTGACATTCTTCTTAAGCAAATTATTTAAAGGATTTGCAATAGTAGATAAGTTTGGTACAAACTTAGCATAATATGTAACTAAGCATAGAAAAGCTTTACCATGAGATACATCTACTGTTCTTGGAGCATTTAAAATTGCTTCAATTTTACCTTGTGTTTTATGAATACCATGTTTATCAGCTTTATAACCACAATAAGTAATCTCATCTGCCATAAGGAATGATTTTTATTTATTTTTTCTAATGTTACAATCCCTCAATCTTTCTAATACTTGCTTAAATTCTTGTAAATGAATTTCACCTGTTTCACCTGTAACCCCAATATCATCTATAGAAATTCTAACTCCCTCTATTCATCTTAACCCCTTGGGGACGAGCGACCGGTATTCCTGCCGTAAGAGCAGGGCTCCCAAATTTTTCTTACAAACAGACCCGAAATCACCTTTGAAAGTTAATTCTAGCGCAAACCTACCATAAAATTTTCTGTTAAAATTTATTGGTATTCAGTTGGTGGACCATTTGGGAGCCCTGCAAGATGTGCTCAGAATCGAGGATTATTCTCACCAGTAAATTTTTATTGTAAATTTTGCCTTTTTTATCCGAGTATTTTCCCGATTCAATTAGCCAAAAATTTCTGTTAAACAAAACGGTGACAAAAAATTAAAAATTCTGTAAAAGACGCTCGTCCCGATGGGCTTAAAATGTGCTCAATTTTTCTTTGCCATATAGCAGGAGAACTAGCAAGACACATGGGTAACTTAAGGAATTGGAATAATTCTTTGGTGTATTAATGGTCAATAAATCTTGTGATTTTTCACCTATAGGTAACTGGAGATAAGCTTGATTTAAATCAATTTTTGTAAAATGCACACAACCACCTAATGTAGTTAACATATCTTCTATTTTAGGTAAGGGATACTTTCAACTTTCAGAAATTTATTTAATGTTACTTTAAAATCACCAGATAACCGAATTTTCCCATTAGGCTTAACCAGTAGAACTATAGGAGTTGTCCACCTGCCGTTTGTAAATGGTTTAATAATACCTGCGTTTTGTAAATTTTGTAATTCTTCATTGACTGTTGCACGTAGTGCATAAGTGAAAGTCCTAGTTTTGCAAAATATGGGTGTAGCATCTCTTTCAAGATAAAGTTCTGCCTGTAAACCTTTTATCTCCCCCAGCCTTATCAGTAAATAAATCAGAAAATTCCTGTAACAAGCCTGGTAATTTATCAGAATAATGTACAACTTCATTCACATATACTGATTTTAAATTATGTGGAAAAATATCAAATTCAGATACCCAATCCCTACCAAATAATAATGGAACATTATCTTCTTTCATCAAATACAACTTTACATTTCTAGTTTTATTTTCATAAGTAACATTTACTTCAACATAACCTACAGGTTTGAAAATTTCACCAGTTGCAGTTTTTAACTGAACATCGGGAGGAAAAATTCTGCGAAATCTTTTTAAAGGAACAGCAGAAATTCCAGATCCAGTATCTAATTCCATATCAGCTCTAGCTTTGTTTTCAATAAAACCAGACAACTTAACAGGATTTGAACCTTTTATCATACTTTATAGTTAAAACATTTACAGTATTTAAAGAATTAACCATTTTTTGAGAATTTGTACTTCTGCATAGCTTGCTTAAATGGCTTTTTTTCTACAAAAGTTGCAAGTAACATTGATAAATCTGCAAACATTTGCTAAATATGAGGCATTTCCGCATCGATAGCACTTTAACTTAATTTTATTCATGTCAGAATGTCTAATATGCAACTGATAGTTGACATTCTGTTTTTGACAACAATTTTGTAATTTCTTATTTTGTACATTTTTCGTACTGGAAATTTTATTTACATTGAAGTTTTTATGCTTAATTTCAGCAATTTCAATATCTACATTATATAAAGCTAAAGCTTTCTCAACAGCTTTTTCGAAATTTAAATCATCAACTAGAGTTATCAATTTATTCTGAATATTTTCGTTTTTCAGACCGCGCAGAAACTATTCCAGTAAATTTTCATTTAGACTATCACCAGTAAATGAACAAAAGGTCGTACCCTTTTTTAATCTAGCAGCAAAATCTTGAATTGATTGAGTTTCATTTTGAAAACAATTTCTAAATTTAATTCTCTCAATGAATTTATTGGGGGCGGGGCTTAAGTGTTTAAGCAGAATATCAACAATTTCATTATATTTTAAGGTTTCACAATTCTTAGGTACACGTAAATCACATAATAAACCATATAATTTCGGCCCTAATAATGATAAAATAGCAGGAATTTTTTTCTGTTCTGTCATGCAGAACGAAATTTTGTTCTAGTCCTTTCACGTAAGTTGTGAAAGATTCTCCTCAGACGGGCGTCCTTTTTGCTTAAGTATTATCCATTCACAATGCTAGCATAGTGAATGGATAATACTTAAGCAAAAATGACGCCCGTCATTACATTGGTCTTAATGTAACATTGCAGTATTGCACCGAACCGTAGAACATTTAAACTAGAAGTAAAGCCATTTTCACCGGCACAATTCTCATTTTCGGTAACCTTTTTCCGGTACAAATATTTCATTTCTATCCATCGTCGCCACTTTTTGTATATTTAGTAATTAACTAATAATAATTAATATAACTCTTGATTGACAAGGCATATCGTATACAGATAAACATTTAATAATCACTTCACAAACACATCACAACACATCACAACACTTACAAACCTCGGTCACATGACACAAAAATAAACAGAACAGAATTCTCTGAAAATGAATTGTGGGAGGAAAGAAACTTTCATTTTTATATTTTTAATACAAAGTTGTAATTGACTAATGCAAAATTTAGAAAATTTCAACAGTGTAATCACCTAAAAAAATACTTTTTTGAACAATAAAAAGGAAATTTTATGTCCAGTTTATACAGAATAATATGAAACATATGTTTCGAAAATTTCGTGAAAAAATATTCGGAAGTTTTTGAGATATCGTGCGCGTTATGGCCGAAAACGCCATTTGGAGAAACTTTTGACTTCAAAGTTTCGGAAACGTCGCTTCAGCTATTGTGCGAGTATAATTTTAAAATCCATAACTTCTGTTCTAATAGGAATTTCAAGGAAACAATTATAATATTATTAATGTTTAGAAAAAAAAGAGTTTAACACCTAAAAATATTAAAATTTCGGAAATTTTAGAGCTCTAACCCCTTAACACTCGAATTAAATTAGGGTTTAAAAATTCAACTGCTTATTGGCACCACTTTTTTGAAAAAGAAATATTCACCTTATTTAATGACATGTAAAACGATACTAAGATAAAGCCAATTACACTATTTTATAAAACTGGTGGGAATCAAACAATCTGAGTAAAAGACACAGCCCGTGAATATGACGGGAGCGATAATTAAGGGGTTAAGAGTCCTGAGACCCCTTAAAATACTGGGGTCAGAAGCATTTAGAGCCCGATTTACGCGGTACACCCTACAACACTGCATGAGACGCTGACAGTAAGGGTTCAAAAAAGCCGAATATATGACATGCAACCCCAAACAAGAAGGAGTTAAATTTAAAATACGGGGTCCTTTTACGAACGAATACTTTGTGACAGGATTGTCAGTTTCACCTCTATTTTTAATTAGAAATTCCGAGTTAATATCATAATTTTAGAAGGAAATATTTTGCTTTATTTAATTACAGACGTTTCGTGATTACCTAAGGTAAACGCCTTTCTTCTGGAAATTCCCGCATGAATTTGAAATTTCGGAAAAAAAAAAAAATCCATGCCGGCCTGACCTACAGGCGGAGGTAGATTTCGAAGTTAAGTATATTAATTGCACCAACAACATCTAAATCATGAGTAGAACCGCTTTTGACGAGTTTTCATTTCATTTTTATACAATAGCTGGTTTTATCAGAATCATGTTAAGGCGGTATTAAAAAAAAATACTTTTCCATGCTCAACAACTCGAAATTTTCAGGCACATTTTCAGATTAATTTTTAATAGAAAAAATACGGAAATTTCTGACGTGATTTTTGAAAAGATTTACAAGCGTCATGTGTTTTTATTTTTCTTTCAATTAAATGAAACTTGATTAATAAACAATTATTTTCTCAGTAGGGCAATATTTTTCGTTTCTAACACAATCGCTTCGGGAAATTCTGCTCAAAATGTCCACTTTGACATCAATTTTTGAAATATATTCTGCCTCTATCAAAAAATCGATCATTACGGTACATTATATAGTTTCTGAAGAAGAGAATCTATCAATTGGACGCGTTTGTGAGCAAAAATTAATTTAAAAATGAGTAAGAAAATAAGCAGTTTGGATTTGAATACATTCTTAATAAGATGATTATTTTTCTTCAACCGCTATGTATTTTTAATTTGTTTTTGCTGTAAGAATTGGTCCTATCAAAAAACAATATTAAGAAGATATATGATAAATTCATGGGGATTTTATATCTTGTGAATTGACGGAGTTATGGAAATTTTTCTTCTCCCCACCCCTTTTTTTGTTTTCGTTTTTATTTTATTTATTTTTTTGCGGTACGAATTGGTCCTATCAAAAACTTGTAAAAGTAAAAGTTGTAGATAATACTAAGGAGATGTACAGTAAAATTAATTGGATTTAATATCTTGAGAATTGACGAAGTTATGATTTTTTTTTTCTCCCAAAAACCCTATTTTTTGCGCCCCTTGAGCACATTTTTAATTTTATCAAAAATCTGTGATACATACATTTTTGGTCCTATTTTTAGAAGTAATAAAAACTTTAAACTGATCTGATCTGTACAAAAATTAAGAAGTTATGGGGTTTTTTCGGTTTTCACAAAACCCCTCCCTATTTCCATCCCCTTGGTCCGATTTTGCCCATTAACGAACTTGACCGAGATTTTATGCCCCTTGATTTTATGTATCAGTTTGGAAGAGATTGGTGAAGAATTGTGGAAGTTATCGTGTCCAGAAGAAAGTGATATATATATATATATAGATACATAGATAGACATATATGTATGTATAAAGTTTTTTACTGAGGGTGGTTTTGGGTTCTAGGGGTCATGATCGGTGTAGATCTGCAAATTTTTTTCAGAAATTCCAACATAGGAACGACGCCAAAAGGGGCCGTTCAAATATTACGTAAGCACCTAAGGGGGGGGGAGGGGTTAGCGATTTGCTTATTTTTGCTGACAAGGGGGGAGGGGGGGTTTGAATGATGCTTACGTAAGATATTTTCAGAATCTCTAACTTGTAAAAAAAAATTATAAAATTTCAAATTGAAAGAAAGAAATAGCAAAAGAATATTAAACTCTAAGTTCTGATGTCAGCTATTTTGACCGCACAAGGAAAACATAAACGATCTCTTTTATCTAGAGGTGACTGTTCATGTTTGATGCATGAGCGCTTATTATCTCTGAGAACTTACTACTATTTCCAATTGTGAGAATATAATAGAATAGAATTGAATGGACCGATGCGATATGATGTATTGTGACAATATGAGTTTTCCGGGAAAGCTTCCAAAACGTAAGTAAAATTCTATCTTTTTTGTTTCCACCCCTCCTCTGTCAAGTGGTTGAACCACATAACCATAGTGACCGACTGCTCTACTGTCTGGTGTCTCGTGAGTTTTGAAAACCTCTCAGTACAGATCTGCACGGGCCGGGCTCGGGCCTATTTTCATTCACGGCACTCGGGGCGGACCCGGGCCATACATTTTTCTGAAGGCTCGGAACGGGCCGGGCGTAGTTACTACTCTTTACGGGACGGGCCGGGTTCGGGCCTTACTTTTTTCCTGGGGGATCGGGCCGGGCCCATTTTTTTCTGTACAGAGCCGGGACTGGTTTCATTCCAAGTCTTCAAGGCCCAAAATTTTAAGTCCTAGTTTTGACGCAGCCCGTATAAAAATCATTGTCTCGGCGTAGCATGATCTGTTCAAAGGTCAGTAATATTAGGTCAGGCTCAAAAAATTTTGAAAAAAATGTACACATTTTTAAATCGCTATTATTCTACTATTAAACATTCAAATTTATTCTTTTTAAAGAATAGTAGATTTCTACGCTTATTAAAATATAGCTAAATTAAAATATAAGAAAACATGTGAGAAGGAACCTGTCTATGACGAAATCCTGTTATAAACTGAAAAACGTGTTGATCCATACAAAATTAATATACTAATACGTAAGAATAGGATATATAATACATTTAAAACTTGCTAAGAAAGGCACTTGTCTATAACGGATTTTTTTCTTTTTTATGCAATTCCGTTTTAGAAGATTTTATTGTATAGCATTTTTCAGATTTTTAGCACTTCAATACATGGAATATGGATTAACGATATTAATGATAACGGATTCATTTACATACAAGAAATAGAGATTGATTAAAAAAAATAAATGTCGCAGCCTGCGCCACTTATATAAAAATGAAGATTATAAATATAAAAAAAATATTTAAGACATATTTTTGGCCAGAACTCCTCGTACGAGACAAATCTTTCACCAAATCGACATAAAAATCAATGTTTTGTAGAAATTCAATCGGGCCGGGCCGAGATTTTAACTTTTTTTCCGGGTCGGGCCGGGCTCGGGCCGAACTTTTAACTTTTTTATCGGGCCGGGCCAATAATTTTTTTGTACGGGCCGGGCCGAATTTTTTTCTCTATGAGTCGGGCCGGGCCGCTTTTTCAAGAAGGCTCACGTTTTGAGCACTTTATCGCCAGAGTAAGGGTTGGCGCGGAGATGAATTCAACGCTACGCACCCTTTTTTGTTCGTGGCGTCGTACGCGTAGCGAACAGCAACCTCATTCTTTTGCTGAGAGGAAGAGATGTGCTTTTTTTCATTTGTTTTTTCCGCAAATGTAAAAAGCTAGACGAAATGTTATTTCGCCGTGGTTTGCAATTAGAACCTTGCTTAAAACAAAAATCTTTTTCGGATTAAAATAACTTTTAATTGCACAAATATATGTAATTCAAACATAAGTTATTTTTTCAGTTCTATAATATTCAATTATTTCATTAATTCGCTATATGTTCGAAGAAATAGAGAACGTATTTTAAAAAACAGACGTAAAAATTTTCTTTAATAAATATAATTGTATTGATCATGTTTTTATGACACAATTGAACATAGTTTTATTAGTATTATTACTGAATTAATTTAGTTTTTTTTTTATTATTAAGCGGCATAATTGTGTGACGTGTTGATTGCATTAATAAAACACATTTTCACTGAAATAATTCATTAAAAATTAATTGTTTTTAATTTAATTGCGATTAGAAGTTAATAGGAAGTTGAAACTAAAATCAATTCGATTATAATTAGATTGAACGATAAAGCATAAATTATTTAGCCGTATCCTACAATTAAATCTATGAGCTAAAATAATTGCAAGTTGATGCATGCAATTAAATCAATTACTATTACATTTTAATATTGTTAAAATTTTATCATTATTTGAGTTTTTATGAAAAAGACATTGGTCTGTCCCTAGTGCACAAAATTAAAAATCTTTAAAATTCTTCAGTTTTTATTTAAAAATTTTTGCCATATTTTTAAATATTATTTCGCCTTAGTTGTTTTATTTATTATTTAAAAATAATAATTCGTCATATTTGAATAAATCATGTAAATTCTTCTGTCGAATGAAATAAGGTTACCAGTGATCTCAAAAAAGGAAAAACAATCCTTAAAAAGGAAACGACAAAATGCTGAATACGAAAGAAAACATCGAACCACCAAACGAACAAAGCTTGGAGAAATCTGCCATGATAATCCAGACATTAAAAAAAAAATAGCTTTGAGGGAATCAGTAGGAAGACCAAGTTTAAACAACCATTATTACTTAAAGCAATAGCAGACATAGCTATTATTGGAAGCGCTGCAGATGCAAAGAGAAGAAACAAGTCCGAAGTGTCAAAACTCTCGATGACTTGACTGCAAAACTGAAAAAGGTTGGTTTTGCAATAAGCAGGAGTAGAACATATCTTCGTTTGCTTCCAAAAAATTCCTCAACCATCGAGTGTCGAAGACATGTAACCACAATGCCGATACAACTTTCTTGGATTCTGGCTGATTATCACCGATCTCACATTGATACCCAATTTGCAGCAATAGCCATCCATTATTTAGAAACTTTAGCTTCAATTTTTGGACCCATGCAAGTGTTTCTTCTTTCACATGATGACAAAGCGCGTGTACCTTTGGGAATTACAGCAGCCAATAAACAGGCTATGATACTGATGCATATGGAGTATCACGTATCCTTAAGCGATCACGACTAGGTCATCGCTGAACGCCGCAAACTTATTACATGTGTTTACGCTGGTATTGTGATTGCTCCTGGCATGGCAGGTCAAAGTAAAGCCATACATAGGTTATTCTGGTCCAACGTTAATAGCTATAAGAAGTGGGAAACACAGTTCTTCCACAGCAAATACTCATGCTCAGGATTTTGAAACTCTATTAATACTCAAAGATTTTGAAAAATTAGTGAAAACAGAAGAGGGTTTCATCAAACCTGTAATCATAGTAACGGTTGATGGAGATCCAGACAAGAATCCCCGCTACCAGAAAGTTATATCGTTTTCTATTAACCATTTCAAAAAGCATAATTTGGATGGAATTTTCATAGCGTGCAATGCTCCTGGAAGAAGTGCTTATAATTGAGTAGAAAGGCGAATGACACCACTCAGTCGAGAACTGTCTTGTCTTATACACCCTCATAACCATTATGGTTCCCATCTCGATGAGAACGGTCGCGCTACTGATGAAGAAATGGAGCAAAATAACTTAGCATATGCTGGTAAAACTCTCGCAGATATCTGGAACTCATTAAACATTGACAGTTATCCCATTACTGCCACATATGTTGATTCAGGCGAACCAGAGTCTCTTGGTTATGACTTGGATTGGTGTTCGAAGCTCGTACAAGAAAGTCAATACTTGCTGCAAATTGTAAAATGCGAAAAAAAGAATTGTTGCTCTCCTGCACGTAGTGGATTATTTCGTATATTAAAAGGACGATTCATTCCTCCTCCAATTAAAATGATACAATCGTCAAATGACATCATTGCAAGTGAAGAGGGGGAATTTATAGATTTAAGTCTCCGTCTGGCCTTAAATCTGAATAGTACAGAAAAGGGATTTTTAAAGATGCTGTATGATTATTTTTGCTCTTCCATAAAGTTCACGCATTATCCGCAAGAACTTGTGGAAGTTGTGGCCAATATCATGCATCTCAGAAGTCAGCAAACAGACACAAAAAAATTCAACAGAGTGAAAAAAGCGAGAAGGACTGCCTTATACGACTATTGAGAATTGCTGCTCGTCGAGCAAATGAACTTATGCGCTTCATAAAATTCGTGGAAGATATGGAAGATGTTGAGTGGGTCAATGAAGATGAAGTTGATAAAGATTGAATCCGAATAGTAAGCGATGAAGATAATCAAGTAAAACTGGAAACCAATATCATAACAGATATGGAAAAATGGCTTGAGCAGCCGTGGTCAGCATCGGAATAGATATTGTCATGTTCAAATTTAAATTTTTCAAATGGCCAAGTTCTTCTAAAATTGTGATCTAAGAAATTTTCTTAAATAGAATTGTAAAGAAATAAAACAAGCGTTTATTATTATTTAGTAGTGATATTAGTCGAGTAGAGTTTTATAATTTGTATTGTGTCCTAATTTTTTTTTAAGTAGGGGGGGGGGGTTCCAATTTTCTTACGTAATTATTAAGGGGGGTTCGCGATTTGCTTATTTTTGCTGACAAGGGGGGAGGGGGGGGTCAAAAATAGTCAAAAACATGCTTACGTAATATTTGAACAGCCCCAAAGGTAGTATTTCATACGAAATCTACCTAAAACTGATGCCAAACTGGAAACCTGCTTTGTGATTAACACTAGAAGGACTACAAGGGGTCAGTTTGACCCCTATCAAATGCATATATTTCGATTCGAGCCAGAAATTTCTTAATATAAAATAAGTGTAAAAAGCACAAAAAGAAAAAAAAATAAATAAATAAGTTAAACAGTTTTAAATAAAAATTCTGGTATAGACTATTTTTATAAAACTTGAGTAAAATTTCCGGCCTTTCTAGTGTTTAGCATAAAAAATATTAGGCTGTTATTTTGTCCATTAAATCCTGGTGTAGTTCAATAACCAGGTCAGGATTGCCAGTTTGACCTTTATTTTAAATCAAAAATTTCAAATTCCTACCGGAAGTGCTAAAGAAGAATATTTTACTTTACGTTTCCACGAAATGTCTTTCATTACATAAAGAAAAGATTATTATACATATATACTGGTGTAACTGTGAATTTTCAGAATTTTAAAATAGGCCAAACTGGCAAACCTGAACCAGGTGTAATACTTTCCAATTTTCTCCATAAATTCTTCATTAACATACTGTCACAGGAATACCACGCAAAATGACTACATTCGTTAGATTTCATTAAATGACATTTTAATTAAATTTCTGTAAACCTTAATTTTAGTGACTTAAATAGCTACTTTTAACATTATTAATCTATTAAAGAGTGACGTTGCGTTTTCGCAACATTATATTTCTGATTTTTTGTATTTTTTTATACCAGTAAAAGAGAAAAGTAAAATTTGTCTTATTTAACCCATTTTAGGCCAATCATAGAAATTTTATAAAATTTTGTATTATTTTCATTGAAATATGCTTAAATTACATTCATTAAGAGAAAAAAAAAAGTTTTGTGCATGAAAAATAATATTTTATTGGAAAAATAAAATGCATTCGGTCAATGATGCGCTATCGCACCATTAAATTTAAAATTAATAATTTTTTTTTAATTTTTGATGACATTTGTTTTGTTATTATTTTATTTACAGAACTTGCAACTTTAATCCATTATAAAAACATATGATTCAATTATTCAAGTGGAATAATTATGCATTTTGAAAAAGTCGAATTTGTCAATAACCGTTTCAATTTTAAAAGGCTGGCGTATTTTGAGAATTTCTCAACAGAAAGTGTTTACTCCAATTGAATTACTGATATTTTAGAGATGTCTCCAGAACCCTTAAAAATAGCAGAAAAATAAAATTTGTGAAAAATATTCGTCACAGTGTTAATAAAAAATATTTATTGAAATGGTGCGTTTATGCACCTTTGGCCGAAAATGGGTTTTAATTAACACATTTTAGCATGTCTGCCAACCTCCTGATTTTTTTAATACCAGTAAATTCTTACAAAAATTTTCGCTTTATTTAACCCCTTAATTCTCGCTCCCGTCATATTCTCGGGCTGCGTCTTTTACTCAGATTGTTTGACCCCACCAGTTTTATAAAATAGTGTGGATATATTTTAGTATGAATCTACCTGTCATTAAATAAGGTGAATATTTCTTTTTCATAAAAGTGGTGCCAATAAGCAATTTGAATTTTTTAACCGCAATTTAATTCGAGCGTGAAGGAGTTAATTGCACTAGCGTCTCTGTGTAGCTCTGCTCCCTATGGAGATCGTAGTGACTGGATTCAACTAAGTCCCATCGAAGCAAGATTTGGCGAAGTATTGCTAGTTTGGCGAAGCATAAATGTTATATCGAAAACAATTTACTAGAAATTTTGAACACAGATAGAATCTGAATAGTGATGATGCTTATTACATATTCCGATTTCAGAAATTTCAACTTGTGGATTCCAAAGATTTCGCCTCCCCCAACCCCTCACGGAAAAGTAACATTTTCATACTTAAATTTGAAAAATTCTAAAAAAATATTTATACCTTTGTTTCAGAATTAAAACAGTCATAGACACTAGAAATTTTGAATGAACATATAACCTTAATAGTGATGCTCAAATACTCCAATTGCAATTTTAATGAGTGGGGTCCAAAGAATGTTTTCCCCCTCCCCTCCCCTGACAAAAAAGTAACACTTTTGTTTATGACCCTTCAAATTTTCTTAGCATGGTATATTAAGGATCTATTCCTTCTATTAAGGATTTAACTGCACACAAAATTTAAAATACCTTTGACTATTCGAAGTCACATCACCAAAAAGTTTTTTTTTTATCAAGGAGGGGGGGGGGTGTCTTTAGATTATCTTCTCTTAAAGTTTTCAATAAAGTAACACTTAAACAGGATTACTATTCAAAATGTACCTGCCTGCAAAATTCAGGTATCAATGTCAATCTAAAGAATAAAATTGCATTTTTGGGAGGGAGGAGGGGGGGGGGGGGTGTTGATATCCAAGAGCCTAAAATGCAGGCATGAAAGTGGGAAATAGGAAAAAAGGAGGAAAATCTTTTCGGTCAATATGATGGCGCCAAACTTTTAAAATTTAGACACATTTTAACAGTTATTTATCGGATAAAATGAAATATAATTGTACGTATGATTGTTATTTTCTTTTCATAGCTTAGAAAGCATTAAAAACAAATTTAAACTTTTAAATCAAAAGTGTTGCATAAATAGAAGAAAATATTCTATTCCAAAAAGAAAATTATGAAACTTCCTTTTTCTTTTAAAGTCTAAAAACTTTCACTCTGGAGAGATACTTTAATCAAATTTATTTACACGATTTTCATATGATTATAATACATAAGCTTCCCTTTGATTTGATAGATCTTTTGCACAGCAATTCAGAAAAAGAAAACTCCAAGGATTTTAGTTAAACAAAATGTCTGATTATTAAATTTTCCAGATTCCGCCCCCCCTCCCCCACCTTATATGCTTCCAATATTTTCTTTGCATTTTTGCATAAATCCAGAAAATGGCCAAAATTATTTTTTAAAAGGTGGAATTCCACCTTTAGGAGGAACACTTTCATGCCTGAAAATGGTATCATTTTTGAGAAGTGTTTACTGTACCCTAATAGAAGAAATATGCGATTTTATTGAATTTTTATTTGTAGGTACCACGGTTCACATAATATTTTGAGAAAATTTTAGGAAAGAATTTTTCTAGTGTTTAATAATGCACAAGAAATTAAAATCCTATCTTCCAACCTACAAAGATCATGCCACATACAATTGCTTTTGCTGTTTATCTAAAAACATGCTAATTTAGCTTGTTTTAAAAAGATTACCCAATTACGGAAGATTAAATTATAACATTTTAATTATTTTTAACACAATCAAATGATTGATAAAAAAATAATGAGAGTAGAATTGTAGAAGAACCAATATAGTGAAAATTTGTGAGCATGAAATTATCGCTGCATTATCCGCCATCTTCGCTAAAAAAAAAAAAAAAAAAAAAAAAAAAAAAAAAAACACTTTCCAACGACAGCGCGAGCGAGCGCTTGTGCTTCGTCTGAAATACACCAACCTTAAAAATAACTAGCGCCAATTCCTCAGCCAAGAGGTAGGAAAAAAATCACCATAGGGAGCGAAGCTACACCGAGACGCTAGTGGTTAATTGCAGAAATCCTGCAACCGTGCAATCGATTTTATGTAATCGTGCGATTCTATAAAACAAGTATTTCTGCAGAAAAATATTGGTATTAAAAGAGCGGGAAATTTGCAAATAAGTTGTAGTGATTCATAAAGTAAAAGTAGGTGTTTAACAAAAAGTGGTGTGAACTGAATAAAATTCCTGTAAAACATGGTGGTCCTTAATGGGTTAACGTAAAAGTATTTTTCTTCAAAATTTTAAATAAACTAAGATCCAAAGTTGTTAAAAAAAGAATTAAAAAAAATAGTAAAAACAATTATAATCTATCTTTTCTGTGATACCTATGTCATTATTTCAGGGCTGCCACTGGCGACTATTTTTATATTCTATTCGCACCGTAATTTTTTAAAGTAAATTTTATAGTATTTTTACCTTGAAGATGTTGTCAAGCTGTATGGAAAATAACTCTGTTTTGAGAAAATGGTGTGAGAATTTAAAAATAGTCGCCAGTGGCAGCCCTGCTAATTATTTCAGCACACTTAAATATAAATGATAATTCGCGCTTAGCAATACTGTATAAGTAGGAAAAGGAAACTTTTACTGAATTGACAAACTATAAAGTTTATTGTGGGCAATCAATCTAAAAATCTGAGAAAGTGATTTTCATTGGAAATGAGATTAGAGAATAAATAACAAAAAAATTCTGAAAATGAAGACAAGACTTTTTCAAAAGTTAAATTAAATTTAAAGATTAAAAATATCTGATTAAAGGAATCTGTTGACAAATCAATATCATTAAAGCAGTTCTGCTAATCCTACCCTTTTTTAAGTACTACCATATCTGAATAGCAATTTGTGTTTTTCATAATCTTAGATTTTTTATTAAATAATAAAAATGTTTCTATTCGGAAATAGAGGTAAACAGAAAACGTCTGTGATATCAGCTATTCAAGATGGGAAAAAATTCAAAATAGTTGTGTTATATTAATGTATCTTTTACCTAATTCTTATCTAACTATTTATATCTACGCTCTTAGTTAGAAATAGTTCCAGGCAGTGCAGATAAGACTAATCATACTTAACAATTTTATGTAAAGAGAAAAAAAAAAGAAATTTTTTTGAACCTTGAAGATGATTTGTGAACAAGATATCTAAAAATCTACAAAAGAGTTTTTCACTGGAAATGTGATTAGAGGATAAAGAACAAAATTTTATCTCGAAATTCAACAGAAGCCTTTTCCAAAAGTTTAATCAAATTTATGGTTTAACACTAAAAAAGTCGTGGATTTTACACAAATCTTATAAAATTATTTTAAATTTGATTTTTTAGCCTCCGGTACGGTATGCTATTTCTTTCTCCCAGCTTATTTTGTGTCCTAAAAATAACGTTACCTTACAAAAGCAAGCCGTAAAACAAAGCATTACGATTAAATACTCTTTAGCAATTATTTAAACTTCTAAGCATCGCACATTTTCAATTTTTATACTATCATATTGAAAAAAAAAAGTTCTTTTAAATGCATTTTGTTTGAAAACTGTATCTCCATTTATTTTTGAAATATTAATTTTTTTGTAGTTTTTCGAGCCATTTGCTTAAAATTGGCAACGGAAGTGCTCCATTTCTGTAGAAAGTAAAGGAAAAATAGTTTTAAAATAGTAATTATATATTTTTGTTGTCATTTTCTCGCAACAACCGAAAGAAAATGTAATTAAAATACGTGCTATTTTGAAAAAAATATAAACGAATGATTTCTGTTAAAACAATGGAGCTATTATATACTATATTTAATTGTAAGTATCTATGAATCATTAGATAGCCGTTTTTTTCATTCGATTTTCTTGAAGGAATCTTTTTGCTGTATTTGTGCATTATTTCTTGATAGTGATGTGCTATGCATTCTTTACTGCAGATGTTTAAGAGTAGATCGTAAATGTAGAATTCTTAAGAGGATGTGAATGATGTTATTTTACATAAAATAAAACGTGTGCTTTAAGTCTTAAAATTGAAATATGTTTTGTACTGCAGTAGAGTCCCGCTTAACCGAGTTATTTTCTTCTGATGGACTGGTGGCTTCTATTATTATGAAATAGCCATTATAAATGAAGTGTTAGGTGAAGATGAAAGAGCAGCCGTAAAAAAATAATATGGCAATCCCCCCCCCCCATTCGGATTAGAAAATCAGAGTTCTAACTTTTTACTGCTGCTCTTTCATCTTCACCTAACATTTCATTTATAATGGCTGTTTCATAATAATAGAATGCTGATTTCTGCGCGCACCCAGGAATGCTCCTGCTGGTGGAGGGTACTAGACAAAGTTTTTTTTCTAGTTTCAAATATTTTAATACAAATTCGAGTCCTTTTATTTTTAATTTATTTTCACAACATGAGCTCAAGAATTTTTTTTTTCTCTCCCCCCCCCCTTCCCCTCTTCACCTTTAATATATAATTTCTCGTTGCTGCCAAGAATCGGATTTCCTTTTGGTTTATCCTATTTTATTATGAGAAGGGGATTTGGGATAAAGGTCCCAGGGTCCTCGAAAAACTGTAAGAAGTCAATTAATTTACTCTATGAAAAAATTTCTGGATCGAACCGAATGAAATAAATTTGTACAACGGTTCGATGAGACCTATTCCGGGTCGGAAGGTTAACCCTATTGCTGTGTTCATTTCGAATATGTAGAATTACCATATCTTTTACCAGTATTTTAATACAGAAAATGTTCATTTATTTAATTGGAACACTTGGGGATTTAAAAGAACAACAATTTTTCTAAGATAATAGTGATGTGCAAACAGCCGAAAACTTTCCAACTCTGAATATATCTTTTGGGTCGAAATGGACCCGAACACAGCAGCAGGGTTAAAGATAATGATGGACTAAATGAATGAAAACACTCAAAAAATGATTCACTAATATACATATCAAAAATAGATATGACGAAATATACAAATGGTTTTTAAAAATTAAAACCTCTTGATGTTAAAAGTGTATCTAAAAAGCATTCCAAGCGTTTTCGGCTAAACGAAGCCATTGTTAAAGAGAAAAACAAATATAGAAAACTCGATGTTGACTGATACACGGTGACAGAAAACGTCTTCCAGAAGGCTCGCCCGCAGTCGAAACCATTATTAATGAAGGAGGGGGGGGGGGACATGTAAAGAAAGCTCATTCACTCAGGAGACCAAACTGTCACGTAATATGGGGCAATTCAAACCAAATACGCAGAATTTGGAATGATAACATGTCATTACAACAGCTACTTGCTTGCGTTAAAATTTCAAGACTCTACAATTGCCCACCTTTTAAAATCTGAAACCCGTATAACAATTTTCGCGCTATTAAAAAGGATGTCAGTATGTTTAGTTCGGAACAGTCTTGAGGGGCGGTAGCAGTTCAGGATTATATTATAAATTCGATTAACAATAATCAAGGATTCAGTGACAATATGAAGAATACCATTATATCCGGTTTAAACTTAATTACCAATGATAATGTGTTTGTTTTTAACAATATCTACTATGTTTTGAGGCGTTTAGGTTGATGAACGTTTGAATTTTCAATCCCCAGCGAGATCTTGACACTATCTACATCTGGTCCATTTTGAGTGCCAATGCGAGTAATATTTTTGGAACTATCGTGTTGAGAAAAGCGTAATCTTTGAATTGAAGCTGGAACTGTCTTTCGACAATAACCTCATCATACCAATGCGTTAACCTTAATATAAGATACTTCACTTGACTTAATGTATATCAATACGAAAGTAAATTAAACCTTATGGGACGCTTGCTTTTTATTCATAATTCCATTTTTATATTCCATTTGCTCCACTATATTTTAAAACTTTTATAGTACATTTTTCTTGCACATGTTGTGAAAGTATTTTCTTTTTTTTTTAAGTGGTTCCAGGCGAATAAAATTCTTATAAGGAAAGTTGGTTCCGATGTCACGTGAGAAGCAGGGTTCGTACGCATCAAGTGATTTTACGTGTTTAAGTACCAGAAATTTCGTAAAGTACTGGTCGCTATATCTGAAGATATATATTCTTTATTAAATAAGGTAAATATTACTTTACGAAAATTTTTGTAACATGACCTTGCAGCGTACGAACCCTGGTGGGAAGTGACATAGGACCAGGGATGAGATTTCCGCGTTTTTGCACACCAGCATATTCTTAGAGAAAATGTTGTTCTTTTAAGTCGCAAAAATGTGCAATTTAATAAAATATAATTTTCTCTAACAAAATACTGGTGTGCAAAAACGCGGAAATCTCATCCCTGCATAAGAGAAATAAGGGTTAATGTAAAATTCTTTGCCAAACGATATTTTTAAATTCTATCTCGCATCACTTTTTTTAAAACAAAAATATTCTACATACACTTTGAGAACATTAGCAAGACAAGCTTACTAAAAAATTTATTTTCTTAAAAGTGTGGTGCGAATAGAACATAAAAATAGACACCAGTGCAGTCCTGTAGACACATAGCTGCAAATCCTCGATATTTTTAGAATTTTTGTTTCCGAATCGCTATATTTGTTTTATTTAATTGCAGAATTCTTGTTCGAATATTTATCATTTAATCAATGGTACTCGGAATATATGAAGATTTGCGTCTCTCTTTGGGGGTTTTAGAGGGTTTTTTTTTTTTTTTGAAGAAAACGAAATAGGGAAAAAAATGAGTAAAATAATGCAGGTTTTTTATCAGTTATCTAATTTCCATTTTACTATTTATATAAACGAGTTTAAGAAGAAATAATAAAAGGTAGTGTAGATAAGCTATTCATATTTAACAGTAATACATCATAGCTGACAACTTACCGAAACTTTCTGTAAAATTCTTTCAGCGTGACCTAGCGGTTTTTACACTTTAACACTAGAACCGCCATGAGGTGTAACTTTAACCCATGCCAAATTGATAATAGTCGATTCCATACGGAAATTTCTTTGTAAGATATGTTAAATGCATGAAGCACAAAAACAGATTAATTAAATAAGATAAATAGCTTTAAATAAAAATTCTGGTGCGAATAACTTTTTATAAAACTTGAGTAAAATTGCCGGCGGTTCTAGAGTTAAAAAATGCGTAATAAATAAGTTTATACAAGGAAAAAATGAAACTTGACACATTTTAATAAATAATTTTTCTGATTCGGAATGTGTTTATTTACTACATGAGATATCGGTATAGTTTTACAGAAATTATTGGTAAGTTGGAAACTATGTTACATAAGTAGAAAGAAATAAATCTTTACTGAATAAAAGCACCTTTAAGCTGATCGTAAGTCAGCGATAAGACAATCTGTGTAAGAGAGTTTCATTGGAAATATGATTATAAGGTAAAGAAAAGAAATTATTCTGAAAATGAAGGCAAGACTTTTCGAAAGTTTAATTAAATTTATGGTTTTAAAAATGTTTAAACTTGAAATTTAGATGGTCTTCTTGATTTATATCCTAAAGGAAATGTGCTGCCAAATCAATAACAGTAAAAGGTTTTAGAACACGTTCTTAGAAAGAATTTCTAGAAGACGGAGAGAAAATATGAATTTCAGTAAAAAGTAATTTTTTTAGGCTTGATATTATTTAAAAAAACGTTGCGTAAGAAATATATTTTCAAAAATAGACAATTTCAAAGTTGAGATTTTTAGTTAACACCAGAACCGCCAAAAATTTTAATTTAAGTGCTAAAAAAAGAATCTATACCGGAATTTTTATTTAAGACTCTTAACTTATTTATGTAACTTGTTTTCCCGTGGTTCATATTTAATGCATTTTAAAATCAATTTCTAGTTCGAATCAAAGTATTTTTATTTGGTATCAGTCAAAATGACCGCTATGACAGTTCTAGTGTTAAAGTATCCGAAATCATCTTAATTGAAAAACGAAAACACATGTAAGTTTGAAAAGCACCAATATTTTTAATGTATAATTTTACAATTGCATAATTCGTGGGGACCATTCTACTAGTAGAGTCAGAATCGTATCCGACGTAAGTGTCTAATGTCTTTGGGCTGATTCTACTATCGCTGTCTACTGGAATAGAGGAGTTTAACACTAGAACGCCCGGAAGGAGTCGATTCGACTCCAACCATATGATTAAGTGTCAATTTGAACCAGAAATTCTTTCACAAAATAAGTTAAAATTTTAAAACAGAGATTTATGTTAAATAAATCAGTCAAATAATTTTAAATAAAAATTCTGGTGTAAAATATTTTTATGAAACTCGAGTAAAATTTCCGTGCGTTCTAGTGTTAATAAATATTTAAAAGTTTTTTTTTTTAGAAACTGACATACAAAATTTTAGTGAGCCAATGTTGGTTTCACTCTCCTGTACAAGATAATCCCGCCGATCTAGTTACTAGAGTTTAGAAAAATTCTAGAGTTGAAATGTAATAATTTTTGGTGGGAAGGTTCCCAATGGTTTAAAAAGAGACAAATCTCTTTGCCCAAAATTTTAAAATTCATTCGATGAATTAGATATATATGAAGTTAAAGATCAGTTAGAAGTAAGGAATAAAACTGCTCTAAAATCAAATATCGTACATGAAAATCAAAGAAACGTTGATTTAATTAATCTATAGTCTTCTTCAAACAAATTAAATAAATCCAAAATAATAAGAATCAAATTAAAAAGAAGAACAGCATGGTGTTTGAATGTATTGAATATCTACAAACTGTAGCCGAGAGCTAGGAAACACGATTATTTAAATACTTCTAAGTTACGGAATGCGACCAAAAAAACCTAATAAAGATTATGCAAAATTCTGCGTTTCAAATGAAAATGCAGTGGTTAAAAAAAACTCATCTCCCAAACAACAGTATATAGGGGAAGGTGGTCTAAAATGATCCTAGCGGGCAAAACGATCCACATAGGTTTCCTTCTAGACAGGTCGCGCTATCCATAGGGTAACACATAAACTAGTTGTGCAAGTGAAAAAGAAGCAATGGCGGTATTCAAGCAATCGCAGTATTACGCATCTGAAAAGAATTCTTTGAAAAAGTGGTTTTTATAACATCTGTTATAAGATAAGCACTAACTTTCATATGTATTTAGATATACAGTCTTTCATGTACAGAAATATGACTTGGTTTACTTACTAGAGTATGCTTTTAGATGTGAATTACATTTGTTAAGTTTGTTATGTTTCTCGACGTCATCCACTTATATGACGTAAAACAGACGACCATGTTGCCAAGTAAAATGATCCATTATGTGGATCGTTTTATTACCATTCATTAGCTGAAGATAATCCGGTACCGCGTCCTAGCCATCATGGGAGCCAAATGTGTGACTGCCCCCAAAAATTTCTCTTTAAGTCCACGTGTTATCCTACGATCATAATTTTCAAATGTTCCATTTTATTTTGTCAAAATTATTTGTGAAACTTTTTTATTTTAAAATTTACATAAAATAATCCTATTTGATATTTTTATGGTATTTGATTGCAAAACTTATTTTATTTCATTATGTATTGTCATAATTACTTTTATATCCTTTATTTTGCCTATAAAAAACAATTTAAAGTTATTTTTAAATGAAGGATCATTTTGCCCTTGGGTGAGGATAAAATGATCCTATGGACACTTTTTCAAAAATCTCTTTTTTTTTTCATTATACAATTTGGGTTTAAAATATTATTAAAATATGTTTATAATGCAAAATATAGTGTAAAACATATTAGCATAGGGCTAAAGTTTCATTTAAACAATTATGTTATTTTACACAAGTTTTTCTCTTAAAGGGATCATTTTAGGCCACCTTCCCCTACGTGCTATACTTACACAAATCAGTAAACATATTGTACAGTATCTACAAATTTGTATTCTGCAGCAATAGATCATTTCGTGCATTTTAATTGACAGGGTGATCCCAAATATTATTATTTTTCTTTGATTTTTTGTTGGCCCCCTAATTGTCCTCCTTATCAAATCGACGTTGATAAATATGAGGTCAAACATATTCTTAGTCATCCTGAAGTACCAGAAGAATCCGACAAGTATATTTTTAAATATTCGATAAAATGTCTAAAATCGAAAGTGTCCGGTGATTAAGGGCTATATACAGGGCTGCCAGAGGCGACTATTTTTCTATTATTTTCGCATCGCTATTTAAAAAAAAAAAAAAAAAAAAAAAAAAAAAAAAAAAAAAAAAAAAACATATTTTGTAGTATATTTCTCTTGCAAATATTCTCGAACAGTATGTCAGTAATTTTTGTTTTCAGAAAATGGTATGAGATAGAATTTAAAAATAGTCGCCTGTGGCAGCCCTGTATATAATGTACTTGCCAATTTCCAGATTTTTATTAAAATTAAAAAACTGAAACCAGAAAATGTATATAAAAAATTAAATTAAGTTACTTTCAAATAATTCTTTAAATTGGTTTTTTGCTTCATAAAACTCATTTTCTCCTTATTCCTTGACTTTTTATGCTTATCTTTTTTGTCTAGAATAAATCAGTAGTTCAAGGGTTTGTTCAATTCATTGTAGTTCAAGGGTTGTACGTCAGATAAGATGACAGAAAAAGGTACTCGATTTTCCAACGAAACAAGCTTTCGTCTATACTTTAAATTACAATGATTTCTTCTAGACAATTCTCGAACAAGCGCAAAGAAAAATAATTTTAAATCCCCACTGATGACGGCCGTGTAATGGTTGAAAACATATTGGATTTTTTTTAATGGCTTTTATGCATTTTAAAGATATTTTTAATGTATTTTAAATAATTTTATATTATATGTATGCACCTGCAAGTAATTTTAGGACATTTATTTGAGCTTTTTTATATGAATTTTAATTATTTAACTAAAGGTGAATTTAGAACTAAAATTTTAGCTTTCATTTATTCAAAGTTTTAAAGTATACGAATTTACCCTTGTAACAAGAATCTACTTTTGGACGTCTGTATCCTTTCTAATTTAACAAAATTCACGAATAACTAAACATTGTTTAATGTACAAAATTTAAAAATTAGAAAATGAAGAAAAAGAAGACATATACTGACTTAATTCAAAATGGCTATCCTTTAAGATGGTTAAAAAGGATTTTTTCTGAGCATCGCGTGTGATCCTCTGTAATTCGTAATATTCCCACTAATTACGTATCACTACCATACTATAAATACCTTTCTGAAAAAATCTTCTAGTCTTTTGAAGTCTTGTAATATCAGTACAGCATTCAAGCCACAAAATGTTTTGAAAAATTCACTTTTTAAGTCTAAGAGCAATGTCAGACGGGCGTCTTTTTTGCTTAAGTATTATCCATTCACAATGCTATAGCATTGTGAATGGATAATACTTAAGCAAAAAAGCAGCAAAAAAGTTGCCCGTCTGACATTGGTCTAAACCTAACTCCTCCCCCCCCTTACTTAGAATCGGTTAAATTTATAGTACACCTTGTAAAGATTGCGACTCGGCATATATTGGCGAAACTGGTCGTACATGCGCCATTTGCCTTGCCGAATATAAACGCGCCTATAAATCTGGAAGCCTGAAGTGTAAACTTGTACAGCATTCTTTGGTTACCGACCATTTCGCAAATATGACAGTTATCAGATCCAGTTGCATTAACGTTAAAAGTAAATTTTTTCTTGAAGGTGTGTTCGTTCGTAAGCACATTTCTCCGATTAATGAATCCTGTGCAGCTCCACCTGAATACACAGCATTGCTTTGATATGGTTCTTTATAATTTATTTGATTTTAACTGTTAGTAATTATTAACTGTAAACATGATACAGTCGAGTCTCTCTATAACGAAACTCCATACATCGAATTTCTCTATATAACGAATTTTTAGTAGGAACGGTCCCCTTTTCCCACGATCTCATTAAAAACAGTCCCCATATAGCGAAGTGTCTATTTCCATATAACGGATTTTTTCATAAAATGTTCTTTATTTATTTATTCAGTTTTAAAAAAGCTTCCAAATCACATGGAATCAATTTTCTATCACTGATTCCTGATTTATCGTTCAGTGCTGAGTTTTTTATCTTACAGCCCATGGACTTGGGAATAATAAAAAATCTAAAGGTGCATTATAAGAAAAGAATTCTTAAAGAACTGATCATAGCTACTGAAAAAAATGATTCCACCGAAGACATCATTAGTCTTAGAAAGTTTGTTGCGGAACTTTATAAAGCCTAGATATTTGATGTAACTGAAAAAAACAATTTAAAATTGCTTCAAATAGGTCGGCTTTTCTAAACTGGAGAATAATACGAATTCTGATGACGAAGAAGATGTGGCTTTAGCAAACTTAAAAGATAAATGGACATTAATTAAGGAACGCGGAAATGTCGAAGAAAATGTTATACTCTTTCTTATTTTTTTGGAAGTGTATGACAATCTCACTATTGCGCAGTATCCTACTGATAGTGATATTTTAAGCAGCGTTATGAACAATGATGATGAGAGTGACAATGAGCATGAAAACGAAAACGTATAACACACGAGAAAAAAACCATCACACAGTGATGTGATGACTTCTTTTGATCTTATAAGGACAGGACTTCAAATGGAGGAAAATGTTCCCGATACAAATTTTCATTAATTGCTAAAGTGTGAACATTTTTTCGAGAGTGTAACAATTTTGAAATCAAAACAGCGAAAAAATAGATTTTTCGTATAAAATTAATGTAAGTTTTCCTTATGTGATTTTTATTATGCTTTCAAAATAAATGTCTGTTTTCTTTTTTTAAACTGTTTAATTAAGAAATAAAATATTAGCTTAATATTTATTTGTTAAGCATTTCAAACTTTTAATTAAACACCAAAAGAAATAATTTTTGTTTAAAATTTACACATTAAATAGGAATTTTTACTTATTCTCTATATAACGAATTTTTTACTGGAACAATGGATTTCGTTATATAGAGACTCGACTGTATATAGTTTTCTGGTCATTTGCATGTTATTGCACTGATGAGGGGTTAAAACTTACCCGAAACGTTTGCGTTTTTAATTGTATATGTATTTATGTAATTTTTACTTGTATGTCTGATGAATTGTTATATATGTCAAATTTTAAAATTCACAAAGTTCATTTTAGCTGCTTTTTCATTTTTCGAAATGCATTTTGCTGAAACTCCTTAACTCATTCGGGACGAGCGACTTTTACAGAACTTTTAATCTTTTATCGCCGGTTTTTCAAAACAGAAATTTTTTCATAGTTGAATCTTGAAAATGCTCGGGTTAAATATGGCAAAATTTACGATAAAAATTTACTGGTGAGAATAATCACGGATTCGGAGCACCTTACGTGGCACGTATACCGGTCAAGTATGTATTTAACCCTTTACAGTGCAGAGCACTTCCATTGCGAAAATGTTGAAATGAATGAATGACACAGGGATTTGCGTACAAATTTATTTGAAAATAAGAGAAAGCTATTTTTCCCATATATAATAAACGGAAAATATTGATACCAGAATTATGGTGTCACTGTGGCATTTGGGAATAAAGTTGGGTGTTCCATGTAATGAAACACTCAGCCGTAAAGGTGATGTTGGTGTTATTTATGATGCCCGATTATCTGCGCGATCATATAAACCCGAGGCGGAGAATCCTCCGTGGGGATTTTTCTAAGGGAACCTAACCCTTATTTAACCATAGAAATCCAAGGAAAACACCGAACGATTAGACCGACGGGCGCGATTGGGCTCGAACCCAGCACCCCCCCCCCCCCCCCTTCTACCAGCTTCGAGAGCAGAACCTCTAGATGGGCACTGAGCCACAAATTTTTAAATAAAGTTTTGAAATTTTTGAAAAGCGATATTTTTGTATTATACGCATGCTAGAGGTTAACTGTTTTATGCGTTTAATTGAAGTAACTTTTAGCACAGTATGTGATATGCATACGCATCTACGAATCATATACTGGGTTTCACAAAAAAATTCGGATATTTTTTTACTGTAGGTTTTCCTACTGGTGGTAATTGCAGAAATTGGGTTTTTAAATGCGTTATGCGTTTCCTAAATTGCTTATTGAGACATAATCTTTCACATCAATAAACTGGGGGTTTTGTTAGAGTAGTGTTTCATAATCTATCCTGAACGCATGATTTTTCGATCTTTTATATTGTTGTGAATTATGTTTTTTCCTCTTGTGATCAGTATTATGAGCTTAATTTTTTAAAAAATAATTGGGTTTTCATACTTTTTTTTTTTAAGCAACATTTTTGTTTAAAGTCAAGGGGCCAGGATCTGCCCTAGTCCGTGTGAAAACAATTTTTGGCTCGGCCCAATAATTTTTGCAAAAAATACAGATATTTTTTAATCCACATTTTTCTGAAATTAAAATTCATGTTAAAGAATAATACAGAGTATATACTTACTTGTCTATGACTCAATCTTTTCTGATCCCTTCATCTACTAACGGTACTGCTAAGTACCATTAAAATAATTTGTTATAAAATTCGTTAAATGCATCGATTATTTGTAATACCGTTCAGAATGAGTTACAGATACATTACTTTATCTTGTTCCAAAAGCATTATTGGTTACACAAAACAAAAATATTTTTAAAGGATGATTTCCTTTGCCTTTGCATCTTTTCAGCTTTCTTGGCACTGAGGGTGGAGGGAGGATTTTAAATTCGGAAATATTTCTATATTGCTATTGTAAGAACATTATATTTGTACTTTTCCTAATTCTACAAAATACTAAGAAAAATATTTAAAATAAAAGATTTGGGATGGGTTATAAATATTGCACAAAATCCCTATAAATTCAAATTTAATTAACTCTAGAAACGATAAGAATTTTCTAACTATTTCTAACTTTTCTATTTTAACTCTAGAAACTCTACAAATTTAAAACTATTTAACTTAATTAATTAGCCTATTATCATATATTTTATGTATCTTATGAAGAAATTTGTGGTTCGAATCGACTATTATTAATTTGGCAGAGGTCAAACTGACCCCTAACGGCGCTTCTAGCCTTAATCCTTCTAAGATCCTTCTAAAATTTAGAGATCCTTCTAAAACTGAAGGATTTAGAACAGTTAATTAAATATGAATTTATAGGGATTTTGTGTAATATTTATAACCCACTCAAATCTTTTATTTTAAATATTTTTCTTAGTATTTTGAAGAATTAGGTAAAGTACAAATATGTTGTTCTTACAACAGAAATATAGAAATATTTCCGAAATGAAAATCCCCCCCCCCTCCCCTTCCAACGCCAAGAAAGCTGAAAAGATGCAAAGGCAAAGGAAATTATCCTTTTAAAAATATTTTTTGTTTTGTGTAAACAATAATGCTTTTCGTACAAGATAAAGTAATGTATCTATAACTCATTCTAAACTGTATTACAACTAATTGATCTATTAAATGAATTTTATAACAAGTTATTTTAATAGTACTTATAAGAACCATAAGTATATAAAAGGTTAAGTACTGATAAGCTTATTTCTTTTAAAATTTGAAATGAATATTACCTAAAAAACATTCTAATAATCCATTCTTTGCGATGTAATTTCCATTATACATAAAATCATAAGAATAATAACAGCTGTTTGTATTTAAACAAGATAATAAAAACTATTTCTTCTTAAATTTGAGCTTACTAATATCAATAGTCAAATCTTTGATTCTTAATTTTCTTTTATACGTAAGATGATAAGAGCAATAAATAACATTGGTTGTAATGCAAGCGGGTAAAAATCATGTTTCTTGAAATTGTTTTACTGCAATAATAAAATGTAAAGTAATATAAATTGCCTTTTTTCGTACATAAATTTCTTTAAACCTAAATTCACGGCTGTTGTAATTTAAACAGAAAAGTAACTAATTTCCTGAAAAAGTACAAATATATATAATAACAACTGAAAATATTAATCGAATGTTTCGCCATGAATTAAAAGAAAAACATAATTTATTTCCTTAGCTTGAAAATTTTAAATGCAATCAATTTAAATGCGAATAACAAGCAATTTTAATAGAATATTTTTCTCTAAATTTGAAACCAAACATATTGCGTTTTCCATTACTGGAAAATTTTTATTGTATAAGAAAAATAAATAATATAAATAAAATGTTTCACCCTCAATTTGAAGAAAACTATAATATATTTGCTGTATTTGAAAATCAAGAGTTACATGCATACTGTGTAATTACAGTACATATTTTTTTTTTTTTTAATACGTTTATGAATTTGTAGTGTTTCTACGACTATCAGAGTCATTTGATAAGCTACAAAAACTTCGATGCACTACAAAATATGTTCTAATTTATATATAGATTAATTTTGTTCGATGTTTCGGATTCTCAGGTAAATAAAATCTATTTTTAATTACATTTTATCGTGATGTAGGGGAGACCGGGTCTAGTTGGCTACAGGGGTAAGTAGGCGCAGTCCTCATAAGTCGCCTGCTTGTGTATAAATTGCGCAACCAGTCACAGAGTACATTTCTTCTTGCTTTTTACAATCCTCATTGTAGTTTTGCAGCGTTATCTACATGCAGTGGGCATTTATTACGATTTTTCTGTTTTTTGCACTCATAAGGCATATTTTGTTGCTTCATTCTTTTTCTAATTTCCAATACTTATCTTAATAATCGCGATTTAACTGGTGCAGTTTTTCTTAGTGTATTATTAACTATACCTACCCCATATGTGATTTACTTGGATTATTTACGCTTAGATGGTTACGTGTCCCTTTTGTGAAGAAATTTTTTATGGTGCTAGTAGCACATTGAAAACGGGGCAAGTTGGCTCTGTGTCTCGTGTATGCTGGTAACATGAAAAACAGCAAACACCGAGAAAAGTGGTTGCAAAGCAAGATTTTTAGTACACAAGGCTTTCCCAAACGGAGAAACTCCATTTTTTATTTGTGACAACTGCAACTCTGATGATGATATCGAGTAGAATAGAAGTTACCCAATGTTAATGTTTTATTCATTATTTCTATGTCTCTATAATTTAGAATTTACATTGTTCGGCGATAACGGCTTTGTTTAGACTTACTGATAATAATGAAATTGATTTCTCTTAAGGCTGTTCTCAAATCCAAAAGGGCAATTTCCTGATATAAATTTTAATTTATTTTTGTTGGAAAATGCTGGTGTTGTTGTTCAGAAACTATCTCATCGAGCTGTTTTTTCCATTTTTTTGCAAACGCACTAGATCTTTCAGAAGTATCAAAGTGGAAGTTTTGAACCGAATTTCCCCGCGAAAGTGGAAAAATCACTCAAGAGCGGGCGAAAAACGGGTTTGTCACGTGATCGCAATCGCTTATAACTCAATGGATAATTAATTGATCAAAAAATGGAAAAAACAGTTCAATTCCAAATCGCTTCCATGGCCAGGCTTTCCAATTTTATATCTTTCCGTTAAAAAATGAATTTGTAAATCTGTCAGAACGTTTTGCGCTTGTTGGGCAAAGCAGTTAAGAACAGCCTTAACTGCGTGTCTTATTCGAGTTTCATTTAAATTTTTATAAAGCGTATGCCAATTTACCCCATTGGTATAGGCAACTTGCCCTGTGACGGGGTAGGTTGGCGCACAAATTTCCTTTTACTTCAGGCTTCCGCTAAACATAAACGACAAAAGCTACAAATTCAAAATTCCGGGTATTTATAACCCAATGCCTGTTCTTTAAAATTACAGTTAAGGTTTCATAAAAAAAAACTTAAACAAAAAATTAATAAAAATCAATAACTAAAAACTGCGCCAACTAGCCCCGGTCCCCCCTAGTAGGTAATTAAAAGAAATGTTTAAGTCATTCTTCACGAGCGTGAAATCGACAAAATATTTCATCACTTATCTCGGGAAATTTTTACGATTGTTCTGTATGCCTTACCAAGCATGTAAGTGTAAGATACCATGACCAGATAACCAGTTCATTAAATAGTTAAATATTCTCAAAAAATGATGATTGTAAAATAAGTAATATGGTCGTAAGAATAAGTCAAAAATTTCATTTTGAAAAGTATTCCTAGGCGTAAATAAGGCGCTAACCATAAGACAGCCTCTATAAATACAGGGTGAGTCTAAGTTGTTTTTTGAAAATAAGAGGGGTGATAGTACCCATCCAGACGAGTAACAATTACCATGGAACATAGGGTCGAAAACAACCCATTTAACCGCTTAAGGGGCAAGCAATTAAGTTTGTGAAATGCTGAATTCCTACCGGAATCTTTGAAAAATTATATTTCAAAATAAGTAAAGGCAATTTTACGGCTTTTTTCCACCAAAGTTAGAAAAGTAAAATTTAATAAAATTTTTCTGGTGTAAAATTTCATTAATCATAAGTGGTATATAATATATACCGGTGCCTCTCAAGGGGTTAATCAAAAATACAGGGTGTTCTACTCTAATCCAACTTTGATTGAAGGTAATAACTTTCAGAAAGCTGATGTATATTATAATAATACTTTTTATAGACATGCTCACATTTCTTGTAAATATGATAACACCAAAAAAGTTGTAATATTTTCACTATACGCGCCAGGAGTTTGCATTTGGCGCTCCATATATTGGACTGCGATTCTCAGTTCATATGGTATCATCGATTGCGGGAGCACTCTGTTTTTCCAGAACTTTTTATGATGTTATCACATTTCATACGCTGTAAAAAAAACGGACTAAACAACGGAGATTCTACTGGCAATCGAGACGCCAGTACTATTTCCGTATTTTAACGGAAATTTCTCCCCATAAATTCCAGAAAAACGGACAATTTTCAGTAAAAATACAGATTTCTGGAATTTATGGGAGGGAATTTCCGCTAAAATACGGAAATAGTGCTGGCGTCTCGATTGCCAGTAGAATCTCCGTTTTATAGTTCATTTTTTTTATAATGTACAAAACAAGATACGTATCGTTACATTTTTATTGCAATATTTTTACTTTACGCACATTTATTACCGATAAGCCTACATCAGTTAGTTGGAACAATAAGTGATTTGCGCCCCATGTTCTATGGCAATTATTGCTCATCTGTTTAGGTACTATCACCCCTTTTATTTTGTAAAAACAATTTAGACTCCCCCCATATATGTATCTATACATAAAAAAATTCTTCCAATATTTCAAAGCAGTTATTTTCCAACTTTACTTTGTTCAAATATTTTTCATTCAGCTGTACGCTATTTTAGAATATAAGAGTTGGTTAACCCCTTCACGCTCGAATTAAATTGCGGTTAAAAAATTCAAATTGCTTATTGGCACCACTTTTATGAAAAAGAAATATTCACCTTATTTAATGACAGGTAAATCCAGTAGTTATACAACTACAGTTTGACTTTACTTATTTTAAGATTCTTGTATTTTTTAAGATTTATCGTTAACTTTCTTTCATCTTAAGTTTATACTTTAAAATTCAATTTTATTCCTTTTTTTCTTAAATTTCTTATTTTCTCTTGTTAACTTCTATTACTCTTCTAGTAGCTTTGCTACAGTTTAACTTTTACCCAATGGCTCATTAAAACATAAGACATTTCAATTTCCTAGTCTGGGTGTTAAGCTGTCATCAGCTAGGAAACCCCTCAATGCTGATTACCTGTTCAGTACCATACTAGAATATAGCCAATTTCTCTATTTTATAAAACTGGTGGGAGTCAAACAATCTGAGTAAAAGACGCAGCACGAGAATATGACGGGAGCGAGAATTAAGGAGTTAATATTGAAAATTCAATAAACGAATGGCATCATGTGTAGGGATTGTTAACCATCTGAAGAATAAACATATCGGTTATGTTTTGCCTTTGATTCTGTACGTAAGTTCATACAAATTACTTTTTTATTTCCAGAATTTTCGGACAGATAAAGTACTGTGGAAAATGGAGCACAATAAATTTTACCTAATTAGCATAATTCTGCTAATTTCTGTCTATGAAAGCAGTAAGTGAAAATTTATATATTTTAATCATATTTTATCCTTCTCCTTGTTACAATTATATCAAAAACGTATTTCAGTGACGCGACGACATTTGCAAGCTAATGTTAATCCAGTAGAAGCGTGTTTTAAGAAATTCGCATTTGCATCATTTTAAGGGGCCTCGGACTCTTAAACCTTTAAAAATTTCGAAATTTTAATTTTTCTAGATATTAAACGCCTACATTGTCTGAAAATTTTGATATAATTGTTTCGTTGAAATTCCCATTAGAACAGAAGTAATGGCTTTTAGAATTATCCCCGCTCGATAGCTGAAGGGGCGTTTCGGAAATTTTGAAGTCATTTTGCTCCAAATGACGTTTTGAGGCATAACGCGCACGATATCTCAAAAACTTCTGAATATTTTTTCATGAAATTTTCAAAACATATGTTTCATGATAGTCTGTATACACTGAACCTAAAATTTCCTTTCTATTGTTAAAACAAAATTATTCTTTTAGGTGATTATATTGCTGAAATTTTCTAAATTTTGCATTAGCTAAATACAACTTTGTATTAAACATAAAAAAAAGCTTTAAATACAAATTTATTTAAGTTCAGGATAATTATTACAATCTGAAGTATAAGTAGGCACCAACATTTTCATTCAATGTGCAAAATTTATTTTGTAAGCCTGCGCGTAATCTGTTATGCCGATTTTCTGCTCGTCAAATGTCTCACAGTTTGGAGCTCCCTGTAAATGCTAATTCTGCATCTTGCAATTTCTTAAATATTTGAAATGAAAGAACATACTTAAATCTTTCATCCCGATTAAAATTGTGACTTTAAATCAAATACATTTTAGGATATTAAATGTTGAAAATGGTCTTTTTTTTTTTCATTTTTGCCATTTTAAGAGTCCTGAGACCCCTTAACCCATAGTTGCCAGCTCTTCCGGTTTTTTGTACCACCAAAATTTAATAAAAATTTTTGCTTTATTTAATCGGCAAATTACGGTGATTTAAAAAGGCAAAATTTTCTATAAATTTTTTGGTACAAAAAAGCGTAAGATGTTGGCAGCTATGCCTTAACCCCTTGGGGACGAAAGTCTTTTACAAAACCGTTAATCTTTTACCACCGGTTTTCCATAACAGAAATTTTAGCCTAATTGAATAGAGAAAATACCCTAATAAATTAAGGCAAAATTTACAATAAAAAATAACTGGTGAGAATAATCAAGGATTTTGAGCACTTTATGCGGCAGGTATACCAGTCGCTCGTCTCGAAGAGGTTAAGGGATCATGTACTTTTGAAGCTCAGAAATAGCAAGAAAATGAGACTCTGATATGATTGTAATAAATCCTCTTCTGTTCAACTTTTGGATATGAAATTTTAAACATAAATTAAAAGAGATATTTGCTAATAGTTAATGGTCTGAATAAAAGTCTAGACCAGTGGTTCCCAACGTGGGGCGTGCGCCCCTCCGGGGGGCAATTCCAAATTTGTTACCCACTCATTCAGTATCCGTTTCTTTTTTCATTTTGTTTTGGAAAAGTAATGTTGTAGACTAATAATAAACGGAATACAAGAAAAATTTTAAAAATCAGCTTTTTTATTGAATTTTAAAAATGTTCCCAATCAAAAGTTTAAAATAGAATAGACCAGAATAATTATATGAATAATTATTTAAAGTATTTTGACGTCTTTGATAAAATTAAAAATTCTTATAATATTTCTGGTTACTGTTGTATTTTACAATTATTTTTAGTGCTTTCGATTATTTATTGAGTGAGCTTTCTGTTTCTGTTCACTCTGCTGTATGTCACATGAAGACTATTTCATACATGAAGTTACTTAAAACTATATATAAATCTGACTGTCTTGTTTGTTGTGATAGGGAATAACGGCTACTTAAAGCTGATAAAGATGAGAATCTTGTATTATCCATAAAAAGAAAATTTAGTGTCCAAAGCTTCTCTACTATATCTTAATAAATAAATTACAAAAATGAATTATAAAATGTGTGAATGTTAATTCACAATTTTAGTTCTAAAAGTAAGTCTCACTTCAAGATATTTTGTGAAGATAAAAGTGCAGACCGTATAACACTTTTCTTTAACATTGAGGTAAGTTTGAAAAGTACAACAAAACATTTTTTGTCACCAAAGCGAACATGTATAACATCATTGCATTTAGAATTATGTTAAAAACGCATTTCAGAAGATTCTCCTTTTTGAAAAGTTAAAAAACGTGAAATGAATAATTATTGTTAAGACTGTTATATTTTCACCGTGTGAATGGAGTTCATTTTTTAAAGAAAAAAGTCTTAATTTACCGAGTGAGGGAAGGGGGGGGGGGGCATAGTGATTTTACGGATGCTTTGGTGGGGCATAGCCGATAAAAGGTTGGGAAACACTGGTCTAGACTCATATAAAGTTTTTTTTATTTATTTAATTGGGAATGTAGTTTTTTAATAAACGAGTTCACCTTCCGCACATAGCTACCAACTCTTCCGCTTTTTTGTACCACAAAAATTAAATAGAAATTTCAGGGTTCGCACAGTTTTACCACTAAATTTTAACAGTATTTTCAAAGTATTTCACAGCAGAAAAATACCTCAAAATCTCTGAATAAAGGCGATGTTTGCGAATTCTGTATTTTAAAAATTAAATGCAAATTTTCTTATCATTAATAGTGGTGCCAGAGTCCTTGGAAATTCCAAGGAGTGTGCGAACCTTGAAATTTTTGCCTTATGTAATCGACTGATTTCGGTGATTTAAAGAGGTAGAATTTACTATAAAATTTTTGTTGTGCAAAAAAAGTAAGATGTTGTCAGCTATGCTCGCATGATTTCTCCTAACTGAATTGCCACAGTAAGCCTATTTTTTTTTTAAATTGAATAAAGATATAATATGTGTTTAACACTAGAACGTCCGGAAAGAGCCGATCCGACTCCGACCATATGATTAAATGTCAACTGGAACCAGAAATTCTTTCATAAAATAAGTTAAATTTAAACCACGCAGATTTACGTTAACTAAATCAATTAAACAATTTTAAATGTGTCAAATATTTTTATGAAACTTGAGTAAAATTTCCGGGCGTTCTAGTGTTAAGATGACCATGACTGGAAAAAATTTAATGATTAATTTTTGAGAAAAAAAATGTAAAATCATAACTTTGAAATTATATTTGTATAAAAATAGTCGTAATTTCTCCACTTCTTACCTGATAAACACTATAGCAGGTCATTTTGTGGATCAACTAGGTTTATACCTTCAATTAAAATTAATGAAATTTAATTCAATTCCTCCGTTTCTTAGAAATCATGCGCGTAGTGACCAAAATCAATATTTTGAGAAAAATAAATTTAACCCCTGCAACAGCGGTGGTTCATTTTTGAATCACTTAATTTTAATCCCTAAATGCCCCATTTGCACCAGAATATTGCAATGAAAAATTTCGTTTTATTAAATATGTGAACAAAAGCTTTTGATTATTTTGAAATAAATTTGTTTGTAAATTCTGGTGTCACAAAATATATAATGTGAACTTTAAAGTATTCGATGTCTTACTTAAAAACCGACTATAGTGCTCAGAAAAAGTTTAGACAATGATCTATTATGCTTCTGTACTGAGAAGTATGTAACGAATTGTTGTAACTCAACTGTCATTATATTACTGGGGACTTATCTTTAACGCACAAACAATAAATTTTAATTTATACACTTTAATAATATATAACGACAAAAGAACAAATTTAACATTGTGGCAAAAGTACAGACAATTTGTCTGTTAAGTGAAAAATATGCATAAATTAAAACAGAACTGCACCTTCATTGTCTGCTATTAATGCAAAAATGTGACTTCCCATTGAAGAAACTAAATCCTGCATCACTTGGGGGACTATTTCGTACCAAACACGTTCAACAGCAGATCGAAGTTCATTTACAGAGGAGTATTGTCAAATAATTGCATAAACCGTATGAGATATGATGCCACAAAGGTTTAAGATTGGATTCAGATCAGGGCTACACGCAGGCCAGTCGAGAACAGTAATATTTTGAGAGTTACACCAATATTTCTATTTGTATGCAACATGAATATACGCATTATTTTGCTCAAATACATACTTTGGAAGAGTTAAAAGTTCACCAAATAACTGTAATTTGTTTTCCAATGCATGTATCTAGTCTTACGCTGCTTGGCGACCATTGGGAAACTCCAGAGGTACTTGAAAATTAAAACAAATTGAGGCCCAAATTGTTAACTATTTCGAAGGCGGTGTCCTTAAAAAGGACACCCAATTTTAATTCCAAAACTGACAGGAGGCACTAAGAAGATTTCATTAAAATTTTCCTTTTATAATGTATGTGAAAATAAGCAAGTTCGTACTTTCTAATAAATTCGTTTATAAATTCTGGTTTCAGTCGATTATTTCATTAGTTTTATAAACAGAATTACTCCGCGACGGAAATGGGTCAATTTGTTGTGAGATTTCAAGGCTGGTGGTTTTACCATTTTCATGTAAACGAATGCACATCTTTCTACAATTCATCTACGAAAGTATCCGTTGACACAGAAAGCTCTAACTCACTTTTAATGCGATTGGCAGTCATCATTTGTCTAAATGCCAGTTTATGGATCCAGTGGCGCAGCCAGGGTGGGAATTTTCATGCTCAATATACCACTATTTTTATATAGTTAACTTTGTAAAATTTACTTGTAGAATTTTTTAGATTTAATTATACGAAACAAAACTTTAAGGAAAAAGTGGTATCCAGTGTCTGAAAACCCCCACCCTGGCTGCGCCACTGTATGGATCCTTCTATAATCTCGTTTTCTGGCCACACAAGGTCTTCCAGATTTATGTTTTGCTTTGAAAGAGTCACCCTTAGACAGTACTTAATAGACGGACTTCTTTGGACGATTCAACGTAGCTGAAATTTCTGCAACAGTCTTCCTTTTCGATTTCAGCTTCCATGCTTTAATTTCTTCATCTGAGTGAAAATTTCTAGCTCGCGGCATCTTCACTAACCGATACTATCGCGAGGTGCACTTATATACTTCATGCCTTGAAATTTGCGTTTTTTCGAGAACAGTTGCCAAAAAATCACAAAAGAGTCTAAACTTTTGCAATATGCAAATTTCACTTTTTTCAGTTAAATTAAATAATATCTTACATTAAAACCGTTATTGCTGTCCTAAAACGTTTGAAATATATTTAAAAATAAGTACAGTCATTTGTATAACCCTAGTGTTCGTATTTTTTATTTAAAGGTTAAAAATCACCAGTGTCTAAACTTTTGCTGAGGACTGTAAAATAATGAAAAAGATGTTGCAAGTTAAAAATATACATTTTGTTTAAAACTTCTTAGTACTCTCAAGCTTTCCAAGCTCATCATCAGCGAACATTTTAATAACTAAATGTAGTTTTTTTAACCCCTTAATCGTCGTTCCCCAGACATTCACGGGCAAGCCTGTATGAGCAAATTTCGTCGCGCCCGTGACACTCACGGGCTAGACGTCTCATGACTTTAGCTAATTTTTTCTGGTATCTACTTTGCATTTTTCTTTCCCGAAAATATTTTAAAGCCTTAACCTTCCGTCTACCAGACGGGTCCATTGGACCCGACATGTACATTCAAAATATTTATTCAAACCAGAAATTTCTTCAAAACAAACTAAATGTATAAATCAGACAATAATAAGTTAAATAAACAAATTAAATAGTTTTAAGTAAAAATTCTGGTGTAGAATGTTTTTATAAAACTTGAGTAAAATTTCCGGTAGTTCTAGGGTTAAATACGTGATTCTACTTTTTTATTATGTTTGCACCATTATATTTTTAAATATAATGTTATTTTATATTTATTGGTATTTATTTAATAAATTTTAAATGTAATATTATATTTTATTTATAGTTTTTAGTAAATTGCTCTTGCACTTCTAGACGGAAATCAATACAATTGTTCCTTAACCCCTTGGGGACGAGCGACACGTATACGTGCCGCATGCAGCGCTCAGAATCCTTGTTTTTCCTGACCAGTAAAATTTTACTGTAAAATTTGCCTTATTTAATCAGCGCATTTTATCGATTCAAGAAGACACAAATTTCTGTTTTTGAAAAACGGTGACAAATGATTAAAAATTTCGTAAAAGGCTCCCGTCCCGAAGGGGTTAAACAAATAGTGGTGCCCAGGAAATAAATTCTCTTATGCCGATATTGCAGCATCGGTCTGTTAAGGAAGTCTTAAACGCTGAACCCTTTAGTGCGCAGCTTTGCATATATACAAAGAACAGTGTTTTGAATTTAATACATTTTTTTTTATTCGTATATACCTAACTGAAACCAGAAAATTAAAATAGCAATATTTTCTTTAAATAATAACAGACTTTCCGTATTTAAACAAAGTTAAATTAACCATTGAAACTTTCTGGTGTAACGTCAGATTCTCTGGACTATGTAATTTCAAGAACGTATTCTATCATCGGAATTAAAGGTTAAAGGTTAAGCTTTATAAAATAAATAATTATATAAAAGAAGGTATTTGAAGACATACTTATTAAAATATTTACTAATTTTAATAATTTAGCGTAAAATAGCCACATGACAGTAGTTTTTACTTGTATTGCAGATCTGCAACAGAAGAAAAGATTGACGAGTTATATGAAAAATGTATCTCTCATTTTTTTTCATTATTGTCCCTGTGTAATAAACCTTTCAGAGAATCATGTATAATTTTTTCGAAACAAGATAAAAATCGCGTATTTCAGAGTTAAAAGATTGGAAACACTGAAATGAAAAGTTTGTTTTTAAGATCGTAATGTTTTATTTAAGGAATTGTGCGAAATACATCTGGGTTACCGTTTTATAAATTTCTATGTTGTGTAGCTCAAGTGGAGAGAAAAATTTTAGTGTTAAGATATCTGGAAAGAAATCAGAAGATTCCATTTTTTCAGATGTTTTTGACTCCGAAAAATCGGAAACTGAAGATAGTGATGATGACCCAAAATTACGCGCCTCCATGCTTGCAAATCAAATCGGAGCCTAAGATTAACGTTTCGTTTGAAGCTATTTCGGGTATTCTGCAGTAAAATAAACATTTTATAAATGATGAATTGGCGGATAATATTGTAATCGAAACTAATCGCTATGATGAGAAATGGGGAAATGTTGTTTGAGAAAAAAGAGAGAAAGTCAGATTGGAATGCCAACCTATTTCTTAAAATAAAATGCTGTTGTTTCTTGCTGTTACTACTGTTGAACAAATTGTGAAAAAAAATAGTAAAAGTAAAAGTTAAAGAAAATATATTTTGGTCTACACTTTATTTGTTAAACCCCATTCTTTCGCGATATTTTGACGTACAATAGGTACAGCGAATTGAAAAAAAAATTACATTTTTGGAATAATGAGAAGCTCACGATCCTCAAAATCCACCTAATCCAAAACTGTATAAAACTTCGACTGATTGTGCGCATCTGAATGATTGGTATAGAAAAACAATTATCAAAATCAAGTCGTTAATGTGAACACCATTTTCTGGATATTATGACACCTACGGACAAAACCTTACACAGAATGAAATATTTGTTCTTCCCGTGAGAATAAATATGGAAACAAAATTATAAAATAAACCAAATATGAATGCAAATACTGTAATGTAGACAATGCATGTCATGTTTCAAAGTTTTCCTTACATTGAAAATTTACTAAATTTTGAAAAATATATTGAATGCCGATTTTCAAATTAAATTCGAATGAAATTATCTTCCTTGTAGTAATATAAAAACTTACTTCTTTTATATATGTCTTTACCTTTAATTAAAATGAAACCACAGGTTGCAGCATTGCATCGATGCTTCCCTGCACGTCATGTGTGTACAATACAATCAAATAAAAGATAAATAAAATTGTAATTTTTAAAAATTTTATCCATTCTAAACGCTTTTAAGTACAAGGGCACTTCATTGCTTAAATGTAGAAATAAAGGATTGACATCGGAATTTATGTACAGATTTATTTCCAAATAAGAAAGAGCCAAATTTCGCAAATTTACTAAAGAAAAAGTTTTTTATTAAATTTCTGGGATTAGTGGACTTTTGGGTATTAAAATTAAGGGATTTCATACACTTCAAACCAACCTTAAAAGGGTTAAATATTAAGAAAATATCCTGTTTTTTGTACTAATGAACTCAGAATTTCATGAATAATAAAATCGGGCAATAAAAAAAAATCGTCGATTTTTGAAGGGATATTCGCAAAATTACGCGACGATTAAGGGGTTAAACAAATACGTCACTTTGTTTTGAAAATGAGAAGACCAATAATTATTAGAGCTGAAAGCAGAAGAGGCAGTTTCTTAGATTAAATTTAATTAGAGAAAATATATAAAGTCATTCAGGGTAACTTTGATCCACGGAGTGTAACTTTGCACTAACATATTTTCAATATGTTTCACTTCAAAAGGCTAGGAAAACTCCAGTGCTACACTCTGTTGGCAAGGTAGTTCTGGACTTTCTACTCTTTACTTTGTAACATAAATTGGCAACATTATACACAATTAATTGCATCACCAACTATTATTGTGAAGTACTGTTTTCAAGTTAATTTTGAATGCTATTTTGAAGTTGTTGTAATCCAATAAAATTTTTATAGTAAGTAACTATATACTAATTTATCAGCTACATTATTATCTAAATGTTATAAATGTGTGATTATTTTGAGATTGTATATTTACTTAATAGTCAGTAAAATGTAAAATTAAAAGGCACTACCATTTTACCTTATTTTCAGTATAACTTTGAGCCGGCTCAAAGTTAGGCATGGTTTATTGTTTACTGATAAATACTGTATAATTTTCTGTTCATAAAAACTATGTGAAATAATGATAAAAAAAAATACAAAACTAAAAATCATATCTGAAGGTTATACGAAAATACCATTTTCTTGTCGAAAATTCCCCATATGTGCACGTATATTATATATGAAAGCCGAAAGAGTGCATTGGATATAACATGTAAATATTTTCAAAAGTATGTGTAAAATACAAAAAATTCATTTAACTCTTTCAGGGGCAAAGAACTTGTATTCATAAAATGTTGAAATAATTTTATGACACCAGTATTTACAAGAGAATTTATTTGTAAACAAGTAAAAGCATATTTTCGCGTATTCAACAAAGGTGAAATCTTAATTATAAAATTCCGGTGCCAATGTATCAATTAGGGTTTAAAATTATGTGATGCCGTGACTGCATCACCGCCCTTTAAAGGGTTAAAGACGTTATTTGGGGATGAGCTACTGAAATTTGGCATCCCATATATTCGACCAGGGGTACCAGTTTGGTCTCATATTTTAATCCGACATTTTAAATTCATACCGGATATTTCCAAAGAAGAAGGTCGTTAAATCTCTCTTATTAAATAAAGCATAAAATTCTATTCTTTATTTCTGGTATGGAGCACTAAATTTCTGAATAAGAATGGAGGCCAAACTCGCAACTCTGCATTCGACATTTTTTATTCTTGTTTGATTAATACTAGTACTAGTATGTACTACTGTAATTATGGCTATATTATTGAGTTAAAACTTTGAAAATTGTTTTTCAGTGCAGTTTTATGTGAACAATAAATAGTTCTTTTTTTGCTAAATATTCATGGTTTTCTTCTTTTACTCCTCTTATTCATAATATTCATTGTATCATAAATTATACAAATCTTGAAATGTTGGGAAATGTAAATTAGGAGTCTTTAAATATCTAAAAAAAAAATCTGTTTTCGGGTCAAAGTTACCCTAACGATAATACTTTTAACTTCCTTCTATCGTCAAAAAAAGAAAGTACTGTAATAGAAATGTTTTTAGACTTCCGGTTTTCGACGGATTTACACGTTTTAGAGGTCAGAGATCCCAAAAAACATGTTTATAGAAAATGTCTGTCTGTCCGCTGTCCGTGTGTTCATCTGTCTGTCGCTATTGTACCATCAAAAAGTGTATGAAATTATGCATAGAATTGAACCAAATTTTTATTTTAAGTTCTTGGCTATAGAAAGCAGGTCCTTCCTCAAATTGGAAAAAAATCGCCGGTAGGGGGCGCTGTAATAGCGATTTTTGTGCCATTTTAAATATTTTATCATCGAAAAGTGTATGAAGTTATGCATAGAATTGAGCCAAATACTTTGTGTTTGTTTTTGGTCATGGCACGAAGGTCCTCTGTGAATTTGGAAAAATTCCGCCGGAAGGGGAGGCTATAATTGCGATGTCTGTACCATTTTCATTATACCATCGAAAAGTGTATGAAGTTATGCATAGAATTGAACCAACTTTTTGTGTATGTTTCTGGCTATGGCAAACAAGTCTTCCCTGAATTTGAAAAAAATCTGCAGGAGGGGGGGGGGGGGGGCGTTATAATACCGATGTTTGTGCCATTTTTTTTTATTGTACCATCGAAAAGTGTATAAAATTATGCATACAATTGAACCAAATTTTTTCGTGCATGTTTTTGGCTTTGGCCAACAGGTCCTCCTTGAATTTGGAAATATTGCGCGGTAAAGGGGCTCTGTGATAGCGATTTTTTATGCTTTTCTTGATTTTCCGTAGTTTTGTTGTCCATCGGCGGCTCGTGCAGTGGCGGGAACTCGCTTTTTGCTAAGCAGGCTATTCGCAAACTTCTGATAACAACAGAATAAGGAAAAACTATTAATTTTAACAAATATCATGATATTGATTAACTCGTTTTTAGTCCAATTAATTGACTGAAGCAGAAATTTAAAATGAAAATCAAAGTTGGTATAATATTGAACTAATAATATTGAAGTATTAACATGTGTAACTAGTTTTTGAAATATTATGTATAAGATAGAAGAAAGTTTTGGGATTGGCACATCAAACTAGTTTTTTATAATGTCTTTTTTTATATGATATTTATAATAGTATGATCCAAAGTTACCCTACATGGCGGGATAACTTTGAACCAGGATAAAAAATATATTTTTTATTGTTTATATCATTATTATTCATTAATTTTTGATAGTTATACAATAATTTAGGATAATTTCTTCTCTTTTATGCCACTAGTTGCAACAATATTCTTAAAATAAAAGTAGGGCATCTGAAATTGAGAAAATGCTGATCAGTTACCCTGAATAGCTGTACTATTATTAACCGCAGTTCCATTTATTTTATGACATCACTTTGTTCTAATACGTCACTTTTCATGGGTAGAAACATAGGTAAATGAAACTATAGTTGATAATAGTATATATATTTTCTAATTAAATTTGATCCAAGAAAATGCTACTTCTACTTTAAACTCTTATAGTTATTGGCTCTCTCATTTTCAAAACAAAGTGACGTATTTCTATAAATAAACACCATTTAGTTGTTAAAATATTCTCTGATGATGAGCTTTGAAAGCTTGAAAGTACTAAGAAATTTTAACCCTTTAGTGCGCAGCTTTGCATATATGCAAAAAATACTATTTTGAATTTAATAGATTTTCTTTTCATTCGAATATACCTAATTCACACCAAAAAAATTAAAATACCAATGTTTACTTTAATTAAAAAACAGATATTCCGTTTTTTAATTTTTTTTTTTTTTTTTTGGAGCTCTGTTATGAGGTGGACGTAAAGAGGTGATTGCTCCTTCGCATGTTATATTTTTCGCAGTGTGAATGGCAGGTGGGGCGGTTCGTTAGAATAGTTTTACGCTCGCTATTTAGTGCTGCATTATGGCGTCTACAGATGATCAAGATTATTATATTAAGGAAGTTATCGACAAAATATGTAATGGAACGTTAAACAGCAATTTCAAGGACCAGTTTGACAGATTTTCTTCAAATTTTGAAGAATATGCTAAAACTATATTGGGTGATTTTTACACATTTGTGGATCAATATATTTTGGACATAAAGGCTAAAGACGGCTATTCTGCTTCTGCTTCAGAGCAAGAAGAGGTAAGGAAAACTTGCCTTGATGCTTTTACTTTGCTTAGGGAGCCGACCCATGATAATTTGTTAAATTCAGCTATCTTTAGTTTTTTTTTTTGCTCTTTTAAGTATAAGAAAACTGTTAATTTTCTTCTTACTAACACTAATCTTAAAAAAGAAATTTTCAACGCAGTTAAGAAAGGTGTTAAACAACCTATTTCGGAGGAGAGTTCTCCTATCCCATTTAGTAATAAATATAAGAATATCGCTAGCGAAGTTAACTTAACTGAAAATGTGGATATGGATGAATCAAATGTTAGTGAAAATACTCAGGATACTGTCAAAGTTAAAAAATCTGTTAACCCATTTTACGTCGAAGTCGACAGCAATTGGGCGACGGTAGCCCATGAAATTACGGAGTTAAACTCAGAAAAACCCAAAATTATGCTAAAAGGCGAACGCATTGTTATACAATGTAACTCTGATAAGGACTTTAAAGCTACTCAAAAATGGTTTGACCAAAACAAAAAGAAGTATACCACTCTAGATCCTAAAGAACTTCGACCCAAAAAAATATGCATTAGGGGCCTCCCCTGTTACACCGTTACTAAAATAATCGAAGATAGTCTCATGGAGCATGGTTTCGCAGTCACTAGGTCTGCCATGCTTAAAAATCGTAAAATTGGCCAACCAATGCCGATATACATGGTAAATGTTATACCACGTAAGAACTTTGAAGAAATTTACCAAATCAACGCTATACACTACATTTCTGTTAAGATTGAAGATTTTACTAGCAAAAATCGCGTAAAACAGTGTTACAAATGTCAAGGTTACGGTCACACATCAGAAGTGTGTGGCTTCGATGCTAAATGTGTAAAATGCGGAGATCTACATTTAAGTACAGATTGTCACCACAAAAGGCGTATTAAACCCACTTGTGCCAATTGTGGACTCGAGCACCCAGCGAATTTCCGAGGTTGTCCAAAAAATCCCTATAGACTAGAAAATAAACAAAACCGTAAAACAAGTAATAGCGTCAGCAATTTCTCCCAAGAAACCCAAATCTTAGCGGATATATCTAAGAATTATAATTATACCAAAAATACTAAAGACTCTGAATCCTCTACTAGTAATGAAGTATTAAACTCTGATATCAATTATAGTATTACCGCAAACACCCATTCCTCCCCTACTATTGAAAATTCTAATGCTCCTACTAATTACACCAATGATATTAAAGACATTCTTTATACTTTCAACGAAGTTAAACAAATTTTTCAAATCACTAAATTCCTAAAATGTATAAAGAACATCTCAACTCAGACTAAGAAACTCGATAATCCGATGCAAAAATTGATGGTTATATTAACTGAATTCGATAAACTTGCAAGTCATATCAACATTAACGAAGATTAAGCTCTTCATTTGTTAAACTTTTGCTTTCTTTTTTGTTTGTGCTGTTTGTTAAAAAAAAAAAAAAAAAAAAAAAAAAAAAAAAAAAAAAAACCTTTTTAAATTGATTTTTATGCTTTTCTCATGTTATTATTCTTTTTTTCCATTCTATTGTTTTATTCACCTCAAATTACTAGACTGGGTGTACGCCGTCCTCTTGCTGTCGTTTGCTCCCCTCGGCTTTTGCGTTTATCTGTTTATTTAGTCAGAACTCTCCTCATAGTAGTTTTTTTTTTACATTTTTATTACTTTTTTTCCTTGCAGTATATTAAACTCTCTTGTAAATATGTATATAATTTAGTTTATTTTCATTTCTTCATTGTGTTAAACTTTTTACTTATCAAGTTATATTAAATGTATGGTCTCTGATTTGAGTCTTTTTTTAATGGGGCTTCCTTAGGTAGCTTTTTCGCCTGTTCTGGACATTTATGTGGATCATATGGAACATTTTTTCCCTACTAGTTATACTAACAATTTTTTCTTTTAAAAATTGTCTATCTTCTTAGCTTTTAATTTCTCTTTTTCGTGGCTACCAGCCGCGTTTAAACGCTCTTTTTTCTAATGGCTCCCATTGCATTGTAACACGATATATTCTTAGCCTGGATGTAAGGTTGCCAAGCAACTAGGGAATCCATACACCTGCTTTATTGTTCCATTCCGTTTTTAAACAAAGCGAAATTAACCACTGAAACTTTCTGGTACAAAGTCAGATTCTCTGAACTACGTAATTTTTAGAACGTATTCTATCATGGGAATTAAAGGGTTAAAGGTTAAGTTTTATAAAATAAATAATTATATAAAATAAGGTAATTGGAGGCATTAAAATATTTACTAATTTGCAATATTTTAGCGTAAAACAGCCACACGACACTAGTTACTTTCTTCTATCTTCAATAGAAGAAAGTATTGTAATCGAAATTTTTTTCGACTTCCGGTTTTCGACGGATTTATGTGTTTTAGGGATCAGAGATCCCAAAAAACATGTTTATAGAAAATGTCTGTCTGCCCGTGTGTCCGTGTGTCCGTCTGTCCGTGTGTCTGTCGCCATTGTACCATCAAAAAGTGTATGAAGTTATGCATAGAATTGAACCGAATTTTTATTTTAAGTTTTTAGCTATAGCAAGCAGATACTCCCTGAATTTGAAAAAAATTCGCCGGTAGGGGGCGCTGTAATAGCTATTTTTGTGCGATTTTGAATATAGTACCATCCAAACGTATATGAAATTATGCATAGAATTGAACCAAATTTTTATTTTAAGTTTTTCGCTTTGGCAAACAGATCCTCCCTGAATTTTGAAATAATTCACAGGTAGGGGGCGCTGTAACAGCGTTTTTTTTGCGATTTTGAATATTGTACCATCCAAAAGAGTATGAAGTTACGCATAGAATTGAACCAAATTTTTATTTTAAGTTTTTCGCTTTGGCAAGCAGATCCTCCCTGAATTTGGAAAACATTCGCCGGTAGGGGGCGCTGTAACAGCGATTTTTGTGCGATTTTAAATATTGTACTACCCAAAAGTGTATAAAGTTATGCATAGAATTGAACCAAATTTTTGTTTTAAGTTTATGGCTATGAAAAGCAAGTCCTCCCTGAATTTGGAAAAAATTCGCCGCTAGGGGGCGCTGTAATAGCGATTTTGCATATTGTACCATCGAAAAGTGTATGAAGTTATGCATAGAATTGAACCAAATTTTTATTTTAAGTTCTTGGCTATGGCAAGCAGGTCCTTCCTTAATTTGTAAAAAAATAGCCGGTAGGGGGCGCTTTAATAGCGATTTTTGTGCCATTTTGAATATTGTACCCTCGAAAAGTGTATGAAGTTATGCATAGAATTGACCCAAATTTTTTGTGTTTCTTTTTGGTCAGGGCATGAAAGTCCTCCCTGAATTTGGAAAAATTCCACTGGAAGGGGGCGCTATAATTACGATGTCTGTACCATTTTCTTTATTGTACAATCGAAAAGTGTATAAAGTTATGCATACAATTGAACCAAATTTTTTGTGCATGTTTTTGGCTTTGGCTTCCTCCTTGAATTTGGAAATATCGCGCGGTAAAGGTGCTCTGTGATAGCTATTTTCGTATACTTTTCTTGATTTTTCGTAGTTCTATTGTCCATCGGCGGCTCGTGCAAAGGCGGGAACTCGTTTCCTGCTAAGCCGGCTGTTCGCAAATATCTGATAACAACAGAAAAAGCAAATACTATTAATTTTAACAAATATCATGATATAAATTAATTCGTTTTTAGTTCATTTAATTGACTGAAGCAGGAATTTAAGATGAACACAAAGTTGGTATATTTATGAACAAATAATATTGAAGTATTAACATGTGTAACTAGTTTTTGAAATATTAAGATGTATAAGATAGAAGAAAGTTTTGGGATTGGCTCATCCAACTAGTTTTTACTTATATTGCAGATGTGCTGCAGAAGAAAAGATTGACGTATTATATGAAATAGATATCACTGATTTTTTTCATTATTTTTCCTGTGTTATAAACCTTTCAGAGTATCATGTATAACTTTTTCGAAATAAAATAAAAAATCGCTCATTTAAGGGTTAAAGATCGAATCACCTCATTATAATAGAGTGAAACTCAAATTGTTTTAGACATAACTTCACTTCTAAAGCGAATAATTGCATGGCGTTTCATTTAAATTATTCCTTAACCCTCTCGCAGCGCATCCCGCGGTATCCACGGGCAAAGCAAATGTAGCAAAATTTGTGCAATTCGCGATTTCCACGCGAATGCATTTTTTACGATTGATTAACCTTCCTTGATTATTCCGACCAGTTCTATCTTCAATAGAAGAAAGTATTGTAATCGAAATTTTTCAGACTTCCGGTTTTCGACGGATTTACCTGTTTTAGGGGTCAGAGATCCCAAAAACAGGTTTTTAGAAAATGTCTGCCTGTCCGTCTGTCCGTGTGTCCGTGTGTCCGTCTGTCCGTGTGTCTATCGCCATTGTACCATCAAAAAGTGTATGAAGTTATGTATAGAATTGAACCAAATTTTTATTTTAAGTTTTTGGCTATAGCAAGCAGGTCCTCCCTGAATTTGGAAAAAATTCGCCTGTAGTGGGCGCTGTAATAGCGATTTTTGTGCGATTTTGAATATTGTACCATCGAAAAGTGTATGAAGTTATGCATAGAATTGAACCAAAAATTTTTCTAAGTCCTTGGCTATGGTAAGCAGGTCCTTCCTTAATTTAGGAAAAATTCGCCGGTAAGGGGCGCTGTAAGAGAGATTTTGAATAGTGTACCATCGAAAAATGTATGGAGTTATGCATAGAAATGAGCCAAATTTTTATTTAAAATTTTTGGCTATTGCAAGCAGGTCCTCCCTGAATTTGGAAAAAATTCGCCGGTAGGGGGCGCTGTAATAACGATTTTTGTGCCATTTTGAATATTGTACCATCGAAAAGGGTATGAAGTTACGCATAGAATTGAATTAAAATTTTTGTGTTTGTGTTTGGTCATGGCACGTCGGTCCACCCTGAATTTGGAAAAATTCCGCCGGAAGGGGGCGCTATAATTGCGATGTCTGTACAATTTCCATTATTCTATCACCGAAAAGTTTGTCAAGTTATGCATATAAATGAACCAAATTTTTTGTGTATGTGTAAGGCTGTAAAGAACTAACCCATTACAGAAAACTAACATTTTCCAACGATAGATGGCGGTAGTCATCTGATGACAAAAGATTGTTCTGCATTTTCAAACTCTGAAGCGAGAAGCGGGAGTAAGCGCAGTGTGTGTTGTTTTGGTTGTGAAGGTGACTCGACGTTAGAGTGATGTAATTAAAAAAGAAAATGTTTCCTGATTATAATTTTGTTTGTGTACATAAATTTATATTTCTGAATGTCTATTAAATCAAGAAAACCACACGATGGCCTCTTCAGTTATAAAGTGTACTTATTATAAAAGTAAACCCTCGTCTCCTACATCACAAGGCTATGGTCCGTATGTCTTCCCTGAACTTGAAAAAATTCCCCCAGAAGGGGGCGCTATAATTGCGATGTCTGTGCCATTTTCATTACCGTACCATTGAAAATGGTATGAAGTTATGCATAGAAATGAACCATTTTTTTTGTGTATGTTTCTGGCTATGGCAAGCAAGTCCTCCCTGAATTTGAAAAAAAATCTGTCGGAAGGGGGGGGGTGGGTGCTGTAATGGCGATGCTTGTGCCATTTTCTTTATTGTACCGTCGAAAAGTCTATAAAATTATGCATACAATCGAATCAAATTTTTTGTTCATGTTTTTGGCTTTGGCCAACAGTTCCTCCCTTGAATTTGGAAATATTGCGCAGCAAAGGGGCTCTGTGACAGCGATTTTTGTATACTTTTCTTGATTTTCGTAGTTCTATTGTCTATCGGCGGTTCGTGCAGCGGCGGGAACTCGCTTCTTGCTAAGCCGGCTTTTCGCAAACAGCTGATAACAACAGAAAAAAGAAAAACTATTAATTTTAATAAATATCATGATGTAGATTAACTCGTTTTTTGTCCGTTTAATTGACTGAAGCAGAAATTTAAGAAGAGAATCAAAGTTGGTATAGTATTGAAGTATTAATATGTGTAACTACGTTTTGAAATAATATGATGTATAAGATAGAAGAAAGTTTTGGGATATGCACATCCAATTAGTTTATTGTGAATTTTGCCTCGAATTTTCCCCATCAAAGTAGTATCTGTTTTCAAAAATCGCTGATAAAAGTTTAAAAATTCTGTAAAATTTTATTTTCTGACGCCATTTTTTATGATCTAATTCTACATCGAAAAAAATCTGTTTTAGAAATTTTTTTCTCATATTTTAACTTTACAATATATGTATATTTGTAAAATGTAATTAAAAAAAATAAACAATTTTTCAATCCATTTTGATAAAACAGTTACGCAGTGAGAGGGTTAAGAATAAAATTTTAATACAAGCTATTAAATAAAAGAATATCTTTGGGCACTTTCAAAAGTACCTCACTTCTTAATACTTCTAAATGATTCTTTTTGCCTTGAATATCTGAATTATAAATGTAGCAAAATAAGTATAATATATATATATATGAAATAAAATATATATATATATATATATATATGTATATTTCAATTTGTTTTTCGTCTTGTAGATTATGTACCATTATTGCTATCTCATTCACTTGAAATCCAAATGTATTTACTTTAGCCTTAATCTTTCAGTTCACAATATTTATATGTTTGTTTGTTGTCCCTCCCATCGAAAATTATTATGACTCTTTTTTTTTTCAACCTATTGTTTATTTCAAATTGAGCCTTTTATTTACGTTATTCTTTTTTATTTACATAATACAAGGCTAAATTTTAATTTAAGTATTTTCTTGATTTCTTCGATCAATTTCATTCCTTTTATTTATTTTATTTTATTTTATTTTTTGGACTTAAGATGGCCGCTCTAAACATTATTGTTATTAATCCAGTTCTAATTTATTAATCCAGATCCAATCTATTTTCTATAATGTTTGCGTTATAAGGAGCTAAATTTTGTCATTTTAGGCTTAATGCCGACAAAATTGGATGAAATAACGCATCTTCTATGAATGAACTCACAAGCTCCTCTGATGATTCTGTGAGTCATTCATAGTTTCTTATTTTACATACTGGTTTCAAATGTTCATTTCTAAATCATCTTTAGAACTTTATCAATTTCTTCATATATTTGTGATTTCAAATTTATTATATATATATATATATATATATCTTTAGATGCACTATTTTTATAAACATACAGTATTTATTTTGGAATTCTCGGTTAATTTCATAACTGCAATTCATGATTTAAAAACTAGTTGGATGTGCCAATCCCAAAACTTTCCTCTATCTTATACATCTTAATATTTCAAAAACTAGTTACACATGTTAATACTTCAATATTATTAGTTCAATACTATACCAACTTTGATTTTCATCTTAAATTGCTGCTTCAGCCAATTAAACGAACTAAAAACGAGTTAATCTATATCATGATACTTGTTAAAATTAATAGTTTTTCCTTATTCTGTTGCTATCAGATATTTGCGAACAGCCGGCCATAGCAGGAATCGAGTTCTCGCCTTTGCACGGGCCGCCGATGGCCGATAGAACTACGAAAAGTCAAGAAAGTATACAAACAACGCTATCACAGAGCCTCTTTACTGCACAATAATTCCAAATTCAAGGAGGACTTGTTGGCCAAAGCCAAAAACATGCACTAAAAAATTTGGTTCAATTTTATGCATTTTATACACTTTTCGATTGTACAATAAAGAAAATGGCACAAACAACGCTATTACAGCGCCCCCCCTTCCGGCAGATTTTTTTCAAATTCAGGGAGGACTTGTTTGCCATAGCCGGAAACGTACACAAAAACTTTGGTTTAATTCTACGCATAAATTCATACACTTTTCGATGATACAATAAGGAAAATGGCTCAGAGATCGCGATTATAGCGTCCCCTTCTGGCGGAATTTTTTCAAGTTCAGGGAAGACTTACTTGCCATAGCCAGAAGCATACACAAAAAATTTGGTTCAATTATATATATAACTTCATACACTTTTCGATGGTACAATAATGAAAAATTGCTATTACAGCGGCCCTATCGGCGAATTTTTTCAAAATTCAGGTAGGATCTGCTTGCCATAGCCAAAAACTTAAAATAAAAATTTGGTTCAATTCTATGCATAACTTCATACACTTTTTGATGGTACAATGGTGACAGACAGACGGACATACGGACACATGGACACACGGACAGACAGACATTTTCTATAAACATGTTTTTTGAGATCTCTGACTCCTAAAATGTGTAAATCTGTCGAAAACCGGAAGTCGAAAAAAATTTCTATTACATTAACAAAAATCTGTATGCAATATGATTGATTTGGCGTGGACACGAAACCCGATTACAGAAAATTTACAGATGTATTTTACGCTTGCCAGAAAGCGGCTGCTATTGAATTTAAAAAACACATATATGTCATTTTTTCTCTGTTTCTTTTTACTTTCTTCTATCTTTACAAGAAGAAAGTATTGGATTCATGAAAATTTTCGAATTCTGGTTTTCGACGGATTTAAAAGGTTTAGGGGTCATAGAACCCAAAAACATGTTTTTACAAAATGTCTGTCTGTGAGTCTGTCTGTCTGTTTGTCTGTCCGTCTGTTTGTGTGTGTGTGACACAAATTTTGTGGGCGCTCTATCTCAAGAACTAATGAACGGAATTTAACAAAACTTTATATTCAGTTAGACCCTGATATGAACTCGTGCTGATTACTTTTTGGTGCAAATCGCCCAACAGCTCGCGTTGCTATGCTACATTTTTCATGATTCCGGAAATAGCTATATCTCAAGAACTAATGCACGAATTATTTATAAAACTTCAGATTACATTTGTCCTTGATATAATTTGGTGCTGATTAATTTTTAGTGTAAATCGCCAACAGGTGGCGCTGCTATGCGGCATTATTCATGATTATCGCAATAACTCTATCTCAAGAACTAATGCACGAAATTTCACCAAACTTCATATTCAGTTAGTCCCTGATATAAATTAGTGCTGTTTAGTTTTTAGTGTAAATCGCCGAAGAGGTAGCGCTGCTAGGCTGCATTTATCCCGATTTCCGCAATTATTGTATCTCAAGGACTAATGCATGAATAATCATCAAACTTCTGATTTAGTTACTACCTGATATAAATTTGTCCTAATTAGGTTCTGGAGTAAATCGACCAACAGGTGGCTCTGTTATGTATATTTTTTTACGATTTCCGCAATAGTTCTACCTGAAAAAATAATGCACGGATTTTCATCAAACTCCACATTCAGCTGCAAATTGACATAAGTTGTTGCTGATTAGATTTTGGTGTAAATCACCTAACCGGTTTCACTGATATGCTCGATTTTTCAGGAAATATTAACATGTATGAGATAGAAGAAAGTTTTGAGGTTTCTACATCCGACTAGTTTAAGATATAGCAACAGGAAAAGAAAAGTATTACTCAAACTATGCTTGTAGGATTTCTAAATTGTTTTTTTTTATGTATATTCATAATTTAATTAATATGAAATTAATTGACAAAAGCGTAGTTTTCGAAATATATATTACACTTTTTACTTTTCACTTTTTATTTACATTCATTACTTTGTATTGGTTAAAACATTTTGTTGCTGCAGCTTCTCATACAATTGAAATTGTCTTTAACCCCTTAACAATCGCATTAAATTACGGTTTAAAAATTCAAATTGCATATTGGCACCACTTTTTGGAAAAAGAAATATTCACCTTATTTAATGACAGGTAAAATGATACCATGTTAAAGCCAATTGCGCTATTTTATAAAACTGGTGGGAATCAAACAATCTGAAGAAAAGACACAGCCCGTCAATATGACGGGAGCGAGAATTAAGTGGTTAAAAATAAACTACAATCAAAATCGAAAAATGTATAAAATTATGTTAAATTTCGGCCCCAGGTATCGCAGGCAAAAATAATAATTTACAAATATTAAAATGCAAACAAGAATGCTGTAAAAAAGCTTCCGTTGGTTTAAGAATAGCTTGTCATTGTTGTCGCATAAGCTGATGTGGGTTTTTAAGAATTATTATTAACTCTTTCAGAGGCAAAGCACTTTCCTTGCTAAAATTCAGTGTTGCCAGATTGGGGATTTTTTTGTCCCCAGAATGTTGACTATCACTGCTTTTTTGAAATAGAAATATTCAGCATAATTAAAAATAGATTGAAATTCTGAAAAATAAGGCGAATTATACTATTTAAAAAAAAGTGGTGACAGTCAAATAATCTGAATTAAAAAAGTCCCTAATCTGGCAACACTGCTAAAATATCGAAATGTATTGACAGTGGCAATCACAAACAATGTTTTTTGGAAATGAGAAAAAGCTACATTTCCCATAAATAATAAACTGAAAAATTTTTACCAAAATTCTGGAGCAATTGTGGCATTTGGGAATTAGAATTAAGTGGTCCAAAAATAAAGTTTGAATAGTTATTTTTGCTTTCTATACTGATAATTTCGTTGATTTATTTTTTAAAAAATTTCAAAATTTTCTGATTTTCAATCATTTTGAATTTTCGGAATTTCACAATAAAAATGTCCGCCATATTTGACAACACTGACGACGATTAAAGTTTTACTATTAAATAATAGTGGTAGAAGTTTGCTCCAGCGATATTCGGCCTGTGGTGTCGTAAGAAATTTTCGTATGGGTCCCTGAATTTCCAGACTAAGAAATTTTTAGGTATCAGTATTTTCTTATAGAAAATATTTCCTTAAATAAGGCGAAATTTCGAGCGTTTAAACTAGATTTATTTTTTCTATAAAAAATTCTGATATTCGGCCTTGAAAATAACGGTACCCGTAGGAACCCTGTAACCAGAATTTTCGAGTTTAAGTCGGACACAACTTGACTGACGCAGGACTCCAGTTGGCAGGAAATTATGCCACGCGGAACAATTGGGTTAATTATCTGACACTAGTTTCTTCCTGATTTTCTTATTAAATTATATATATTTGTGTTGTAGAAACATCGAATCATGAAATATTTTACAGGTCCAGATGTCCATGGGAATACGCGAAAATGCTCTACTCTTCCTATAGCTGACAAAGCAAGCTTGAAGTGCATATTTAGTGGCTTTCGGTAAGATTTTTATTTATCTTTTTTGTTATGACAAAGAATTAACAGAAAATTTTTGTCTTATTTATTCGTAGATTTCCGGCGATAAATAAAGTAAAATTTACTATTACCCTTATCGAACGGTAGCTTTTTATATATGATTCTTCACTAGGTTGAAATTATTTTCGGTGAATATTCGCAGACAGTTATTTTTAAAATGTACTCGCACAACTATATTTGAAAAACAATTTCTTTAGTACGTTTCTCTTGCACGTAATTGGCAAAGAACAAGTAAAAATGGGGCTAAAATTAAAAGTGGGGTACGAGATGCTGGCACCGGTCTGTCAACTCACACGTGCGATATGACCCATACGACAAAGTACGGACGTAAAGTGAGAGGTGACATAGGACCGTCACGGATTAAATTTTAGTGGAAAAAAACGTAAATCATGACAACTGTGTCAATGAGGTCTTGCTAAAATTAAAGGCCATTATCTACAGAGAAAATCGAATAAAATTCGTGTAACAGATGCTGGTCCCGAACGCGTTAATCTTGTCACCTCATACGTGCCATATGACCGATACGACGAAGTACCGACGTCACCTGAGAGGTGACATAGGGCCGTTACGGGTTAAATTTTAGTAAGGAAAAAGCGTAAATCTTGACAACTGTGTCAATTGAGTCTTGCTAAAATTAAAGGCCTCTGTCTATAAAGTAAACCGAATAAAATTCGTGTAAGAGATGCTGATCCCAAACGCGTTAATCTTGTCACCTCACGCGGGCCATATGACCGATACGACAAAGTAACGGCGTCACATGAGACTTGACATAGGGCCGTAACGGGTTAAATTTTAGTAAGAAAAAAGCGTAAATCTTAGCAATTGTGTCAATGGAGTCTTGCTAAAATCAAAGGCCTTTATCTATAAAGTAAACCAAATAAAATTCGTGTAAGAGATGCTGGTCCTGAACACGTTAATCTTGTCACCTCACACGTACCATATGACCGATGCGACAAAGTACAGACGTCACGTGAGAGGTGACATAGGATGGTTATGGTGTTATTACACGTAAAAACTGCAAGCGACAATAATCGCCTGCGACTCGTCAGATTTCCTGAAACTTACGTATTATCCACCTAAAACGTACGTATTATCCAAGCATTGCATTGGCTGTTCGGGAAAAGGCTTTTCCATCGTCAGATTTCCAAGCATTTGATTGGTTTTTACTGGCGACTCGCTTCGTTTCAGGCGTCAAAGACGTTCCGACAGAAAAAAAGTTGCTTGCTTTCGAAGCGACTCCCCTGGAGCCATAGGAATAACATGGAGACGCCTGGAATTTAAAGCGACTTTGACCCCTCGTGTAATAATACCATTACAGGTTAAATTTTTGTGGGAAAAAAGCGTAAATCTTGATAACTGTATCAATGGAGTTTTGCTAAAATTAAAGGCGTTTATATATAAAGCAAAAGATTTATTTTCAAGCCACATGCACTAAAAATTAGGAAAAGGCTATTTTATTTAGCTGCATTTATTTAATTTCTTCGGTACTGTCAGGTAAATCGTCTAACTTTCTGTTACACACACAACCCTCCCCCCCCCCCAAAAAAAAAGTGAATTTTCCTTGGTAAAACTGAAAGACTGATATGATGTGTCAAAGTAACGTCAACATTTAATTTTTTTTAATTTTGGCCAGTTCAAAAATTAAGACTGAAAAAGTGTTTGGACCGAATTGTGACCGGTTTTAACCGGTTTCAGGGTCCTATATTTAACTTCACGCAAAACCTACACATTTCCTCACCATATTTCTCTTAACTCTGTAGCGATACCAACTATTATCTTTCGAAATTCGGGCATTGGCGGGTAGCAAAGGTAACATAAACATAAGTATTAGGTCCACCGGAAAATTCTGTCGCATAATGTTCTTTCACACCTACTTTTTTAAAATTCTGATTTCTTCATTAGCACCACTTTTTTGAAATGGTAAAATTCCCATAGTTTTTACATTTCACATGAAGGCGAAAACAATGGGAATTTTTCCATTTCAAAAAAGTTGCTTAAATAATTTCATCAGATGCTGTTAGATTTGAAAAGAGTGCAATGGGTATTTCAGTTAGTTCAAGAACAGTAAGGAGAAGATTAGCAGGTTTTGGACTGAAAGGTATAATTCCGGGAAAAACCTTTTTTAAATCATCACCAACGCAAGAAACGAATTCAGCGGGCAAAAGAATACATTAATTGATCAGAAAATCAGTGGAAGCAAATAATCTGGAGTGATCAGGTTAAAATATCGCTCTTTGGTAGTGATGGGCGAAAATATGTGAGATGTAGGGTAGGGGAAGAGCTGCATCCTGATTGCATTGAAGTAACTACAAAGAACCGAAAAAAAATGTCATGATTTGGTCCTGTATATCTGCAGATGGTGTGGGCCGCATTCAAGTGATTGATAGCATTCTGAATACAAAAAAATACATCGAAACTGTCCTGGAACCAAAATTGATACCTTCCATCTGAGATCTCTTCCCCAGTAAAGCACCATATCTTTCAGCAGAATTCAGCTCCATGCCATACGGCAAAAATATGCAAAGAATGGTTTAACACTAGAACCGCCATTAGGGGTCATTTTGACACCTGCCAAATTGATAATAATCGATTCGAACTGGAAATTTCGTCATTAGGTATGTTAAATGCATGCAGCACAAAAATATTCTAATTAAATAAGTTAAAGAGTTTTAAACAAAAATTATGGTGCAAAACACTTTTTATAAAACTTGAGTAAAATGGTCGGAGGTTCTAGTATTAAAAATAAAACCATACAATTATTACCCTGGCCAGGAAACAGCCCTGATCTGAATCCTATAGAAAATTTGTGGAGACGCCTGAATATCCTCGTACAAAAAAAGCGTCCATCTAATAAAACGCAACTTATTGAAGTTATAATTGATTCTTGTCATCATGTGATTACAAAGGATGAACTCCAAACACTAGTTCTCTGAATGAAAAGACGCTGTGGAGCTATAGTAAGAAACAAGGACTATCCTACTAATTATTGAATGTATAAGTGTAACTTTAAAATATAATGAAATCTAAGATAGATCTTATTTTTTGTAAGCGTAACTTTTTTTGTAATGCAGGTATTTTAACTATGTTTTTTTTATTAAATTCTACATTAAATTTCCTTGAATTTGATATATAAACATTTGTATTTAAGTGAAATTTATTACATTCTTCAAGCACACAAAGTTATAAAACATGAAAATTTTAAAAAATATCCGCAATTTTGGCCACCACTGTAGTTGCTACAGCAGGCTCCTGTACGTCTTTGAGTTTAGTGAATATTTAAACATTGGTCGAAATTAACCGGAACCCATAAATACTGCACTCCGGAGACCAGCAAAACAGCGCTTCCGAAAAACCGAAGTCTAAATTATATTTTCCTTTCCCCCTTATCTCCAATCCTTTGCGTTCTTTACTATCACCAGTACACATAAGCAGTGATCAAATAAGAAAAAAAGTTAATTTACGCTATCTTAAGTGTAACATTTTGTCTAACGCAGATGTCTCATATTTTAGGAGATGTAATACAAAGTGCCTAGCAGGCCATGTATTTCAAAATAACCATCACCGTAGCAAAATGGCTCTACATTGCAGAAATGGTAATTGGTGGCCAAAAGGTTCAAAGTGCGTGCGTAAGTATTTCTTGATTTTAATAAAATATTTCACTTTATAACCACTTGCTTTCGGAGAAAAATAACGTTATGGGACTTTTGATTAAAGACGAGTAGCGTAGACGTTTTTCTAAGGCGTTGACAAAATTTATAACAAAAATGTTTTATTATATAAATAACAAAAGAATATTTCTTGATAAAACTCTGACAAGCCACAACAATTAAAGTAAGTTGATAATGGGAACGTTATACGATTGATGACTTTTTTCAGTAAAAGTATTTAAGTCCCAAATAATGGATGTAAAATGTCCGTAAATAATAAAGATACAGCTTTAGTCTAGTTCGACTAATACTGTTTCTTAAGGGTGTATTCGAAAAAATATTTTTCCACCGCCAACAGCTCGAAATTTTCTGAGACATTTTCAGACTCATTTTTAAAAGTAAAAACATGAAACTTGCTGGGGTGATTTTTGAAGAGTTGTATCAGGTGCCGTGTGATTTCATTTTTCGCTCAATTAATTAGAATTTGATTTTTAAGCAATTATTTTTTCAGTGTGACTATCTTTTTCATCCCCAGATCTCCCGCTTCCGGAAATTTCGGTTCAAAACGCCGATTTTGACAGCATTTTTTATAATATTTTCTGCATTTATCGAAAAATTGAGAAGCACGGCACATTATGTAGTTTCTAAATAAGAGAATTTCTTAGTTTGATGCTTTTGAGAGCAAAAATGAATTTAAAAATGAATCAGAAAATAAGCAGTTTGGATCGGAATACACCCTTAATACCTAGAGAACCGCACAACTTAACAGCCGGATTAGCCTTCTTCTCTCCTGGGTCCGGAGGAAGATAAGGTTTCCCCTCGGAACAACTGTCCAGATATTTATTCAGTAGATCTGCGAGAATACCTCTCTCAGCCAGGTTACAACACCTGAACCTCTCTTGATGAGAACTAAACGTTCAATTAACCTTTTCCTCATCTCTCTCGAACTTTTGATTAAAAACAATAGCACCTTTTTAGCCACTAGGAGCTTTTGGCTCATGAGGACATCTTTAATTTATCATTTCATAGGTTGCCTCTGATCCGCCTTCTTGAGGGAACCTAGCTTCATTTTCGCCTTAGGGCGTGGGAATATATTCTCTTCCCCACGTTTAAGTTAACTTTGTGGTGTATCAAAACATACCACTGCAGATTTTCTATTCATCTGCTTGCCTTCATAGCGTCAACTGCGGCTATGAATTTAGAAAGATTGTTTTCGTCTGATCTTCCCGGCAAAGTGCAAGACTTAGTTAAAATCACTGGATGTTTTCCCAAATACATTAGTTTTTTATACCAGCCATTTTCTGGATATTTACGGGATATTCTTTGGCGGATATTCTTTATATGCCAACTTCTGGATATTATGGATATTCTTTGGTGAATCAGTTCGATTTGTTACAGCGTACATAATTACGATTCTGATCACTAATTCAGATAAATAATGTTTATGTTATTGAACCATTGAATTCCTGTAAATAAATATTCGTATTACACATTGGAAGAAATACAATTTAGGATCTGTTCTAAATGCTTTAACATTATCCAGTCTCAAAATAAGTCTATGTTATAAAAAGATTTAAAAAATAAAGTCCATATTATAATGTTAAAACATGTCCCAGAGAGAATCTGACGTTATATTGACGGTGGCAACTACATGCTGAACAATCAATTTTGTTGCGTCACAATTTTTATTAACTTCTAAATATCGTTCAATCAATTCTTACAACGTCAAATAGAAACAAAAATGTACATTCAAATGCATTTTTTAGTATTGCTGTACCTTAATTTGCCTATTTTTATGGTTAAAAAATATTTTTCAAGCATGATGTTTTAAAAATCTATTTCAAAAATAAATGTGCAACAAGATTTCAGATAATAAATCCGTTTGTACAGTCCTGGAAAAAAAAAGTAAGCACTCCTACTAACTCTGAAACACCTCGGTGCTCCCAACTCGGGAATGCATCGAAGGAACTTAGGTTTTTTTCATGCTCCACCCGAGTATCCAAATTATATAGTTTTCCATGGCTCTACTTAATTTTAATGTTATGTTTTGCACTTTCGACGGAGGTTTAATAGTAGTTGCGACCCACTGTAAGTATTCTTTGAACACCCGCGTTGACTTGACTAATTATAATAGAAGAAAGTTACTGGTACCAAACGATCGGAAATAAAGTCTACTTTTAAATTATGTATATAAAACTTTTCTTATTTGGCCATCTGCAAATCAAAACCAGACCAAACTTTGTTACTTTTTTTCAGTGCCAACACCCAATTTTGACAGCATATTTTAAACTTTTGGTTCAAACTATGCCTCGAACCGAAATTTCAAGTCATTTGAAAAATGAGTTTTTGAATTATACACATTCAAAATTTAGTACTTCTAATGTTAAATTACACTTTCGCATTTTTATTAACATCGCCAGAAATTATAAACCTAATGTGATAAATTTTTGTGTGTTTACAATTCTAAAAAAAACAAACATAAATACATTTAATTTGAAATTTGAAATATGTTGTGATATGAATTATGAAATTAATATTCGAAAAAAATATGAATTGCAACCTAAAAATTTTTTATACATTTAAATTCATCATGTCCTGCTTTATGCAAATCGTCAATTTAAATTTTTTCCTTCAACTAAATTTCGAATTATGCTTAAAAAATTCAAAATGGTGTTTTAAGGGGACCGGGTAAGCTCTATCTAGGCCATGTTAAAATACACCAACTTTATGTACCTTTTTCTCAGAAATGGTGAAAGATAGAGGTCTAGAATTTTTAGAGTAGTTTGAATAACATGCTTTACGTATTTTAATAGACCATTTTATTTCTAAGTGAAACTGAAAATTAATTATTAATTATTTATTGAAAGACATTTTTAAATTAGCATTTTTGACTAGATTTCACTGCCTAAAATAAATAATTCTCAACAAATCATTAAATCCCTGTGTTAAAGTATGCACTATAACATGATATAAGTATTTAAAAAAATCTGAGTTTATAAGTTTAATAGATATTGAAAAAAAGGAACACAAACCTGAAAAATTGAAGTTTTGAGAAAAAGTCAATTAAAGATGTGAAGCAATGTTGCCAGTGGACTGCTTATTTTAAATTCTGATTTCTTGATTAGTACCACTTTTTTGAAATAGTAAAATTCGCCTTATTTAATAACATATTAATTAAGGCTAAAACAATCTGAATTTTACCACTTCAGAAATGTGGTGCCAATCAAGAAATCTGAATTTAAAAAAAGTAGCCCACTGCTGTGAAATGCTCTTAGAAAGAAGGAAAAAATCAACACTTTTTTAAAAATACATAAATACATGTGTAATACATCGTTGAAAAGATAAAAGTTTAAACTATTTAATGATATAAAAAGGTAAAAATCGATTTTTTGGTTGAATTTCGCTTACCCGGTTCCCTTAAGGGGCTGCCTGAGATGTGCAGAAAAGAGTAATTTAAAAAACATATATTTTACTCATTTTATTGAATCATTTGGGCTGGCAATATTAAATATTTTTATGGAACCTGGGTAAAGAGATGTGAAAACTTTTGAAATTTTACCATTTCAAAAAAGTGGTGCTATGAAGAAATAAGAATTTAAAATAAGTAGGCTTGAAAGAACATTACGAAACAGAATTTTCTGGTAGACCTAATATACTTATACTGTATACTGAAGAAAACCTGTACTCAGTGTTACCAGATTGTTGATTGTCACTACTCTTTTTCAAATACAAATAGTCGGCCTATTTAAAAATCAATTAAAAATTCTGAAAAGTAAGGCGAATTATACTATTTTTAAAAGTGGTGACAGTCAAATAATCTGAATTGAAAAAGTACCCAATCTGACAACACTGTCTATACTTTACTTGAAATGGAGATATTCTGATTGAAATACAGTAGAATATATGTTAAAACAACAGGTATTTTTAACAGTGTGGTTTATTTCAGCGAAGCTCCCTCTCCTAATCTTGGACTGGTTTATCCGAAATTATCGATCTTTTCTATACTCCTAATCGCTTCACCTTCTATCTCTTTGAGATAAAGACGCTTCCTTACCTTTTTAATTCTATCTATATATAGTTTCATTGTAGTACATCTATAGTACTACGGTTAGACTCTAGTTTTATGGCTCCTCTGATAGGTGTAACACAAATACTTATCCACAGGGAATAGAGTGGCATTTCAACTGCGTATTCCTTCACCACATCAACTGTTTAGGTACAGGGTCTAGAAGTAGATATTGTGGAAATCCCATAAAAATGTACAGCTTTAGAATGTATCGAAAGAATAACATTTTGATAAACGCCGCTGCCGTCGAATTTATTTCTCGAATGTGTAAACACTAAGCGTTAGTAACAGCGACTAGAAATATGTGGTGCAAAATGAATTTAAAATATATACCTGAATTTTCGTTCATTACTAATGTATCGCGTATTACAGCATAAATCTGTTTAATTCTGTTTTTCGTAATTTTTATCTTTCAAAATAAGTTCCCGCAGTTTAAATTGCATTATAAATACAGGGATACACAGTTTCATAAAAGATGGGCAAAACTTTAAGAGGTGCACATCCAAACAAACAACTTTCATCAAAGAATGCATGGTCGTAAATAAAACGCAAAGGTGCTGGCGCATTTGGAAACTTGGTCCAGTGTTGCCAGTGGGGTACTTTTTTAAAATTCAGATTTATTGATTGACACCATTTTTTTGAAATGGCAAAATTCGCCTTACTTAAGGACAGATTAAATAAGGTGAAAACAAGCTAGATTATCAATTTAAAAAAACTGGTGGCAATCAAAAAATTTGAATTAAAAAAAAGTAGCCTACTCGCAGCACTGACTTGGTCCATGTAAACTTTAAAGCTCTACTTCTATTGGGTGTTATCGAGAGAAGAATGACACTAATAGCATGCAAATGTGATATGGGAAAGAAGAACGTTCATGCAAAATTTCGCCTCGATTAATACATTAAAACTGCTGATCCGAGTGTGCACCTGTTAATCTCAGTAGGAACGTAACAGAAGATGTTGGCCTTCTCTAATAGGTAAAAGGCTGACATGCATTTTATCTACGGAACTGCAAATGGAAATGTCTCAGAGACTCAACGATTGTGCGGGGAGGGGTTTCCCACCTTGCTTTTGTCACTTATTCGTTTTTTGCTTGTTTTTGCCTCGCAAAACAACATGTCCAGTATTGCCAGTGGGCTACTATTTTAAATTCAGATTTCTTGATTAGCACCACTTTTTTTAAATTGTAAAATTCGCCTTCAATAATGACATATTAATTAAGGCTGAAAAAAGGGGAATTTTACCATTTCAAAAAAATGGTGCCGATCAATAAATCTGAATTAAAAAAAAGTAACCCGCTGGCAACACTGAATATCTCCTTTGGCTTCCTCTAGCACTTTTGCGTTTTAATTCCAACCATACATTCTTTGAAGAAAATTCATTATTTTGATGTGTACTATCACCACTAAAAGTTTTGCCCATCTTTTATGAAACACGTTTTATATAAAAACACACTATATTTCTATTCATTCTATTCATTCGTACAAAAAACACGATCATAGCGCCATCTAGTGAAAATGTAATAATTTGGATGCAGTTTCGCTTGTTGATTTCCACACTATATACATCTAGACAAGTTATGTGGCTCTTTATTTATTTCTTTTAAAAATAATAATAATAATTTTTTTTTTTTTTTTTTTTTTTTTTTTTGTAATTGACTAAAACATATAGGGCAATTCCATCGTAACTGACGTAACATTTTATCATCGAATTTTGTTTTCAAATCTATGTAGAAAATTTACTAATAAAGATAGAACAAATTTTTACAATTTAAAATATTTCTTACTAAGTAAGGTCTTAATACCCAAATACCTGCAGATTATTTCAATCTCTCTTTCAGTCCCAAAAATTGCAATTCAAAATTCTGTAACTGACGTAACATAAAATATACAAACATTTTTTCTGCCGTCATTGAAGTGTAAAAATTATCAAAACTATCCAGTTAAAAAAGGTGATTTAATGTTCTCAACAGCATTAGGTAATGCCAAATTATAACAGTAATTTGTTCAATTAATTTCTGAATAATAAAAAAAAAATGGCATTTACACGTGTAACTAACGTAACTTTTATTGTGTAACTGACGTAACATTATGACTTTACAGAGACAAAAATGGCAATGGCACTTAACTTAGTTTGTAAAAATTTCTTTACAATGCCTTTTTATTAGACTTTTTTTTTATAGAATATAAAAATATCAAGTTTTTCAATCATACCCTTAAATTAAACATATTATAAATTTGATTCCCCCCCCCCCCAAAAAAAAAAAATATATATATATATATATATGATTTTCTATGGAATTGCACTATACGAAGGTTTGCAACTGTGCTTTTGGGCACGGCCAAATAATTCATTCGAATATCAAAACTCATTTTACCCATTACTAGTACTACTATTGCATAGATACCAACTTTTACGGTTTTTTCTTACAGTTATAGTTGAACAATGAAATTTTGCTTTCTTAATCCTAAATTTTCGCAACTAAAAGACGATTTTTTTTAAATATATAAAATAACGTTAGAAAAAGAGAGTAAAACATGGCAACTATTCTCTTACTAGCCGCCCTTGGCGACCAGTTTGGTCTCCCTAAGCAAAGCATTTAAAAATCATAACTCTCACTCATTTCTTTAAAAAAAACCCATGGAATTAAACTTCAACATCATTCAACTTCATATTACACTATACATTTAACTTCAACGTCATATTGCATTGTTTCAATTTACCACGCGAAAAATAAAAATGCTACTTGGCTTGTTAAAAAATGGTATTGGCGAGATTTGTCCCCGGATAACATAAAAATGCAAAGATTTCTTTGCGATCATAGCAAATTTTATGTAGTTTTATTCGAAAAAATAATTTTGTTAAAAAGTGGTCACCTGGCATATGAAAGGCGAAGAGATCAGACTGTAACTTGTTTATGACAGTCACATGACGTGGACTATTATAATATAAAGGAAATGATGGCCATGGAACAATATTTGGTGATTTATCAACTGCGCCTGGCTAACCAGTGTTGCCAGATTAGGGACTTTTTTGCCCCCAGATTGTTGATTTTCACCGCTTTTTTGAAATAGAAATATTCCGCCTATTTAAAAATAAATTAAAAATTCTGAAAATAAGGCGAATTATACTATTTTAAAAAAGTGATGACAGTCAAATAATCTGAAGTAAAAAAGTTCCCAATCTGGAAACACTGCGGCTAACACTGAAGTGCCAAAATGGCCACCTAAAATATAAAAAGCGATCCGGTCAGCCCGGAATTGTTGATGACAGTCACGTGATTTAAACTACTATTATAGAGATAGTTAAAATTTCTTGAGAGAACGGATAAATATTTTATTTTTTATTGCTTCTTGTTTCAGTTAGTGATGCTTGCAAAATAAAACTTGTTGGAGCTGGAGAAATCAAGTGCAAAGCCACTACGAGTGGTTATCGATGTCATATCAAATGTACTTCTACTAAACGCTTGAAAACTTCAAGTACATATGTCTGTAACGCAAAAACAAGGACCTGGTCCCCGAATTTACCCAGGTGTGCGAGACCAAAAAGTAAGTATAATATATTGAAAGCATTATGAGATTTCTTGTTGTATGTTTGTCTTATTAACCATTTACACACCAGTGATGTTACAGATGGAACTTATGATAGAAACGTATTGTGTGTTGCAAAAGCACATAACCAGCTTGTAAGACACTAATAGTTTTTTTTAATGTAAAAATTAGTGTAGGCGATAGTTCTTTGCTTCTTAATATTTCTTGGCGATAGTTTCTTTTACTTTTGGTATACTCAGTTTTTTATGTTTTTTTATTTAACCTTGTACCCAAATTTATCCAGATTTGCAAAACCAGAAAGTAAGTATTATTTATTAAAGGTTTGGTGAGATATTTTTGTTGTATATTTGTCTTATTAACTTTTTACACACCAGTGATTTTACAAATGAAACTTATGATAGAAACGCCAACATAAAATTATTCAAGTTACGCTATTTTTTACAATTTTTTATCTTTAACAGTAGAAAGTATTTTAATTGAAATTTTTTCGACATCCGGTTTTCAACGGATTTACATGTTTTAGGGGTCAAAGATGCCAAAAAAAAAAAGATTTTAACAAAATATCTGTCCGTCCGTGTGTCTGTCCGGTATTAATTATATGTGTCGCTACTCTCGCCAAATTTTGCTAACTGGCTATGGAACTGTAACAACCAAATATCTTAAACACTAAAAAGTAAAAATATAAATAAAAAATATTTTCTATAAAAAACTTTCTTACCATTAAACAGTTTAATATTAAATTACTTGTGATCATGCCTTTGAAAAAATGTGATCCTGAACAGATAATTTAAATAATGCTATATTTTGTTCCTATAGCTTGAAAAAATTAACAGAGTGGAAATTATATATTTTTTAATAAATTCTATTTCGGGCTTTCTATAAAGCGTAAATCTTATGGTGAATTTCCCATAATAGGGGTATACGCCCTATTAAAATATTGTAAATACCTTTTTGGAACTACATGAATTTCAGTCATGAAACAAGTCATGACTAGAATGAATGATTTTGCGATTCGAATGAATCATTCGAGCATGCTTTAAAAAATAGTTTCCATCCTTTTTACATATTAAATCAATTACCACCAGAAATTTTTTAAAGAGAAAATAGAAAAAAACATAGTTGCCAGCCTTCGTAATACTTTAACATACTCTAAAACAATAATAATTAATAAAACTGCCATCCCTTGGTCAGACGGTGCAAATATCTTGAGGAGGAGGTGATCCTTGACCGCCCTCTTAACTTGGGGCAAGTGCATTCGTTCTATCAGGGGGAAAGTTGCTGGAGCTTTCAACTCACTCAATCTTCTTCTTCTTAATTTTTTTTTTTTAAAATCAAAATAGATTTAAAAACTGAGCATATTTTTATTACACATTTCAAATCTATATCTACTTTAGAGTTTAAATATGTAAATATTTTTCGTGCAAGAGTTTTTTTTTTTTTTAACCCAAACCTGAACCAATAATTAAACATTTAAATCAGGCTAAATCAGGGCTCTCACTGGAGACTATTTTTATATTCTCGCACCACTATTTTAAGAAAATCAATTTTGCAGTATATTTCTCTTGTAGATGTTTTTAAAGTCTATATGGAATTTTATGCATTTAAAAAGCGGTCCAAGTTGAATTAAAAAATAGTTGCCAGTGGAAAAATGAATCGTCGAGGAAGCCTCAGGCTGTGCAAATTTTGCTATTTTTACGTTACCCGAGCAAATCTCGGGTTGCACAGCAAGAGGGTTAATAGCAGAACTCTTTAAGTTTATAATAAACTTATCCTCTATAACTCCTGTATCCTCCCAATTATAACTTATTCTGGGCTTCAGCGGTCTGGGGCTTCACCTGCTAGACTCCAATGAATAACTTAAGTCGTCTGCATAACCTGTGCACAGTACGTAACGCTTCTTGTTACTTGCGAAATACCACAGTCCGCATGGATCTCAATACCATCACGTTACGTAAGCGCATAAATGATCTGGCCAAAAACTTCTACAGCAAAATTTACGATCTTCCCAATGAAACTGTAGCGGAGCTACCGGATTATGACGCATTCGAGCCCCACCACCGTAAACGCCCCAGATTCTCCATAATTATGGACACCCAGTAATCTCTGGGTACACCACTCTTAGGTTGCTATATGTCTATTTTTTCCTAAATTTAAAACCTTTTTATATCTTCTTTAAAAAAATCATATATTTTCTATATTGAAATATATATGAAAAAAAAAATGTATGACTCTGATTAGTGCCTTTTTTGTTAATACTAGAACGCCCGGAAGGAGTCGATTCTACTCCGACCATATGATTAAATGTCAATTGTAACCAGAAATTCTTTCGTAAATTAAGTTAAATGTAAAGCGCTCAGATTTACGTTAAATAAATCAGTCAAATGATTTTAAATAAAAATTCTGGTGTCAAATATTTTTATGAAACTTGAGTAAAATTTCCGGGCGTTCTAGTGTTAAAGTGGCTTTTGCTTCTTCCTTTACAGCTTTTCCTTCCCAAGCTTGGTGAGAGTAACTCTGAAAAGTGCTAACTTTTTTCTCTTTTTCATCCTTTTCTTTTTATATAGTAGTTTTTTAACTATAGCTGGACCATTTGTTAAGATTTTAAGATTTTAATCAATTTTCTTACTTGACTTATGTTTTAACTGAACCATATTCCTGTTAGTTTATGTGCTAATTTTTCTGTTGTCATTCTTGTAACAGTTTAACGGTTATTTTCAAAATCATGCTCAGTTTCATGCAGTGTTGCCATTGGGCTACTTTTGTTTAGATCAGATTTCTTCATTAGTACTACATTTTCGAAATGGTAAAATTCGCCATATTTAATGACATAGGAACCCCTTGGGGACAAACGACCGGTATACGTGCCTCGTAAGGTGCTTAGAATCCGTGATTATTCTCACCAGGAAATTTTTATTGTAAATTTTGTCTTATTTAATACGAGCATTTTCTCGATTCAATTAGGCAAAAATTTCTGTTTTGAAAAACCGGTAATAAAAGATTAAAAATTCTGCAAAAGACGCTCGTCCCGAAGTTGTTAACTAAGGCGAAAAAAAAGGGGAATTTTACTATTTCAAAAAAGTCGTGCCAATAAAGAAATCTGAACTAAAAAAAAAAAAAGTAGCCCACTGGCAACACTGGTTTATTCTAGTGATGGGTAAAATGAATGATTTTGCTATTCGAAGGAATCTTTCTGGTATGCTCGTATTAAAAAAATTAAATTAAAAAATAAAAATAAAAAGTTTACAAAATTAAAAAATTATAACTTTGAAAAAATAAGTTATCAAAAAATATTTAAGAAAACCTCATAAATTAAGTTTGCAAAAGTGAGTTTACCTGCCTATGCATGTAAATGACTTACACTCGGCTTTCAGTTTATACATCATCTTATCAAAATGCATAAATGAAAACTTTGTCTAAACATATAAATTGCTTTGAATATCTATACCTTTTAAAAATTATTTATCTTTCAATAACTATTGAAATTGATTAATAAATATTATGTAAGTGAAACATATTTTGTGTGTTATTTTTTATTCTAAAACCATTTAAATTTTATCTAAGAAATTGTATTCCATTAAAAAATTAGTTACTATGTATTCATATGATATTTTACTAAAAAGAAAATACTCATTGGTTACTAAACAGCATCCTGGCATAGCTTGGCATAGCTGCCAAGCATTTTTTTTATGTATACAGTCGAACCTCGTTATCACGACACTCTAATGACCAGAAAAAAGTGTCGTCATAAACGGAGTGTCGCGGTAACCGGAGTTGGGGGAAAATATATTTATAAAAAGCTGCATTTTTAATTAATTTAAGGCAATTTTAAATTCATAACTGTTATTGCAGTTTCAAGGAATAAAACCTTCTTATTAAACAAAATAAATACAAAAACAAAATTGAAAAAAATAAAAATCAGATTTATGATGACTTGTTTTTTTATTGTTACATGAAATATTGATGAATTAAAGCTTGCTTATCTTTAGATGTGCTTCCTACAATTCTTTTTTTCAATATTATACAATGAATACTAATCAGTATTCGTTTTTTCAGAAATGGATGTTAGATAATTTCTGATCGTTGCAATGCTTTGGTTTTAATCGGATGAAAAACGCCGTGTAACCACAGGAAAGCGCCCACTGACCAGAACAAAAAGACCGCGAGTAGACTGATACGTCTATCTACAGCTAAAGTGGGTCATTCATTGTATGTGGGTTTATTTCTTTAGACAAAGGATTTACAATTTCTCATTTATGTCAATGGGTATTTTAGAAACTTTTGTGAAAAGTTTGTCTAAGACATTATTTCTTTTTAAGTCTTAATTTCCCTGCTTATAAGATGGATTATGCAAAATGAACAATTTTCCTAAACCGTCGGGATATCCGGAGTTGAAAATTATTCAAAGACGTAAAATCCGGAGTTTATTTATATTAAAATCATATACAGAAAATCGGGACTTTGAAAAACTGACGTGATAAGCGGACTGATGTGAAAACCGGGTGTCGGGATAACGAGGTCCGACTGTATATACAACTTCTACCAGAAATATTGTACCGAAAATGAGTTTCTTACTTTAATTACAATTACGAAAACCCATAAAAATATATAAATCCTTTTTATCTTCAAAATTTGTGAAGATAATTGATTAAAAATATTACGAACAGGTGCTGAACACGTGAGCAGCATTAAGGGGTTTCCTAGCTGATATCAGCTTAACACCAATTCTTGAAAATGAGTTATCTTATGTTTTGTGAGCCATTGGGATAAATAAAACTGTAGTTTAAAACTAGTTAAAAGAAAAAATTAAGAAAATTAAAGGTAAAATAAAGTTGAAATACAATGAAGTATTAAAGTTAAAAATTAAGTCCACATTGATTTCACATCTCACAGCTTCACATCACTAAAAATCGTATTTGAAAACCAAAGTGTGCCAGAATCTTTTGACATTTGACAAGTTAATTCAAATTCTTGTTTCAAAAGGCAAAATTAATTTTATTTCCTCTTTCAACGGCATATTTCTGTAAAACGAAATTCTCCAATTCGGGAAATTGGTATATAGAAACCGATTTTTACGTTTTATCATTTTCTAACATAGTTGAAAGAGTTTATGAATTCAATTTGTCTGGTCGTATGCATGCCCGTGCTCTAACTCGGGTAAAGACTTGGATTGACTTGTAATTGTTATAATATTTAGGTTTATAAATACATTTTGGTATTACTAGTGAAGTTGTACTATTTTTGGTTAATTTGCAGGAACACACAAAAGTATTTCATTACAATATCCTCAATGGTTTTTTCAGTGCAGTTTAATGTTGTTACATTATCTCAATTATAATAAAATAGGTATGCTTCATTAAGATGGACGACAAATTGTTATCTAAAGGGTATGAAATAAGTAGCAATTATAGTTTGTCTACAGAAACACTAAAAAGTATTTCGTTACATTGCAGTGAATGGTGAAAGATCATTTCTAGTGCACTTAATTGATATTACACTATTTCAAATATAATAAAATTTACATGCCTAACTCATGTAGTGAGCAATATGTTTTTTTTTTTTGTTTTTTTTTTATAGAGTATTGATTAAGTAGCCATTATAGTTCGTTTATAGGACTCCCAAAAGAACTCAAATAAAGAATTATGATATATGTGAAAAAATCGTTTATAAGGTATTTTAATTATGTTACACTACTTCAAATGTAATGAAACTCTTATATATTACTAATATGCTCTACAACATTTTTCTATAGTTTATTGCTTAGGTAAAATTTGTCGTTTATTTACAGAGTCCCTCAAATAATTTGTTTATTGGATTGGACAATGAATCCGATGCATCGATATTTGTCACAGAGGACAGAAATCTTCAGCAGATTATAATATAATGCTCACAATAAACCCAATTTATCGAAATATATCAAACAGGCGGGAAATTGTCCAACATATCAGAATATAATCGTCACAGTATAGAACGTTCTTTCCTATCAAGTGTGCACGTCATTGCCACCTACCGGGTAGCCTTGAATCCCCACTTCGTATATTGGCCAAGGCTTCCCGGCCGGTTCGCGAATTGGCCGGCCAAAACCCGAAATACGCTGTTCATTTCACGTATTTCGGGTTTTGGCCATGAATCTCGGCCAGTTCCCGAATTGGCCGGCCAATTCGCGAACTGGCCAATCTCCGGGTTTGCCGTAACATATATAAAAACCTTTTAACCCTTTCAGGGGCAAAGCATTTTCAATGCTGAAGTGTTTAAATAAATCAGTAGCCCCGGAATTTACTTACAAATTTATTTGGAAAAAAGAAAAAGCCTATTTTTCAAATACATATTAAATGGAAATATTTTACCAAAATTCTGGTGCCATTGTGGTGTTTGGGAATTAAAATTAAGTGGTTTCATAAACATACCACAGCCCCTGAAAGGGTTAAAAAGTATTCGACAATTATCACATATTGAACCACATATTAGAAAAATGTGCATAACAATGCAAATGTTTATGTGTTATCAAACGTTTATGTGTTATGGTACGCCACACTAACAATCAAGAATCTATCGCTTGGGGTTAATGTAACATCTTTTTACATATGTTGTTAACATCAATTGCTTTAAGTTTTTAAGACCAGCTTTTATGTAATGGCATGGTTTTAATAAATTTTTAGAGCCTTTTGTAGTAAATTAGTAATCGTTTTATCTATTCATTAACCTTTCTACACTGAATAGGTCTAATCCACGCGTTTCTATAATGTATTTCATTCCATTCGAACCAGAAATGTTTCATAAAATAAGTTAAAGAGAACTAAGTTAAATTAATATGCATAGTTGCCAATCTCCCGATTTTTTGGATACCAGTAAAATCTTACAAAAACGTTCTCTTTATTTAATTGCATAAATTGTGCGATTATATAAAGCAAGTATTTTAGAATAAAAATATTGGTATGAAAAAAATCGGGAGGTTGGCAACTATGAATATGTTATGTTTCTATCAAGGCTGAGTAAAATTTCAACACGGTAGGAAGGTTAATACTGTATAGTTAAGTTAAATAGTATTTATTTTACATGTATTCTGGTGTGTATTACAAACTACTGGATATAAAAGTATAATAGTTAATATAGTTTATTGCTAAAAGCCCAGTGTTGCCGCATCAGGCTGTCTTTCTATGTGGAAATTTTGACCAGAAAATTTGAATAGTAATTTTCCTTCATTTTATTAATGGAATATATATCGAATCTTTAAACAGTAGTTTTCCTAACTACAGTTATGCTGTCTCTTTAATATCACAATTTAAACCATTTTTTAGTGAATCGTATGCGATTCATTACTTTAAATTTAAATTTTATATTTTTCCTGAGTTTTTTAAATAACCCTCTTTTTACACATTTTTTTCATTTTTAAATTCTTACTTTTTGTTTTTACATTTACACAATAGTTTTCATAACTATACTTATACTCACAATCTTATATCATAATCTAACCTTTCTTTTAGTCAACCATATACTTTTTATAACTTAAATTTTAATTTTAATACTATTTTTGAATTTTTTAAAATAAATTTTTTTCTCATTTTTTTTTCTTCAAATATCTTTATTTTTCTTTTTTCTTTTTAACTTTTTAAAGTAGTTTTTAAGTACATTTTAATTAATTCCCTATGGTTCATAAGATAGCAAGACATTCTACACTATATGGCCAAAGATGACCGGTCACTTGCGATTTTAGACGTTTTGTTAAATATCTGGAAAAATACATGAGGAATCAACCTGAAACTACAGTTGTGTAAACAGTATAGTATAGGTCATATATTTCCGCAAAGATTTTTTTCCTGAAACCCCATAGGGAACAGTGAACAAATTGAAAAACGACGAATATTTTTTGGATAAACCTGTAAAAATTAATGTTAGCAAAAGCGTTCAAACACGAGATTATTAATAAGTGGCTTATTGTAATGTACTGTGTTCGTTTTTATGAGGATAGCATGTATACTCGTAGAGAAATTAAGGTTTTTATAAAAACAGCCCCAAATTTCGCCAAGTTTTTTGCTTATAATTTGCAGAGTTCTTAATATAAAAAACTAGGGGGGCTCTGCCCTCTACGAGCTACGCTCGCCAACCCCCGTTCAGGCACACCAAAATCCAAAAGGCACGCTAATTTGATCGGCTTTAAAAATATTCAATTAAAATTTTAAAAAAAAGTAGAGATCTCTCTGTAAACGGGTTTCCATTCCTTTTCCTTGGATTGGGGATTTTTAAGACCAAATATGCTGCTGTTAAGAGATACAATGGCTGTTTTCGTATTTCATTAAAAAATTAGTTAAACATTTGAAAATAAGCTAATGTAAAATGAATTAAGTAAACAGTGTCATTGTCTCCCGGTATTTTTTAACAGCGCTATAAGATAGTTCTTTTAAGTAATTCATTTTAAATGTATCGTTTTAAATCTGACGTGATTTACACCAAAGTTTTATTTCTCTTATTAATATTCAGGTGAAAATACTTTTGTTGTTAGAAGGAAATATTATTTGCGCTGTCTTCGAATTCACGATAATAGTTGAAAAGATTATCTCAAAATATCTCGCGCAAATATATTTTTTAATTTAAATTGTTTTGCCATATTTTTTGGTCATTTTAAATATGACGTAATTTCCTCCATTTATAAGTTTTAACGCATAATAATTTTTTTTATTTTAACATTTTGTTTCTCTTTTAAAATTCAAGTGTAAAGATGGTTCTTATGACGTAATTTTCCTGCTTTTAACATGTAATCATTTAATTCTAATTTTAAAGGCTTTTTTTCTGTTTATAATAGTCACGTATAAATAATTTTTTAATTTGAAGTAAACATTATTGTTTGCGCTGTTTATACAATTAGCAACAGTTTAAATTAATAACATTTTCTAAAATATATTAAAAATATCTCTCGAAATGCTGAAAATTTGAATTTAAAATAGAAATAAAACCTCAAAAAATGAGTCAAATAAAAAAAAATAAATGCAATCTGCACACCGGGAACTTATAACGTATAAAATGATCTAAAAATGATTAAATTCTCATGCATAGTTTTTGCTCGAATAAAACTTTTCTAATGGAACGATATTGTCCAACTTTAGCATTAAATATCTCTTAAAATAATTCTTCGATTTGAAAATTGTCTGCATCAACGTGTTTATCAAAAATTTCTCTATAATACCGCCGATTTATATATTTTTGTATGCAGCAGTTTTTCAATATTAACGAAGAAAGGCCATGCATAAGCATTCAAATTGGATGCCGATCTACCGGGAATATCTACGCAGATTTTCATTGGTCCATTTCCAAATCAAAACTTTTTTTTATATATAGAAGGAAAAGTTCTTTTCAGAAAATATGACAAACAATATTGTACACAATACTTTGCAATCAGAATTTAAAAATAATAAAAATTGGATGAAAATGAGAAGGTTTACTAAAAATTGTTTCACTGCGCATGCGTGAAGGCAATCAAAATATAATGTACATAATGTATTAGCTAAGTATATAGAGCAACTTTTGTGAAAGTCTCAAAATCATAGCTGGAAAATTCTGAAAATAATCGTCGATAGAATAAGCTCGAAATCCGTTGTTCCCAAAAACAAGCAAAAAGATCAGGGGTTGTATCAAATATCTGTTGATTAGTGCCAAGATAGCGTACATAATATTCCACGTACTACTATATTTGAATACAACCCCTTGTCTTTTTGCTTGTTTTGGGGAACAACGGATTTCGAGCTTATTCTATCGACGATTATTTTCAAAATTTTCAAGCTATGATTTTGAGACTTTCACAAAAGTTGCTCTATATACTTAGCTAATACATTATGAACATTATATTTTTATTGCATTCGCCCATGCGCAGTGAAACATTTTTTAGTAAACCTGCTCATTTTCATCCAATTTTTATTATTTTTTAATTCTCTTGCAGAGTATTATGTACAATGTTCATAGCTGCCAACTTGTACGTATTTTACATACCACTAAAATTTAATAGGCAATTTTGCCTAATTCAATCGCCGAATTACAGTCAGTTTTGATGATTAAATAAGGCAGAAATTTCTGTTAAATTTTTGTGGTAGCAGAAATCCGTACAAGTTGGCAGCTATGAATGTTGTTTGTCATATTTCTGAAAAAAACTTTTTTTTTTATATTAACCCTCCGTCTACCAGACGGGTCCATTGGACCCGACAGGTACATACAAAATATTCATTCAAACCAGAAATTTCTTTAAAATAAACTAAGTATATAAACCAGACAAAAATAAGGTAAATAAATAAGTTAAATAGTTTTAAATAAAAATTCTGGTGTAGAACGTTTTATTAAAACTTGAATAAAATTCCCGGTAGATCTAGGGTTAAGAACTCTGCACATTATAAGCAAAAATTTTGGACTGTTTTTATAAAATCCTTAATTTCTCTACGAGTATATATACTATCATCATAAAAATGAACACAATATATTACAATAAGCCAATTATTAATAATCTCGGGTTTGAATGCTTTTGCTACATTAGTTTTTACAGGGTTATCCAAAAGATATTCGTTCTTTTTCAGTTTGTTAACGGTCCCCTATGGGGTTTCGGCAAAAGATTTTCACAGAAATATATGGCCTATACTATATTGTTTACGCATCTGCAGTTTCAGGTTAATTACTCATGTACTGTTCTAGATATTTAACAAAGCGTCTAAAATCGCAAGTGACCGGTCACCTTTGGCCATATAGTGTATGTGTACACTGGGCTTGAAGTTGACTGCACTTAGGAAGCCCATCAAACTGATTACCTGTTCAGTATCCAACATTGCCCGGTTGGAGATTTTGTCCCCATCTTGGGGAATTTTGAAACTTCTGGGGACATTTTAGGGGAAAAACTTGGGGAATTGTCTCTTTATTTCACGTAAAGTTTACTTTTAGTCATTCGACATCACTGTATCTGACCCGAATTCGATTTTGATTCGGAAAATGAAAATAGAATACGGAAATCAATTGTTATTCTCGTTGTTGTGCTCGTGGTTTATAACATTATAGTTTACGTGTTCCTTTGCATTATTTTCAACTATTTGAGTACATGTTTAAAGTTCTTACATCGGAAATTCTATTATTTTTTATCTCATTTTTTCCCCTTTTAATTTTTTCTTTAATCCTTGTTAACTTTCAATGTACCAATAAGCGAATGTACTAAACGAAATTCTGAATAATTAGTGCATAATATAGAGCATTGTTGCCTTTCATTTCAATAGAAGAAAGTATTATAATCCAAAATTTTTTTTACTTCCAATTTTCGGTGGATTTGCACATTTTAGGGGTCAGAGATCCCTAAAATCATGTTTATACAAAATGTCTGTCTGTCCGTGTGTCACCATTGTACCATTGAAAAGAGTTATGTATAGAATTGAACTAAATTTTTTGTGTATGTTTTTGGCTATGGCCAGCAGGTGCTCCTTTAATTCGGAAATATTCCGTCCGAAGGGAGCGCTGTAATAGTGATGTCTGTGCCATTTTCGTGATTGTACCATCAAAAAGTGTATCAAGTTATACATAGAATTTGATTTTTGTGTATGTGTTTGGCTACCAGCAGGCTCTCCATGAATTTGGATATATTCTGCAGGAGAGAGGTGCTGTGATAGCGATTTTTAGGGTTCCGTACTTAAAAAGTAAAAACGGAACCATTATAAGATCACTCCTGTCTCTGTCTGTCCGTCTGTCACAGCCAAATACTCGTAAACTATGGAGCGTGGAAAGTTCAAATTGGGGGAAGTAATAAAGACTATTGACCCACATATTTACAGATTATAAAACATTCACAAATATATTCAGTTAAAATGTAGAGCGTTAAATTAAGTTACTAGAAAAAGAAAATATTTTCTTTGTATATCGTGTGAAAGCTGTCGAAATGCTTAACCGAAAAATACTTTTCTTTTATTTTTAGGTATTATATTTTCAGAGTTATCGTCGAAAATGTAGGCAAAAATATGTCCCCCCCCCCCCCTCTAAATCCGAATTTACCGAAACTAAAATTATGAAAAAATTAGAGGTAGTAGACGTTAATATAAACCTTGCAGGAAAATTATAGCGATTACCCTAGGTCACATAGTTTTTGCGAAAAGCGCATTTTTCCGTTTCACACAAATTTCGATTTGCGGGCATTCCGCAAAGGTGTTGAGGAGCGCTAGAGGTATCTATTGTAGCAGAAGTATAAAAGCATTGTTGATAACGATTTTAAAAATATCGTAGGTAATTAGCCGAGATATTAACCCTTAAAAACAAGACGGTTTGGACATGCATAGTGACAAAGGGGGGGGGGGGCGTACTCTATGTACCATCGACTTTTAAAGCCTAGATAATAACTTTCAATGTTATATTTCTGTAATGCAATGCCCGATAGCAGTATAAAAGCAATAAACGTCAAATTTTTAAAAACAGACTAATTTAATTTGAAATAATCATATAAACTCTATGGGATTCGCGACAAGTTTTTATTGAATATAGCTCTCATTGTGCCTCCCGTGTCTTGAAAAGTTAATCAAAAACCTATCTGGAAAAATGTGGCACGGACCAAGACGGCGTTGCAACTTTGCGACCTCCTTTCGAAGCACGCTTAGCACAGTGACCAGTTTAAACTTTGAACAAGGGTTTTGTTTTATCTACACCGTAAAATGAAAAGATTATTATTACGCTTAATTTAGGCTTATGAAATGCGAGTAGGTAGCTTTCAAATATCTTGGTTTTAAAATTTTGCAAGTTTAACTCGAAAGCTAATTTTACTCAAATTAAGAAGCTAAAATGCAACGAAACCGATAAGAACATTCGCCAATACTGAATTTGAATGAGAATTGGGTCAAATTAGTAAGCTGTGGCCAAGTTGGCATCATTTATGGTTACTTATGTCTGGTCGCCAAATTTGGCGATAATTCGCCAAGTGTTGTCAAGCTTGGCGAGAATTTGAAGCTAACGGGTATTAATAACATTTAAGCATTGTGCGGCAGTGCACGGTTCAAATGGCCGCCATTTTGAAACAAGATGTCGGATGAAGCTAGCCAACGAACTCAGCCGAGACATTGGTATGTACTATGTACACAATCAATCTCATCCAAATCAGTTTTTAAATACGAGAGTTACAGCATGACGAAAATCAGATTGTTTCAAAATGGCATACACCCTAGAAATTCAAACTGCTACATTTCAGCCATTTTTTAAGATAAAGACAAAACAAAATGTGCTCCTGAATCTTTGTATTAAGGTCAAAATCTTAAGAAAAAAAATATTTTCAGTTTTTAATTTATTCCCACCTCTTTTTTAAATTTTTAAATTTTGTAAAAAATTTAAATGGCCGCCAATTTGAAACTGGCCAAAGATCTCGGTCGAGACATTGGTATGTACTATGCATGCAATTAATTTAATACAAATCGGATAATAAATACGAGAGTTACCGTATGACAAAAATCAGATATATATATATATATATATTAGATTATCGTCATGGTATACATACTTATTTGTGTACTTGCATATAAAATCAAGCACAGATTATATGAAAAATGCGGACCAAGTGGAATTGGCTGGAATTTTGATATGTTGCATTTCATGCGATGCTGATAAAATGTCGCAATGATTAATGGCAAGGTTTGATGCTATGGCAGTCGACATAATTTATATAAAGCATATTAAGCATATCATAATTCACATTATCAAGACCGTAGCCAGAAAAATATTTCGGAGAGGGATTAGGACACAGAATTTTATTCTTGTCTTATTTTAGATTTGTTTTTTACTACCGTCAACCGGGGCTACTTTGGTCCTTGCGGGGTTACTCTGGTCCATCCCATAAAAAAAGTTTTTATTCTTTGTATTGAACGAACAATACTAGACAATTCGGAGTTTTTACCATTGAAAAATATTTTATACCCTACTACAGGGTATTTAAATAGTTTGGGGGTAATTTGAATTTTTGTTAGTGGCAACACTGGATGTGTTTGTAAACAACTGTTTTCGTGTGCAGATTTTAACTTTCCAAACTTGCTATAGTGAGACAATCTGGATAAGAGATACAAATAAGTTAAGTGTCAAAATATTACCTTTAGTAACCTGTAACCCATGTCTGATCATAGTTTTTCCTTTAACTTTTTATTTTGACAGAAAATGTTTACGTTTTCATAAAGCTAACATGAAAACTAGTTTTTCGGGGCCACTTTTTGCCAGGCCTCTTTTTTGGTCCGGAAATAGCCCTAGTTACTTAGAAATGCCTTTTATGCAACCAAATCTCTAAAAAAATTTAGTATCCCCTTAGGGACGAGCGACTGGTATACGTGCTGCGTAGGATGCTCAGAATCCGTGATTATTCTCACTAGTAAATTTTTATTGTAAATTTTGCCTTGTTTAATCCGAGCATTTTCCCGATTCAATTAGGCAAGAATTTCTATTTTGAAATACCGGTGATAAAAAGTTAAAAATTCTGTAAAAGACGCTCGTCCCGAAGGGGTTAAATAACATTTTTTTCAAAAGTTACTATAGCAAAATGGTATATCAATTATTTTTTTATCCTGTTGCTGAGGATAACATGATGAAAACTGTTTCTCGTGTCTTGAATTTTAATAATTGGTTTATTGTGTTTAAATGTTAAAAAAACATTTACTTATCGAGTTTGCAGTGTTAATTCATTAGCGGATACTATTGCAAGTGTGTTTCAGTTGCCCAACATATGAAATGTTTTCAAATTATATGAAACTAAGTAAATGGACCAAAGAAGCCCCCAGCAGGGGCTACTTTGTTCCAAAACTTTAAAGATAGATAAAAAATAAAAAAATAAAAAATAGTCTCTTTAATACCATACAGTTTCCTTCATTGTTCCATCTTAATTGTTTACAACTCAATTTCAATATTGAAAATGATATTTAATATTTTTAAATAATAGAAATGTTTGTGGGACGAGGAAAAAGTGGACCAAAGTAGGTTAACGGTATTTCTAAATTTTACATTACTTACATCTTTACAACAAGGGCACATCCTTCCAAACTACATATTTAGATGGGCTCTGATTGGCTGAATCATGTATCTTGGTTACTATCGCGGATTTCTAAAAAAATCCTTCAGATTCTGAAAGCCAAATTTTTTAGCAAAGTGTCGTCAAATTTGGCGACAATCTTTCATTTTGCGCAAAGCATGTGTTTTGGCATTGGTAATCTTGAATGTCGATTTTCCCGCCAAATTTCGAAAATGTCGCTATATTTCTTAAAATTTGGTAAAATGTTGCCGACTTTTCGACTTCGTTTACTGCCAACAGTTCAACAACTTATTAACTGCTTCAACCTTCATTCCCATTGAAATGTATTGACCCGCAATTACTCCAAAAAGACCCATTAATCGAATTTTCTCGAACATGTGACCTATCCCAAGGGTCTTCTTGTACACTAAAACGGTAGCATACAAAATTTACTCAAAATAGTTAGATCCGTTTTTCAGATAAAATTTGCATATACACAGACACACACACAAGATTTGCTCTTTTTATCTATATATATATAAGCCATTCTCTGAGAGTATGTCCTTTATACAAATCTTCAATTTTTGACCGATTTGCCCGAAATTTGATGTATATACGCTTTAGAACATAGATTAGGTAACTGTCTACTTTAAAAATCACTATTTATCCTTTTTTTCTACCACCAAGAATAATTTAACATTATAGAAATATCTCTTTTTAAATTTTCTAATTCAATCGTTTCTTTCTTGTTGCCGCACCCTAGAAAATGACACAATAATGTGAAAAAAAAAATAACGATAACGCGTGTATTTTGTTTTTATTTGCCAATAAAAATTCAGATTTTCTTGCTATATTTTTGCATTTTTGAAATTGACGACATTCTTAACAGAAAATGCACATTTTTTATTAAAAACTTTAACTATAAGAGCGGTAAAATGACGTAGCACCTTAATTTAAATGTTGTTTTGGCTTAGATTCAGTGGTAACATTTTCTATGATTTATAGTAAAAAGAGAGAAGTTATTTCCCTTTTCAAAACAATTCTTGACTGATGTCACGATTTAAAATTTATGGAAAATGACATCATTTCATCTAATCATTGTAGATTTAATTTCTGTTAATGAAAAAATCAAGTTTACGTTTAAAAGTGATGTTTTATTTAGAGTGGAAACCCTCTTGATCTAATACTTTAATTAAAGCTTATAATTACACGTAAAGTGAAAGTTTTAGTTTTAAGCAAATAAAATATCAAATTTTCCAAACAAAATTTCAGTAACTTCTACCTCATTTGGATGCATTTATTGTATTTTTCCCCGTATTGTGAGAAATCGTATACTTCTGTTACGCGTACCAAAGAAAACATGTATTTTAATTTTAAAAGTTAAAAAAATTACCACCATGTGTTAAAAGAACACCCTTTTTCTGAATTTAAATTTCACGAGTTCCAAAATTATAACTAAAAATGTGAGTTTTTTTCATTAACGTCAAGTTAAGGTTGTTCTCAAATCCAAAGAAGCAACTTTCTGACATATTTTTAAATTCATTTTTGTTCGGAAACGCATGAAATTGGCAGGATTTCTTATTTAAAAACTATGTAATAGAAATACAGTTTCCATTTTTTGGTAAAGGTATAAGATCTTTCAGATGGTGTTTTGAACTGAATATCGGACGCAACACCGCGATAAAGGAGAAAAACTGGTCGTCACGTGACCACCATTGTTCATAACTCGATAAGTAATTTATTTATCTAAAAATGAAAACTCATTTCAATTCCAAATTGCTTTAATAGCCAGGTCTACGAATTTAAACCTTTACGTTTAATGAGTCAAAAAAAGGGCTAGAAAGTTTTGCGTTGTTGAGCAGGGAACTGGAGAATTACCTTAAGCGTTATTGCAGGTTAGTATTTTGTAATCGAGTTGCATGCCAGATATTCGCTTAAAACATAAGTCATTCTATATTGTTTTAAACAAAAGTGCATGTCACAATAGGTCTGAGGCACACTCATAAAAATAAGAATACGCCAACTAGCGCACAGCCCGATTACTCAAGACTAACCCGTCAGTACTTAAAGAGATAAAAATAGTTCTGCATTTTTCATTCAGGTAATAAGACTAATCTTTCATAATTGTGTTCACATTATTATATAACTTTCCTCTATAATTATATGACTAAGCAACAGAAAACAATATGTTACGCACTAAAATCTTCCCTGAAAAACGAATAGTGCAAGTCGCATGGAAATCCGTTCTGAAGAATTCAAGCTATATTCATCCGGAACGAAATTCCCATTTGCATTTTATATACTTATTAGATAATTTGAGTAGTTTGATTTGATATCTGTTAAATTTGTGTTTTATTTTATTTTATTTTTGGCGTTTTAATTTTGTTTGCCCGTTTATTTATCGAATGTTGCACGAAAACAAACAAATTCTGAATTATTTACAATGTTTTTGAACAATTGAGTTAATATTTTGTAATTGGGCAAGCATAATAAAAAAATATTCAAGCTTGAAAATTACTTTAAATTCCATAAAAAATCTGTAAATTGAGATAAACATTACAAACAAATATTACTGAAAACATTTTTGTTTCCTATAAAATGTTGGAAGAATCGAATGTGCGATTTTGGGGGGGTTAAATCGCACTAAAAAGAAAATTTATTGTTGTGTTAGGTTGTTGCCACCGAAAATATGATACCAGTGTTTCTCAAAGACATGTCTTTTATTTATACGATTGCATTAAGAGTAAACGGGTTTATCCTTCGTAATCGAGTTGCACGCACCTTTAAAAATATCCAAGCTTGAAAATTACTATATCCTCTTAAAGGGCACCGGTATATTATATATACCACTTAATTTTAATTCCCAAATCCCACATTGGCACCAGCATTTAAAAACTAAATTCTGATTCATACTATGTACTTGAGGAAACGTTTTTAGTTACTTTCATATAAATTTTCTTATACATCCTGGCGTCAATCAGTCATTTTACCATTTTAGCAACCGAAGCACTCTGCCTCTCAAGGGGTTAAAATCCGTTAAAATCAGAAAATTGAGATACAATTTTCGAACAAATTTCCTTTGAAAGAACTTTTTTCTATTCGACATTGTAAAAAATGAAATTGTGTGATGTTTAAAAGTTAGAAAAATTGCAGTAAAGGCACAATTTATGGGTTACAATTTATGGGGCACAATTCATGGACACTGTCGTAGAGTTTTTACTTTATAATGTAGATATATACCATACAAACGAGAATTTCACTAAATGCTGATCGATATGGTGGAATTTTGTTTTTCGTATTGTCAGGAAATATTTTTCTCTTACACCCGCCAAAGAAAACGCGCATTCAGTTATTAAAGCTCAAGGATTTTACTATGGTTGCGAGACAATAACGTCATGTTTTCTGGTTGTATTTTTAACGATTTGTGGATGGGAATGCACAAATTTCAGTTATTGTGATTGCCGTTAATTTATTTTACCTGGAAGGCTCCTTATATTTGGCACAGGCGAATCCGGGTAGTTCTGCTAGTAACATATAAAATCTGCCACATATCTCTTTATTTTCCAAGTCGAATAAGTATGGGACTATCAAATAAAGAGAAATGAACAAATCCGCAAAATGGTGAAGCTTCAGCTGTAACCGCTTCAAGAGGACATGTTTGCCTCCGGGGCAAATTACCACCAGTAAATTTGAATAGACGTTCTTTAAACGTCTCATCTGTGCACAAATTTGTCATAATTAAGGCAAAAATAACAGCTCGTTTTTACTGGTGGAAATTTGCGCGGTCGATAGTTAAGCCCTGCAGTTACGCCATATTGTTATAACATAAAAAATCTTCTTTTCAATGCCACTGAATTTGATTACTACCGGGACAAACTTCCACCATTAAATTTGAAACATAGTTTGACCTTATTAAAAACACCTTATTGATGCATAATTTCTGTCATAAATAAGGTAAAGAAAATTATGTTCAATTTTACTGCTGGAAATGCGCTCTGGCGTTAATCAGGCTTTGATGCGATGTAAACAAACAAAAGTCGCCATCTTGTGACTACATTCTCAGTTACTTCACTCTCAACTGGTACACACTAGTATACTATCTATCGCCTTCTCTTTTTAATCTTAGCTCCATTCAAATAAACATAATTTGAACGAGAAAAACTATTCAGGGAATGTTTTCTGTTTCCAAGTGATTGTTAATTAGATCGAATTATTAAATAAAAATTCTTATAGTAATTTATTTATAAAGAGTAATGTTTGTAGCTCAGTTTCAATTTGGTTCTCATTAAGATATTTTGATAACCATAGTATCAAATGTAGACATTTTGCAAGATTGTAGACAATAAGGAATTTCATAAGCATCGGATGAAATACACCATGTAAAAACATGGAAATATTAATAAAGAGGAACTGACATATCCCTAAAATAGTGAAGCTTCAACTGTAACCGCTATCGCAGATGTTGTTTACGGACTGTGGAAACTTCCACCAGTAGATTTATATAGATTTTTTCCCCTTATTTAAAAGCCTTATTATTGCAAAATTTCAGGCATAAATAAGGGTGGAAACAGATTTTCCTTTTTTGCTGGTAGGAGTCTACTTTGGAGGTAGTCAGGCCCTACGTTTCCACCATATTGTGACAACCAGGGAAACAAACTAACAGTTTTACAAGGCAAACAGATACCAGTAAAAACAAATAGAAATTTTTATGACATTTTTGAGAAAAGTTTCCATGAATAAGACGCTTAAATAACACTATTCAATTTTACTGGTGGGATGTTTGCCCTAGCGGTAATTAGAAACTGAAGATCCGATTTAAAAGAAAGCAGCCGCCATCTTGTGGCAACCTCCTCAGTTACTTCACTCGAAACTGGTAGACAGTACACTATATGTCTCCTCCTCTTTATTTATAACTTCATTTGTAAAAATTTCCTCCAGTACCAACGAACCCACATTTCCATTTAACTTGAGCGTGTTCATACCAATAGTATTTTATTTATAAAATGCTTAGAGAGATTAAATACTGATTATTTCTTTTACAGGTTATTCTCTGAACTATGGGACAGAAGAGAGCAACAGACATCACACAAAACTGCAAATTTTCCAGAAAAAATATTCACTATGGGATAAAAGTAATCAGATAGGCAAGCCGAAAAACAGACATCCGATGAAAAAACAAACCTTACAGGAGAAAAAACAAGTGAAAAGCATAGCGGAGGATATTGTTAAAAAAATCATAGCGGACAAATATGGGAAAATTGGAGAGAGAGACAGGCTGGAAAGCATCAATGTGATGAAAATAGAAGTCTTACCAGACAAAGCTGGGGGAATACAAATGATATCGGACAAATATGGGAAAGAACGAATGAAAAGTATTGCGGAGGATTTTGCTAAAAAAATCTTACCGGAAAAATATGGGAAAACTCAAGAGGCAGAAGAGGCAGACAATCTTGAAGACATTTATTTGATGAAAATACAAGTCTTACCGGACAAAGCTGGAGGAACACAGTACATATCGGACAAATACGCAAAAGGACGAATGAAAGACATAGCGGAGGATATTGCTAAAAAAATATTACCGGACGAACATGGAAAAACTAGAGAGACAGAAAGGCTGAAAAGCATCAATTTGATGAAAATACAACTCTTACCGGACAAAGCTGGGGGAACACAAAAGTTATCAGACAAATATGGGAAAGAACGAATGAAAAGTATTGCAGAGGATTTTGCTAAAAAAATCTTACCGGAAAAATATGGGAAAACTAAAGAGACAGACATATATTTGATGAAAATACAAGTCTTACCGGACAAAGCTGGGGGAAAACAATACATATCGGACAAATATGCAAAAGAACGAATGAAATACATAGCGGAGGATATAGCTAAAAAAATCTTATCCTAATATGGGAAAACTAGAGAGACAGGCTGAAAAGCATCCATTAGATGCAAATACAAGTCTTAAAGGACAAAAATGGGAAAGAAAAATCTTACAGGACTAATATGGGAAAAAGTAGAGAGATAGACAGGCTGAAGAACATACATCCGATCTAAGAACAAATCTTACAGGACAAATTTTCATCATAGGGGAAAAGTAGACAGACAAGGAAAAAAACTAAATACCGATAAAAGGATAAATCTTGGGAAAAAATTCACCATAGGGTAGAAGTAGACAGAAAAAACAGACAATCGATAAAAAAAAAACAAATCTTACGGGAGGTAGAAAAACAAAACAGACTGAGAAACAGAAAAACAAATGTAGGCAGATTTGCAGACTGGAATAGTGTTGCCAGTGGCTATTTTTTTTAAATTCAGATTGCTTGATTGGCACCACTTTTTTTAAATGGTAAAATTCCCCTTGTTTTCGCCTTAATTCATATGTCATTAAATAAAGCGAATTTTACTATTTCTAAAAGGTGGTGCCAATCAAGAAATCTGAATTCTAAAAAGCAGCCTACTGGCAACACTGCCTCGGACACCAAGAAATCCGCAAAGCGTCCTCAGGGGGTGTCGCATATACCGTCGGTACCATGTCAGATTATCCAATATGGAAACAGTGTTGCCAGTGAGCTACTTTTCTAAATTTCAGATTTCTTGATTGGCACTACTCTTCTGAAACGGTAAAATTGCGGTAAAAACGGTAAAAAAACGATAAACACTGGACTGGAGACTTAACCCTTTCAGGGGAAAGGTACTTCTATTCGCAAAATACTAAAATGAGTAAATGACACCAGAATTTACAAGAAAATTTATTTCAATGTAAGCAAAAGCTTTTGTTAACGTACTTAAAATAAGGAAATTTTTCATTCTAATTTTCTCGTTTCACTGTGGCATTTAGGGATTAAAATTAGGTGGTCCAAAAATGAACCACCGCCCTTGAAGGGGTTAATGTATGAATATTTAACATGTGAGAAAGGGGTTATGGAAAAATGTGTCGTATATTAATCAGAGATTTGAATTTACTGTTGAATGAATCAACTAATTGTGAATGATTTAGAATTATATCTTTGCTAAAAGCTAAACAGACGTATCTTAATAGACTTACAATCCAACACATACTTTGTTCCCAATTGGGTTTGTATAAATTTTTAATATGCAGTAAAACCCCCCTAAAGTGACCACGTTCCGTTCCAATAAAAATTCGTCGCTCCGAGAGGTGGTCTCTTAATAGAGGCCATGCTTAAATCTAGATTTTAATTGTTGAAAAAAGGTAACAATTAATGTTACTAAAATTTATTTTTCACATTAGGAGAAAATATAAAAATTTAAATATCAAAACAAAGTTAATTACATAAGTTAATTAGTGCAGAGTTTAAAAAATGAATACATTAACGTTTGCTTTGATTTTACTATTTTATCTTCTATCACTTTTATTTCCAAGTCCTTTCAAAATTCAATAAATAAAGGCATTTTTTTTTGACGGGAACAAATTATGATGATTTCATTACTTTATCTATTTCTTTGAGAGTTTCCAGACAGAATAAGGCAGAGGAGATTATTGACCACCATCCTTACTTTGTTCTCAGAGTTAAATTCATTGCTTAAGAAGGCACAAAGGTGTTTAAACACTTAAAAGTTACCGGAATAAATAAAAATTCTAAAAGTTTAGAAGTTTGATGAATAATGCGCTCTTCGGAATTATTATTCTAATAAAACCTTCTTCAAGCGACCAGGAAAAAATGGAATTTGTTTCATTTTCTTTAAAGAAATTGGTCGCTCATGGAAGTAGTTCAACTCAGGTAGTCTCTGAATAGAGGTAAAATTAGTATTTAGCCTATGGGAATAAATTTCGTTCCATGAAAAAATGGTCGTTCATGGAGGTGGTCGCTTAATGGAGGTGGTCGCATGGGGAGGTTTCACTGTACTGAACTTTTTCTCACTTAGGACGTACCGAAGCAATTTCCCTTTTTATCAGTTTTTTGCAGTTATTCTGTACAGTTATAATTTATATAGTTTTTAGCCTTTAAAAATCATGGCAAATTTTGAAAAGTTTAACACTTTCCTACATAGTTGGGTGATTTCCAAATTTAAGGCATTTTTCAGTTTGAAAATTAAAAAAAAACCCCTAAAATTAACCATTGTTTGCTATTAACATTAGTTTCCACATATATTTTGTACATGTTTACATGGTTAACACAAGCTTTTTGTTAAAATTTTGTCCTGAGGAGTAGTTATATATAACTATGAAGGCAAAAAATGTCCGGTCTGTTACTGGACATTTTTTGTTTTTAATTTTAACACGGAATCGCAATCATTAGAATGGGTAAATATGTTTTCACACGGATAAAACTAGGAATAACTGTGAGCCTCCATTACTATATGTCTTACTAGTTATGAAAATGACAATTGTTTCCAACAAAATTTGTTTCCATTCCCAGGACTCAAGGTTGCCAGTTTGGCCTCCATTTTTAATTAGAAAATTTTAATTCGTCCCAGAAATTTAAAATAGTGTTTTTTACTTTATTTAACGGCAGAAATTACATTAACCCCTTAACGCTCGAATTAAATTACGGTTGAATAATTCAAATTGCTCATTGGCACCACTTTTATGAAAAAGAAATATTCACCTTATTTAATAACAGGTAAAACGATACTAAAAATATGCCAATTTCACTATTTTATAAAACTGGTGGGAATCAAACAATTTGAGTAAAAGGCACAGCCCGAGAATATCTCGGGAGCGAGAATTAAGGGGTACAAACAATTAAGTAAAAACACTTCAAGAAAAAACACTTACAAGCCAAGGACAAAATTTGTGTTACATAGTGTAATTAATCCAAAATGCAAAATTATTATACGCCTTTGATATAGAATGTATTCATTATTTTTTTTAATTAAAAAATGTTATGTCTGCTACTATTTTTTTATTAGTTTACATTTTCTATGAAATCCACTAAAATCCTTTTATGTTGCATACATTCAAATAATATCATAAATGGTTTAATATCTGTTTTTTGCATCCTGTTTTGTAATTCTGAGTAAAAAAACATTATATTTAGGGAGTATTTTATTGCAAAGAAATAGACCGTTTTATTTGTGACCCGTAATTTGTGAGAATATACGTTACATTAAAGAAGTTCTATTTAATATATTTTTTCTGTTTAAATACTTGCATATTGTTCATATATATGTATACTTTTTTATTTCTATTGTTTATCTGTGTATTAAATAAGATTTGAAATTGAAATAAAAAGCCTGTTCAATAAGACTTTCTTTTTGGCTATTGACAAATAAGAAGAGAAGTAGTAAACATGTCAGGTCTGTTTATTTTAATGGGTAACAGACCTAACAGATAACAGAACTGACAATTTGAACTTTTATTTCTGTTTTTAATTCATATATTAAATAATATTTGAAATTGAAATGAAAATCCTGTTCAATAAGACTTACTTTTATAATTGACAGTAAGAAGGTAAGTATTATTATTATTTCACATGTCATATCTGTTACTTTTAATGGTTAACCCCTTGAGGGGCGGTGGGATAAATTATATCTCACCTAATTTTAATTCAGATTTGCATCAGAAAAATTTAATTAAGTTTTACTAACTTTGATGAAACAGAGCTTAAAAATGGCTTTCTCCTATTTTAAAATGAAGAATTTCCAAATTTCCGGTGAGAATTCAACATTACAGAAACACAATTGCTTGTACCTCAAAGGGTTAAAATACCTGACAGGTAACAGGCCAATAATGCTATGAATAAAATCAAGGAGACATATACTGTTGAGTCTACCAGCTTCGAGTGGAGTAACTGAGGAGGTTGTCACAAGGTGGCGGCGGTTATTTACATCAGTTCAACAGTTTCTGATTACCTCCGAAGCTAGCATCACTAGTAAATTTTTAATAAAAAATTTCGTCTTATTTCAGCGGTTTATTCATGCAAGATTTCTCTCATAAATATGTTAAAAATTTATGTTCGTTTTTACAGGAGGAAGTTGCTCCAGTAATTTTAATTTCCTTTACAGACACTGACCGGTAGTTGTTTAGTTGTCACAATATGTCGGAAACACAGAGCCTGTCTACCGCATGGAACTATTAATAAAGAGGAACTGACATATCCTTAAAATAGTGAAGCTTCAACTGTAACTGCTATAGCAGGAGTTGTTTACCGCCGTTGGAAACTTCCACCAATAGATTTATATAGAAATTTTCAACTTATTTAAACGCCTTATTATAGAAAAATTCAGTCATAAATAATGCTAGAAACAGATTTTCATTTTTACTGGTAGGAGTTTACTTTAGCGGTAGTTAGCCCTTGCGTTTCCACCAGATTGTGACTACCAGGGAAACAAACTGACAGTTTTACAAGGCATAATGACACCAGTAAAAAAAAAAATAGAAAATTTTACGACATTTTTGAGAAAAGTTTCCATGAATAAGACGCTTAATTAAGACGAAATTTTCTATTCAGTTTTACTGGTAGGCTGTTTGCTCTGGCGGTAATCAGAAACTGAAGATCCGATTTAAAAAAAATCAGCCGCCATCTTGTGACAACCTCCTCAGTTACTTCACTCGCAACCATGGAACTATTAATAAAGAGGAACTGACATAGCCTTAAAATAGTGAAGCATCAACTGTAACCGCGATCGCAGGAGTTCTTTACCCCCGGTGGAAACTTCCACCAGTATATTTATAAAGAAATTTTCGACTTATTTAAACGCCTTATTATTTCAAAATTTCAGTCATAAATAAGGATAGAAACAGATTTTCAATTTTTACTGGTAGGAGCTTACTTTGGCGGTAGTTAGGCCGTGCGTTTCCGCCATATTGTGACAACCAGGGAAACAAACTGACAGTTTTACAAGGCATACTGACACCAGTAAAAACAAATGGAAATTTTAGCGACATTTTTTAGAAAAAATTTCCAGAAATAAGACGCTTAATTAAGACGAAATTTTCTATTCAATTTTACTGGTGGGATGTTTGCCCTGACGGGAATCAGAAACTGGAGATCCGATTTTAAAAAAGCATCCGCCATCTTGTGACAACCTCCTCAGTTACTTCACTCGCAACAGGTACACAGCACACTATATGTCTCCTCCTCTTTATTCATAACTCCATTCTCGCAACTGGTAGAGAGTACACTATATGTCTCCTCCCTTTATTCATAACTCCATTGTCTACCGCCGAAGTAAACTTCTAACAGTGAAAATAAATATCTGTCACTGGTCATAATTGTGGCTGAAATTCTAGAAACTGAGATATATATCTATAACTTATATATTTTTATTTTAAGAATATTTTATAGTAAAAAATATTTTTCATGAGAAATCGAAATTGCAAAAAACAAGAATAAATTTTGTGAAAACAAAAATTTATATTTATCCCCTGAGCAATACAATATTCAGGGTGGCCAGTGGTCAGGGAAAAACACAGCCAAAAAACGAGGAAACTACCAGTATTTTCTTCTAGAAAATAATACCAATAATATGATGGGACTTAAGGAAGCGGATTTCTCTTTAACAAAGTACTGGTATTTACAACCTTTTTTGACTGTGTTTATCAGAATTGATGCCCACTTGATTGTGAAAATTATAAAACACTTGTAGTGGTCATCATCTAGAACTAGCTTTTGTAGAATACTTCCGTGCCATTTCGTCGAGCACGTCGATGCCAAATTTTGTGGAATTCTTGAACTTTACAGTTTCTGGCAAGTGTTTACACTAGTTTCATATGTAATGGATGAATGTCGGGAACTTAGGATTAAAACATATTTATTTTTCTTCCCTTGATAAACTCAGTGTAATGTCACCTTTGGCAAGAATTTGGCTACTGTACAAAGACTTTTTTTCAAATTTTATGGCCTGTGGAATTTTGTTTTTCGTCCGCAATTGACTGTGCCAACAATGCTTGTTTTTAGTGACTCCAGCTTTTCTGCAAGGGGCAGTGAAGTATAGAAGTTATCTGTTCTAATGTTGTAACCTTTGTTGAAGTGTAGATGCGTGAAGTATGGGCTGTTGCGACATCTACAAGATCAAATGTGCATTAAAATTGACGGCGGTCATTTTGACCGTTTCGGCTGTTCTAGGTATACTACTGGAATACTTCACAAATGTTGGCCAACTGGAAAATTTATCATTGGGACATCGTACCTTTTCGAATTATAGGAAAAGTCACGGAAACTAAAAGTTATACTCTAAATAGAAACAAACTGGTACGCAATGAAAGTTTCGAAAAGGTCAAAATGACCGCCTTGGAGGTTCTAGTGTTAAAGGTTCGCCATTTTGAGGATATGTTAATTCCTCTTTAGTTATAGTTCCATGAACAGGCGTAACAAATTAACATTTTTTTCTTTTTGTAACATGTGAAAAATTTTTCGGCCTAGGATAATATAACTTAAAATACTTCTCACAGTGATTTTTGGTAAGCTACGGAGATAATAATACCACATTTATTTAATTGAACAAAGCTGGTAACATACCTAAGAAGATATAAAAAAAAATACTCACATCGTGCAAAACCAAAACTTTTACTCTGTCAGAAAAACTTGTCATTATACTCTAAATTATTCTTCATTTTTTAACAAATAATTTCCGTACTCCTAGAAAACATGTTTTATCCCTGAATTCTCCCCGAACGTCTAAAAAAGAAGGAGAGATTCTGTTCATTCCTAGAACGCATGCGAATTGGGTCTATCTCTATTATAAAGGACAAGCATATATGTGCGTAACGCATTCGCCATTTTGCGAATGGCAACACTTTCAAGTTTAAAATGAAAATTCGGTTTACAATTTTCTGTACTGCAAATTTTTAAATTTTTAAACTTCTAAACAACACACATTTTCAATTTTTACACCGTCGTATACAGAAAAAAAAATGTGCTTTTAAATGCAATTTGTTTGAAAGCTGTATCTCAATTTATTTTTGAGATATTAATTTTTTTGTAGTTTTTAATACTTTTTTTGTAATCGTGGCAACTGAAGAACTCCATTTCTATTGAAAGTAAAGGGAAAATTGTAGATTACTGTATGTTTTTGTTGCCATTTTTTAATAAAAATTGAAAAAAAATTGAAATTAAAATACGTGCTATGTCAAGAATATCATTTGTTATCATTGGATGTCCCGAACTCATGTGTACTACAGACAATAGAACAACCAATATGTATACTATAAACAAAAACTTCATTTTTTCATTAGAGACGCTTGACCTTCACATTCATCCTCGTTTGTTGTCATGGAAATCATATCTGCTACCGTCTTATCCCGTTTTTCCTACTTCATTTCCGCTTTGAGTTTTTCCGTTTTTCTCACTTCACTTATCTCTTATCGTCCTTGACTAGGAGCTGAAACAATCCTCAAATGCAGTGCGAAAAACGGTCAGCAGCTGAAAAATCTACCACGCGTTACTATAGAAACGTCCTTCCAAGCTGTGATGTTCAATGAAAGTCAAGCGCCTGTCTTACTGAAAAAGAGTTTGATTTCGAGTTTCCGGAAGTGCTGTTACTGGGCTCCGAAGCACTGTATTTGTGTGCTCTGGTGAATTCCCATATATTTCAGCATTCACTAAAAACACAGAAGCACCGGTGAGTTCCGCCACAAATTAAGCACTAAATGTGTTAAAAAAAAAAATCATCGTAATTTCGACCGTATCCGCCGCGACTTTGTTAAATCTTTTTCAAAATGGAAATTTTATTGAAAAAAAGAAGTCAAATAAGTGCTAAGCAGAAGCAAGTTACATTTTATTTAAAATAAATTCTGGAAGGAAATCAAAGTATCTGAGTTGCGGCGGTTACGCGCGAAATAACGGTAATTGATCTTAGAATCAGTCAAAGTTAGCGTTTCGAACCGAATTTCCTGACATGTCAGGACGAGAGATATCGTCATGAAAGACCAATCACTTAAAATTTCAAATGTAATAGTGATTCTTTCCTGTCAAATTTTTATAAGCGATAAAAAATGGTTTTCAGGACAGAGATTTAAAAATCATATTTACTATTGTTTTCACTTTATTTTCTTTATAATTTCCTACCCACATAAAATAACTGCTTCAAAAATTACAGTATGATTCTTAGGTTACAATAACAATGTTTGTAATAAAAAGGCCATTTTCGTAAAATTTGTCACTCGCAATAATTTCGCAAGAAAGGCACGATGTATTTTTTCAAAAAATGAAAAAAAAAAAAGGCTACTCGATTTCAAATCATTTTAATAATATTGCCTGTCAAATTAATGCTTTATGCTTTAAAGTGTTTCTATTCTGTGAATGTGTCAGAAAATTTCGCATTGTCGGATGAGGGAATATATTCATTTGGTAACGGTTTAACGAAAATAACATCCATTTTTTCTTTATTTTTCACAAAATATTAAATACAATTATTAGTATTGTAATGTCAAAATATTTCAAACGTTTTTCTGCAAGAAATTCCATGTCTGCAGAAGTTCAGCAGAAGTTCATGCCATGTTCCAGCAGAGATAACAATTTGCGATTATTTTTTTCGAAATTTTGTCTTTATGAGTAAAAACAAAATTGTTCCCATATTTTATGAGGCTGAATTCGGGCCTAATGAATTTTAACTGAAATGAAAAACAAATTGTTATAAAGAATAGTATTAAACAAGTAATATAAAAATTTTGTTTTTAAAGTCAATTCCTACTTAGGTCATCAAAGAAAAATTTAATATAATCCCTTAAGCTAATATTAGTTTTTGTTGCATTAAAATATCTCAATTTGTTGATTTTCTATAAGCAAGTAGGTTTACAATGGAAATCTATGGGAATTTGGCGAAATATTAGAGATATCGCCAAGTTGGCGACAAACTTGGCGGTATTTAGCGACAGAACAGGGTCCCCCCTATGGTAACCCCCTTTATAGATATGAAGATGCATTAAATGCTTCAATAACCAATGGCCGCCATTTTGTCTCCCATGTAAAATTAAAATTAATTACACTAGATTAATATTAACACAATTATTCTAATTGGTAAACAAATCATATTAGATGTAAATTTCCAACTGGGCGAAAAATGTCAAACATTTACATCTAATATGATTTGTTTACCAATTAGAATAATTGTGTTAATATTAATCTAGTGTAATTTCGTATCCAGCGATTTCTGGAGTTCCATTACCTGAGATTTATTCTGTTGAGCTGAACTAGGTTTCAGACCAGATGCTGTAATCATCAAGGTTAGCTGGGTGAAAGAGTTCGACCAGAATCGTCCGAGATAGCTCAGATGGCAGAGCACTGGCGGCTTCAGCCAGGAGGTCCCGGGTTCGAATCCCATTTGGAAATTTACATCTAATAAAATTAATTAGTTAAAATTTTATTAATAAATTAATATTTGACAAAACTGTATTAACATCAATTGTCATCCAGTACAAGTTTAAACAAATTTATTTCAACTTGATAGGATGAATAATAAATATTTTATTAACGATTGAAAATTTGAACAAGATATATATATATATATAAATAAATAAATAATTAAATATAGGGAGAGTGTGAACTAACAGTAGGAATTGAAGAATTAGTGATGGGCCGAATGAATGTTTTTACTATTCGAATGAATCTGTTAGGTATGCGCAAAAGCATAATTGCCAACCTTTATTTTTTAACACTTTGCACTCCGTTGTCGACGCTGCGGCGACATCGTCTTTCCTTACAAAATTTGTTTTTAGCACCAGTAACAAAGGAAAATAAAATTTGTCTCAATTAATCGGAGCATTTTTTAAATTTTATACTTGAAGGAAACTTCTTTTAAAAAAGTGTTACCAACCGAATAAGATATTTGTGTAACCACGCGGAGTTGCTAGTAGCCCATACTCAAAATAACGCGGGGTGCAAAGGGTTAAAAAATACAATTTTTTCCAAAAATTTTGTATAAAAAAAAGAGGTTTTTTATTTTAGAATCAATTTAAAAAACGCAGAAAAATATAAAAATTCTTTTCATCATCAAAATTTCTGACGATAATTGATTAAAAATGATACAGCCGCTGGCAACTATGCTTTTTGGTTCTTTTCTTTTTACAAAATTTCTGGTGTTAATTGATTAAAAATATTACAACTGCTGGCAACTATGCTTTTGTTTCTTTTCTTTTTACGAAATTCCTGGTGTTAATTGATTAAAAATGTTACAACCACTGACAACTATGCTTTTGATTCTTTTCTTTTTACAAAATTTCTCGTGTTAATTGATTAAAAATGTTTCAACAGCTGGCAACTATGCTTTTGGTTCTTTTCTTTTTTCGAAATTTCTTGTGGTAACTGATTAAAAATATATACAAATGTTGGAAACTATGTTTTTGCGCATGTCTGAATGATTCATTCGATAGTAAAATCATTCATTCTGCCCATCACAAGCATATAGAGATGTAGTATAGTTGCAAGTGAGATAACAGAGGATATTGCCAACTACGCTTCAATATAGAATTGTTTCTAGTATTTTTCTTTCATGGTCTACGGGATGTGCTGAGTTCAAAACCAATCGAGCCCGTCGCCCTTACCGTTCGGAGTTTTCGTGGTTTTCTTCAAACCTTGGGAAACCTTGGGTAAATACGGGTTAGGCTCCCTTAGAAAGATCCCCCACGGAGGGCAGTCCCCCTACGGCCTATATCCCTCGATTAGATAATCGGCCGTCAAAAATCAACCAACAAACCAACTTACAAGGCCTAATATCTACTCATTAAGACAGGGTTCGTACGCATCAGGGGATTCAGGGGATTTTAGGTGCTTTAGTACCAGAAATTTCATAAAGTACCGGTTGCTGTATGTGAAGATAGATATATATTATTAAATAAGCCAAATATCACTTTACAAAAATTCTGGTAAACGGTCCTTGAAGCGTACGAACCCTGTAAGACTGCAAATTTTTATGGCTTGGATTTATGTTTCTCGGTGAAAGTTCATCACAGAATTTTGCCTATTAAATAAGGCGAAAATCATTATTCAAATATAATCCTGACATGAAATCGAAAACGTTGACAGCCATGTGTGGTTTATCGCCGTTCCCCGAATACAAGGCCTGAGCGCAGATACAAAAATAGCGGCCATCGTAGGCTGATTTTTATAAGCGTTTATACGGTTCCCTGAATTTAGACACCGGTATTTTCCAAAACTTTTCTTTGACTTATTAAATCTACGAAAAATAAAACGGTAAAGAAAATATTGGTATTAAAATTCAAGGGGCCGTACAAACACTAAATTAAATTCGCCTACAACCACCGCCTTTTTTGTGTCAAGGCTCAGGCCTAATATTCAGGGTGGGGGGGGGGTGCTTATGATAAAAAACGAAAATTTCTGAAACATATCCTATCGTCCAGCTATTTAGGAAAGTAATTGAAATGTACCTCAATACATCATGGTTATAATTATAAACTTCTATTTGTTATTATTTTTCTTATTCAGTTTTCAGTTTATCCCTAATTGTCTCGTGACTCTGCGCCACCAGTGGGCTGTTAGGTTCTGCTCTCAAAACTCGAAGACGGGAGGTGCTGGGTCCGAACCTGATCGCGCCCGTCGGCCTAATCGTTCGGAGATTTCCGTGGTTTTCTTCGATTCGTAATACGGTTAAATCCGTTGTGTAAATACGGGTTAGGATCACTTAAAAAGAACCCCACGGAGGGCATCACCTATGGAGGGCAGGCCTATGTGTCTTGTGTAGTTAACCGGCCATCGTAAACAACACCAACACGCCTCATGACTAATTCTTTATTCAAAAATATTTTATTAAACAGGTTCTTTAACAATTATGAAGTATTTCTCTATTTGCATCATGTTATATCATTCGTACAGTCGCTTTTAAAAGTTATTTAAAAGTGCTCATATCTTATCAGATATTGAATAAAGTTAAAGTGGAGAAATATATTGCGTCTTAAAAATTTTGTATTCAAATTAAATACAACTTGTTTACTGGTACACATAACGTATATGTGATATTACAAACATATTAAAATGAGTTAAACATATTCGTTACGAATCGCTTCCGCCATCGTCATCAGGGAAAAAAACGATTTTTTTCTCCCTTTTTTTTATCCTGATGGCGATTGCGGAAGCGATTCGAAACGTAGATGTTTAACTCATTTTAATGTGTTTGTAATATTACTTATATGTTATGCGTACCATTTGTACCAGTCAGCAAGTTGTATTTAACCCTCTAATGCCCATGGTAGAATGCGTTACAGAAATTGCTTAATTCAGACAATCAGAATTCATACAAAAAAATCTATGTAGTAAATTTCGGTTTGTTTAATAAAAAAATGTCTGTTATTAAATAATGCAAAATTTTCCATTTTAAATTTCTGGTGTGAATAAGGAATATGTTACTTAAAAGATTCCATTAAATCGGGAACATTGATGGTAGCTACCATGGGAATTAGAGGGTTAATTTGAATACAAAATCTTAACCCTTTAGTGCGCAGCTTTGCATATATGCAAACAACAGTGTTTTGAATTTAATAGATATTTTTATTCGTATGTACCTAATTCAAACCAGAAAATTAAAATAGCAGTATTTGCTTTAAATAATAACAGACATTCCGTAATTAAATAAAGTGAAGTTAACCATAGAAACTTTCTGATGTAAAGTGAGATTCTCTGAACTACGTAATTTCTCGAACGTATTCTATCGTGGGAATTAAAGGGTTAGAGGTTAAGTTTTATAAAACAAATAATAATATAAAATAAGGTATTTGGGATATACTTATTAAAATATTTATTAATTTGCAATATTTTAGCGTAAAATAGCCACACAACAGTAGTTTTTACTTCTATTGCAGATATGCAACAACAAAAAAAAAAGATTAACGTATTATATGAAAAATGTATCTCTGATTTTTTTTTTCATTATTTTTCCTGTGTCATAAACCTTTCGGGGAATCACATATCATTTTTTTGAAACAAAATAAAAAAAAATCGTGCATCTAAGGGTTAAAGTATATTTTATGGTGCAATTATACAATATGTATTTATATAGGAGGGGCAATCAAAAAGTTCCCGGAATTTCGTTGAAACTGTTTATAACCACAATATAGGTAGACATTTATATATTCGCCTTCAAAGTAGGTTCCATCGGAACCAGAGATGAGTGGAATTCCGACCCAAATGACCAATAACTACCACTAAATTTTAGTAGTATTTCTAGCATTGCTTAAAGACAGAATTTCTAAAATTTAATAAAGAAAGAATACTACTAAAGTTTAGTGGTACTATTCGGTCATTTGGGTCGGAACACACACTCTTTCTCCAGCGTTCCTGCTATTGCTGGAAATAATGATGAAATTTCTGTTTTGGTATCTTCCCATATTCAGCCGGCACGTTGATTTTGATGTCTTCTTCGATGTCAAAACGGTTAGGTTTGAGGCCCATTTTGATCTTGGGGAAAAGCCAGAAAACCGATGGTGCTAAATCCGGTGAGTAGGGAGGATGGTGGAGGAGTGGAATTTTCTTTTCTGCGAGACATGTCTGCACAACAATCAATGTGTGGGAGGAAGCATTGCCGTGATACAGCATGGAACTATTAATAAAGAGGAAATGACATATACTTGAAATAGTGAAGCTTCAAATATAACCGCTTTTGCAGAAGTTGATTCCGCTTTGGCAGGAGTTGTTTACCACCATGGCAAACTGGCAACAGTAAATTTAAATAGCAAATTTTTCCTCGTTTAAACACCTTAGTAATAAAAACTTTCAGCTATAAATAATGGCAAAAATAGCTATTCTTTTTGACTGGTGGAAGTTTACTTCGGCGGTAGTCAGGCCCGGCGTTTCAGCCATGTTGTGACAACCTCCTGTAATTGTCAGTGAGAAAGATTATAATACCTGGCCTAACTGCCACCAGTATAAAACTGTTACCATACTTATGAGAGAAATTTTCGATGAATAAAGTGCTTAAATAAGATGACATTTTCCATTCAAATTTACTGGTGGAAGTCTGCCACGGCTATAATCCGAAACTATGGATTCGATTTAAAGGAAACAGCCGCCACCTTGTGACAACCTCCTCAGTTACTTCAGACGCAACTGGTAGACCATACACTATATGTCTCCTCCTCTTGATTCATAACTGCATTTGATACAGTGACCAACCTCCTTGTGATTTGGCGAGACGTTTTCCTTGGATTGCCTTTTCTCAGTCTTTTCAAAAATTGCACGTATAAAGGGTCGCTAACAGTTTGTCAAGCTGGTACAAATTCATGGTGCACCACACATTTTTTGTCGAAAAACCAAAGCGATATACGTAAGCGTACAAACTTAATACGGGAATCGGGCGTAAATTAACACAGTTGCGCCATCTTGTGGACGGGATGATAATCCACATACTTTCTAAATCTTTAGTCACTCATGGAACTGAATTTTGTTTACCAGATTTATTGCAAAATAATGGCGTAGCAACAGGGGCGTCCAGATGCACTTGACATCACGATGTTCTCTTCGCCTTCTCAGAAACATTTCAGCTATTAATGAAGGTGAAAAAAAAACTTTACAATTTTAGTGGTGTGAAGTAAGAAAACAGTTAGGCATCTTCCTGCAATTTAACCCCGTCCGCTACGTGGCATGCGACCTTGATTGATGTGACCTCGCCTTTAATCTTGTGCTTACCTCTCCCATGCAAGATAGGACGCTTACTTATATCGCTTGCGAAAAACACAATGATAAATTAGTTTTAGATTTGACATGACGGAACTTCTTTGTTCGAGGACAGAACATTGTGTGTCATACTGTGTCCAAAATATAGTAGTAGTAAATAAATTAATTAATCATATTGCGGTATTAAAGACTTGCAACGAAATTCCGTGAACTTTTTGACTGACCCTTGTATTAGGTCTGTTCATAATAACTAAGTTAAACTTGCTTAAACTAGTTCAATATGAAGAATAGAAAAAGTTTTTTCTTAAAGAGTATTTAACACAATAGCGTATTTTTTTTTTAAATCATTGTGTTGCTAAACAGCGATAAATCACCAAGAATAAAAAAAATTCTAAATTTTCTCACTGACGTTATATCGAGATTCTGACGGAATTTTTTTTTATAAACTTATATATGCCCTTGAGAAGAACATTCTGTAATTTGTTTCAAAATTTTCTGAGTATGCGCTTATGAAAGCCTTCGTTGTTAGTAAAATCGTTAGTCACATGCTCTCACAGCACCGCAACTTGCAAATAAAACATAGATTTGAGAGTGAAGAAAGTGATTTTGTAAGAACCTATTGCAACCCAGCTGCTGATACTTTTTGTGCCTAAAAATCCACGAAATCCCTATTGAAATTGTAATAATCTTTGAAATTTTCAGCATTAAGACCTAAATTTGACATCATATTTGGATTTTTCGATAAATTTTATACTCAGATATCAAACAGGAAATCATTGATGAAGTAGTTTTTAATATATACGGATGTAACATTTGGAATGCCCAATGTTAAATGACTTTTTAATATTGTTCCAAAAAACACTGCAATGCGGGTAATTTTTGTTCCAAAAAACACTGCAATGCGGGAAATTTTTGAAGCATCTCTCTATTCTAAAAAAAGTTAACTAACAATGTCACCGCCGCCGGTTTTGAATTTTTTGTGACCGGAGGTCTTTCTTCGTTAATATTAAGAAAAGTATTTCATACAAAAATATAAAAATTGGTGATGTTATAGAGAAATGTTTGATAAACACGCTGATGCAGACAGTTTTCAAATCGAAGAATTATTTTAAGAGATATTTAATGCTAAAGTTGGTCAAAATCGTTCCATTAAAAAGGTTTTATGGGAACAAAAATTATACATGGGAATTTGATCATTTTTAGATCATTTTATACATTAAAAGTTCCCTGTGTGCACACTGCATTTATTTATTTATTTTTTAATTTGACTCATTTTTTGAGGCTTTATTTTTATTTTAAATGCAATTTTTCAGCATTTCGAGAGGCATTTTTACAACTTTTAGAAAAGGATATTATTTTAAATTGTTGCCAAATTTAAAAACAGCGCAATGAATGATATTTCCTTCAAATTAAAAATTGATTACACGCGACTATTATGAACATAATAAAACTTTCGAATGAGAATTAAATGATTACGCATTAAAAGCAGGAAGATATTTATAATTACGTTATAAAAACTATATTTACGCGTGAATTTTAAAAGAGAAAGAAAATTATAAAATAATAAATCCATTAATATGCGTTAAAAGTGTAGATGGAGGAAATTACGTCATTTTTAAAACTGCCAATTCATAATATTGCCAAACAGTTTAAATTAAAAAATATATTTGCGCGAGACATTTATTTGATATTTTGAGATAATCTTTTTAAACTATTGTTGAGAATTCTAAGATAGCGCAAAAAATATTTCCTTTATAACAACAAAAGTAGTTTCACGTGACTATTAAAACGAGAAAGAAAACTTTGGTGAAAATTACATCAGATTTAAAGCGATACATTTAAAATGGCTTATTTAAAAAAAAAAACTTGCGAAAAGGCCGAGAGACAAAAACTATATTTACTTAATTCATTTTATATTTATTAGCTTATTCTTACATGTTTCACTGATCTGAATTAATCAAAGACGAAAACAACCAGTTAGCAGGGAGATCGCCTCTGTTATTTTAATTATAATTCATTTTTCCGAAATTTTTTTAAAGCCGATCAAATTAGCGTGCTTTTAGGGTTTGCGGTGTCTGAGTGGGGGTTGGCGAGCGTAGCTCTTTGGTGGCAGAGCCCCCTAGTAACTTAAAAATTACTTAATGGAATGAGCTGTAATTTTAAATTCACATACTTGAAGATTCTAGAAACCAATTTCCAAACAAATCTGAATCTCCAAAACAAGAGGAAAATAAATTTTTAATGGTGATATTCGAGTTCAGTGTGTATATTTCATACAGAATTTCACACTTTCGCTTCAGAGGCAATTTCAGTGTTGTGAGAAAATGTAGTCATTTACCTATTTCCCCTACTCAACGGAAAAATTTCGCAATGAAGTAATTTTGTTGCCGCTATTATAGAAATGCCATTAAAATTTAAAATGAATTAATATGTTAATATTTATTTTTAATATTTTATATTTAGGAATTTTAAGAATTTATTATGAGATCCATGCGAATGCCCTGGATGTAGAGGTGACATAAGCAACAACTGGTTATTTCGCAGTAGAATGTATTTGTGAATATTGGTACATTAAAAATTACCGCGAGAGAAAATGGTGTGATACTTAGAAGCATTTTTTTTTTTTTTTTTTTTTTTTTTTATAAAAAATTAAGTTTGCGTCAAAACAAGTTTTTTTTTAACCATTTGGAAAAATGGTTATTGTTCTCTCTCAGGGTAGGAAATCAAAAACATATCTGAAGTGTTTTATTGGTTGAATCCGCATTTTATTCGTTTTCTGATTGGTCTATACAGTAATATGTATTTTCCCTTTACTTTCAACAGAGATGGATACTTCTGTTACCCCTATGACAAAAAAGTAATAAAAACTACAAAAAAAATAATTAATAACTCAGAAACAAATTGAGATTATGATATATTGCTTTTAATTCAATTGCTTTCAAACAAATTGCATTTAAAAGTACATTTTTTTTGTTTTGTTTTTTTGCTTGTTTTAACGTGAGTCTTATCTTTATCAAGAAAAGAGCTGGATTCATAAAGGCATAAAAATTCAATGCTTTGCGACTATTACAAATGTTGTTTAGAAAGATGTATTGTAAGTGCACATTTAAAAATAATAATTGAGTATAGGTTTCAATGTATATTGGTGTATTATAAAACCTAAAATACATTTACAATAAACAGGTGAGGGAAACACAGCACAGAATTTCCGTTAGACCACGAAGGGAAGGTGGCACAGGAAGGGCTCAGGGGGCAAAGCCTTCTAGTATATATCTATATTAAATTCATCAACGCTAATAATGGTTGCAAAATTATTATGCTTCTTCCTAGACTATTAAAACATCATGTTCATCTACAGCAGTGGTGCCCAACGTGGTGTGCAGTGCCTGATTACTAACGGGGCACATTCCCACCACTAAAAAGAAACAGAAAATTTTGTTTTATTCGTAGCAGAAATTTTCTATGAATACGGCGTTTAGATAAAGCGACTATTTCTATTAAAATTTATTGGTGTAAGTGTGCTCCGTTAGTAATCAGGCTCTGGTGGGGTGTATGCCCCATTGGGGAGTAATTTGACTTTCTATGGGGGAAATTCCAGATTTATTACTCACTCATTCTCTATCAGTTTCTTTTGTCTTTTTTGGGGGGAAAGCAATGCTGTAGGTTAAAAATAAATGAAATACAAGCAAAATTTTAAAAACAAACAGTTTTTAATTCAATTTTTTAAATATTCCGTTCAAAACTTTAAATAAATTTAACACCAGCATAATTTTGTGAATAATTCTTTTAAATACTTTCACATCTATTCAGTGTTATTAAAACTCATTATAACTCTTCTTAAAGCTTTCGATTTATTAAATGAATTTTTACTGTTCGCTCTGTTATATGTCACACGAAGAATCTTTTAAACGTGAAACTACTTAAAAGTACATATAAATTTGACTGACTTAAACATATTAAATCCAAAAAATATCTGAACAAGGAACTACCAAATTTCTAAAACTAATAAATATTAAATAGAAAATTAAATGGGTTTCTTACACAGTAAATACATTTACATGATGGCATATACATTTTAAATCTTAAAATCGTATAATACATGAAAGACAATTAGCAATATTGGTAAATGGAAAACAGAGTAAATGTGTTGTAAAAGGGAATAATGGCTACTTAAATTTGATGAATTTATCAATTCTAATGTTAAATGTCAGTGTCCCTATAAGATATTTTGTGAAGATAAACATGCAAAGCGTATAACACTCTTTAACATTGAGATAAGTTGGAAATGAAAATCAGAACTCTTTTTGGCACAAAGGCAAATATGTATAACCTCATTGCATTTATAAAATAATCTTAAAAACACATTTGTGACAACTCACTTGTGACAACTCTTGTGATTCAACTCTTTGATAAGTTAAAAAATATGAAATGAATAGTTATTGTTAAGGCTCTATCACGCATCTACCGTGTTAACAGAGTTCACTTTTTAAATAATAAGAAAAATAATTTACAGATTACAGTGTGTCTGTGTGTGTGTGGGGGGGGGGGGGGGGGGAGCATAGTGACTTTTCGGATGCTGTGGTGGGGCCTGGCATGTGAAAAGTTGGGAACCACTTATCTACACCCAAAGCGATATAAGTAAGCGTACAAACTTAATACTGAAATTTGGCGTAAATTAACACAGTTGTGCCATCTTGTGGACGGAGTGATAATCCACATACGCTGCCTTTTAGAGTGAGGTCATATATGACAAGATATCTACAATCTGCGCATTATTTTCTAAATCTTTAGTCACTCATGGAACTGAATTTTGTTAACCACATTTATTGTAAAATAATGGTGTAGCGAAAGGAGCGTCCAGATGCACTTAACACCACGAAGTTTTCTTCACCTTGTCAGAGATATTTCAGCTATTAATTAAGATGAAAAAAACTTTACAATTTTAGTGGTGTGAAGTAAGAAAGCAGTTAGGCATCTTTCTGTAGTTTAACCCTATCGGCTACGTGGCGTGAGACCTTGATTGACGTTGACCTTGCCTTTAATCTTGCGATTTCCTCTCCCATTTAAGATAGGACGCTTACTTATATCGCTTTGTCTACACCCACATACCTGGCACAAGTTCTTTGTTTTGAAGAAACAACTCGTTTTTTGCTGTCTGCTTTTAAAGAAATTTTCTTAAAATATTGGTTCATGCAAGTACGTCAAACGGGGCTGTGCATATATAACGTTATCATTTTAGGGGAGTGGGATCTGGCACATGATATCGTAAGATATCTCCAGCGGGAGAGGGTGTTTGTCTTTTGATATCGATATTATTTTTTATCCAACCAGAATTTTCTCTTTTTATTTGTAACATGCATCAAAACATACATTGAACATACATCAAAATAGTATGCTATCTTTTGTTTTTTAGCTCACAGGCTATCAAAGCCTGAGAGCTTATGTGCCCGCCGGTTCTGTATGTACGTACATATGTACAGTCGTGGAAAAAAAAAAGTAAACACCCCATACTAACTCCTCAACAAATTATCGTAAAAGAAAGTTACTGGTACCGAACGATTGGAAATAAAGTCTACTTTTAAATGATGTATATAAAATTTGGTTAGGGGCCATGTTAAGGAGCTTCCCTGATTAGATCTGGAAGCTCATTACTTAAGTATAAAGAGGGGAAAGGGGGGGAGCCTCCCCCCCTTAATTTAGATAAATGGGTTTTTCATGCAGAAATATGCGATTTGCTCCAAATTTGGTATACCAGTTAATTATGTTAAGCAACTTCCCTGATTAAATTTGGAAGATCATTATTATTTATAGAGGGGGGAAAGGGGGGTTGCCATCTATTATTTAAGAAAAATGCGTTTTTCATGTAGGATTATTCGATTTGCTCCAAATTTGGTATACCGGTTTATCATGTTAAGGAAATGCCTTGATTAGATTTGGAGGTTCATTAGTTAAGTATAAAGGGAGGAAAGGGGGACTAGACCCCCCACCCCCCTTCATTTAGATAAATGGGTTTTTCATGCAGAGTTATTCGATTTGCTTCAAATTTCCTATACCGGTTTATTATGTTAAGGAGCTGCCTTGATTAGATTTGGAGATTTATTGGTTAAGTATAAAGGAGGGACGGGGGCTCGTCTCCCCTCAATTTAGATAAATGGGTTTTTCATACAGAATTATTCGATTTGTTTCAAATTTGATATACCAGTTTATTCCAATATGGCTTCCTTCATTTGATTTGGAGGTTCATTGGTTAAGTGTAAAAGGGGGAAAGGGGGGCAAGTGTCCCCCTCCCCTTAATTTAGATAAATGGGCTTTCATGCAGAATTATCTAATTTAGTTTATTTTTTTTTCTTGGTTCATTCTGATAAGAAGCTTTTTTGATTAGATTTGAAGGTTCATTGGTTCAGCATAAAGGGAGAAATGGGGGAGCTTAATTTAGACTAAGAATTAAGGGGGGAACCCCCCTTAATTTAGCGAAATGGTTTTTTCATGCAGAATTATCTGATTTGCTTTAAATTTAGTATACCAGTTTATTTTGTTAAGGAGCTTCCCTGATTCCATTTGGAGGTTCTTTGATTAAGTATAAAGGGGTGAAAAGGGATTAATCCATTTATTTTTCGAGGGGCATTATTCTTCGAAATAAGAGTATAATATACAAGTAGTGTGAATAGCCTGTGAGCTCAATGCCATCAGTTTAACTGGTCAATTTCCTTTTTTTTTTATTTTAGTCTGTTATATATTTTTATGAAAATACGAAGTTATTATTAAAATCACTAAATCATTATAAAATTATTTAATTTCAAAATATAGAATATCCCGACGTTTGACATTCCTAGTCTTCTTCATATGTGTATGCATATATAATCTCTGTTCGAGAAATCGTATGCGAAGTATATTTGAAATGAAATTTGTATTTACTAATAAATAAAAGAGAAAGAGAAATAACGTTGTCCACTTGTTTTTTTGATAAGAGTTTATATCTGCCCTCCTCGTCCTCTGTGCGGGGCAAGTGCAAGAAGACATTATTACTTTTGAACGCATTATGTAACAGTAAACTATTATAAAATACTTTTAAACAGTAACTAGTTATTTTACGTGTCATTTGATATAAAGTTATTTCATATATAAAGTGATATTTTATTGACTTCTCTTCATTTCAATTGATAAAGTATGCGAAAAAAAATGCAGACATTTTTGTATATCACTCTAAACAAAAGAAATAAATTCTAAAAATCAAAACCTTTTTAGACATTGATAACGCTATCATTATAGGGGAGGGAGGGGGGAGGGTGCGCGGTTCGAGAGATGCTAACGTATGATATCGGAATGGGGGGAAGGGGTCCAAATTTACCAAAAAGTTGATAACTTTATATATGCACAGCCCCAAATCTTCATAACATTCAGATATGTTTATTTTACGTTTTTTTCTTATATTTACAACGCGACACTTTTGAACTGTTGTCAAAACCTAAAAAACTGTTTTTCGTGAATATCATGCCAAATTTTCACGGCAGGAAATTGTTCAGTGTTTGTTATGTAATTTCTTATATGCATAAATGATTTTTAAAAAAACACACACCTGTTATCATTAAAACAAAACTTAATTTTATAATATTTGAAAAACCTATCAACCTTCCTACCCTGAGTGTAATGTTGTCAGCATGGAACTATTAATAAAGAGGAACTGACAAATCCTTAAAATAGTGAAGCTTCAACTGTAACCGCTATTGCTGGAGTTGTTTACTGCAGGTGGAAACTTCCACCACAAGATTTATACATAAATTTTTAATTTTTTTAAACGCCTTATTGTTACAAATTTTCAGTCATAAATAGTTGTAGAAAGAGATTTTCATTTTTACTGGTAGGAGTTTACTTTTATGGTAGTTAGGCCTTGCGTTTCCGCCATATTGTGACAACCAGGGAAACAAACTGACAGTTTTACAAGACATACTGACACCGGCAAAAAAAAATTGAAAATTTCGGCCACATTTGTGAGAATAAATTTCCATGAATCAGACGCTTAATTAAGGCGAAATTTTCTTTTCAATTTTACTGGTGGGACGTTTGCCCTGGCTGTAATCAGAAACTGAAGATCTGATTTTAAAAAAGCAGCAGCCATCTTGTGACAACCTCCTCAGTTACTTCACTCGCAACTGGTAGGCAGTACATTATATGTCTCCTCCTCTTTATTCATAACTCCATTGTTGTCAGGTGTCCCGCGCAAATCATGACTCCAAATGTTCGACACCACTAATTTCTTACAGTTTATTTCGCCATCTTTAATCGCAGATCATTCTGCTGTTAGATAAGGCGAAGACAATTACTTCAAAATACCGGTGTCCGGCTCCCGGAGCATTTGGAGCCTCGATTTACGCTGGACACTTAGCAATACTACCTGAGTGGGTCTAATCCACCCGTTTCTACAATTTATTTTATTCTAATCCAACAAGAAATTTTATCAGAAGGCATGTTAAATATTAGAATGAGCAAAGAGTTCCGGGAAATTTGTGAAAGTTACGTTGTTATGTGCAAATTAGCTACAAAAGCAACAAGGACTATTCTTCAAAGTAGAGACCATCATAGTCCACGATTTTCTGCCATCGTTCTGCCAGATTCCGGATTTGCTGGAAGTTCCATGACGGCTCCTAGGAATCGAAAAACTCTTGGCATGCTTCTTAAACTTCATTAAAGGATTCAAATCAAAGCAATATAAGTAAGCGTCCTATCTTAAATGGTAGAAGTAACCGCAGGATTAAAAGCGAGGTCACATCAATCAAGGTCATGCGCCACGTAACGGATGGAGTGTGAACTACAGGTAAATACCTAACTGTTTTCATACTCACACCACTAAAATTATAAAGTTTTTTTCATCTTGATTAATAACTGAAGTACGTTTCACAAGGCAAAGAAAATTTCGTGGTGGCAAGTGCATCTGGATGCCCCTCTCGCTACGCCATTATATTGCAATAAATGTGGCAACAAAATTAATCTCTGCGAGTGAGTAAAGATTTGGGGAATACGCACCACACTAAAATCTCGCGTATGTGAATTATCACTCCGTCCACAAGGTGGCGCAACTATGTTAATTTACGCCTGATTCCAGCATTAAGTTTGTTCGCTTACTTATAACGCTTTGATTCAAATCGACGGCCCTTGAAAAAGGCCACAATTGAAGGAGGCCAGAATCGGATGGAGCCACGTCTGGACTGTAGGTGGTCCTGAACTCCTATAGGTATACCACTAGTACTCCTATGTACGATATAAATTCTGGTAACTTTTAAATTAAAAATTTCCCAGAACTTTTTGCTATACCTAGTAAAAGCCACAGAACAATTTATGTAACTTCACGGACACCCTAGTTGCTGGTTTACACATATGGAACAATGAATAAAGATGAATTGAGATATCCTCAAAATGGTGAAGCTTCAACCGTATCCGATTTCGCAATGGCTCATTACCTCTGAGGCAAACTTCCACCAGTAAATTTGAATAGAAATTTTCTCACGCCTTATTAATGCAGAATTTCAGTCATAATTATGGTAAAAAACAGATATTTATTTTACTCCTACGGTAGTTAGGCCCTGTTTTTCCGCCATATTGAGGCACCCTAAAATACCTCGAGTCAGCGTCAGAGAAAGAGACACGGGTTAACTTCCACCAGTAAAAACGAATAGAAATTTTAACAATATTTATGAGATATATTTTGCAAGAAATAGCCGGTAAAAAAGGGGACATTTTTTATTCAAAATTTACAGGTGGAAGTTTGCTTCGGCTTTAAACTTAAACTGTTGATTTGATGTAAAAAGTTAGCCGTCCTCCTATTGTGACAACCTCCTCAGTTACTTCACTCACAACTTGCAAAATCCATGTCTTCTGCTACTTATTCGTAGCCCGAACTAAGTTAAATGTATATGTTAAATATTTTTAAATAAAAATTCTGGTGTGAAATGTTTTACTATGGTTTCAGTGTTGCCAGTGGGCTACTTTTTTCAAATTCAGATTTCTTGATTGGCACCACTTTTTTGAAATAGTAAAATTCGCCTTATTTAATGACATATTAATAAAGGCGAAAACAAGTGGAATTTTACCATTTCAGAAAAGTGGTGCCAATCAAGAAATCTGAATTTAAAAAAGTAGCCCATTGGCAACACCATATTGTTGAGTAAAATTTCAAAAGTGTAGGAAAGTTAACAATTAGTAATATTTTGTCCATTCTTTGCCACGTAATTTTCTTTATACCTAAAATTTTAAGAACATTTAGAAATTTTGTAATTTAAACAGTGCAAAACCTATTTCTTCAAAAATATTAAATGCATATTATGTATAAATAACATTAATAATCCATTCTTTGCTATGAAATTTTCTTTATACATAAATTCATAAAAACAAACACAGCTGTTCTTATTTCAAACGGGGGGGAGGGGGGGCATAAGTCTTCTAAATTTTGAGGTTATATTGAAAACGACTAATATTAATTGTCAAATATTCAGGGGTCGTACTTGTCCTGAAATCTCAAGACCAGGAAATTCTTTGGTACCACTATTTTCTTATAGAAAATCTCTTCTTAAATAAGACGACATTTCGCGCGTTTAATCTAGATTTTTCTTTCTATAAAAATATATTGATATTTGTCCTGAAAAATTCCCTGAAGCTTACGACTCCTGAATATTTAGTATGAAATTTTCTGTTATACCTACACTCATGAGAAAAATCACACATGTTATAAAGTAAACACGTAAAATCCATATTTTATAAAATTCTTGAAATGTATATGAACAATAAATATAACAAATCAATTGCTTCTTCTTTATAACATAAATTTCTTTATACCTAAAATCAGAGCTATTGTAATTTAAACAGAAAAATAGCTTTTTCCGGAAAATGTTGAAATATATTTTAACAACTAACGATATTAATAAGCTATTTCCACATGAATTTAAAGGAAAACATATTTTTTGTATTATTTAGAAAATTTTAAATTCAAACAATTTAATTTACATCAAACGATTTTAATAGAATATTTCGTTCAAATTTGAAAACAAACATAATTTCTTTCCCTTAGCTGGAAAATTCTAATTGTATACCTACAATAAATGTTATTAGTGAAATGTTTCACCGTCAATTTGAAGAAACTTGTAATTTTTTTTGCTGCAACAGACATAATCAACAGTTACATACGTACTGTACAATTACGCCGTAGTAGCTTTTTTAAAAAACTTTATACTTCACAAAGGTTTATGAATTAGTACAAATCTGAAAACTGCCAGAAATTTTTGATGAGGTATAAAGATTTCTATATACAGCATAATGTGTACTACTTTATATATACATTAATTTCGTTGGATATTTCGGCTTCTCAAGTAAGAGGATACTTTTTTTAATTAAATTTTATTGTGGTGAAGTTGGTTCAATTAAAAGAAATATTTGGGTTATCCTTATCTAAAATAAAATTCCGAATTTTTTTTTCCGAGAAAATTTTACAATTTATGATTTTAGACTGTTTTGTATACCTTATGTGCTGTGCATATATAACGTCATCAACTTTTTGTTAATTTTGTACCCCTTCCCCCCTACAATATCATAGGTTATCATCCCTCGACCTCTCGCCCCCCCGTTAGGATATCGTTATCAATGTACAAAAATTCTTTAGATTTTTAGATTTTTTTTCTTTTGTTTGGAGTGATATAAAAATAAGGTTACATTTATTTTTCGCATACTTTATTGATTCAAATGAAGAGAAGTCAATAAAATATCATTTTATATATGAAATAACTTTATATTAAATAACACTTAAAAGAAATAGTTACTATTTAACCCTTTATTTACTGCAATTTTTTTCATGCAATATTTTTTTTTCAGTTACTACAATAAAAATTAAAGGATAAACATAAACAAAAATACCCATCCGTGAGAAATTTAATTATTTAGAGGTAATTAATTAAAGTGGTACTTTAAAGTACCGTCAGTACACTATGACTAAAATATCGTAACACAAAACCCACAAGGTATTTCAAATGGCACCAGAAAATATTTTTGATTTAATAAGTAAGTATGAGAAATATAGGCTTTTTTCTTACTTACAAATAAATCGCTTAACAAATTCCGATACCAATCATCTATTTCAACATTTTAGAATTGAAAATGCTATGCCTCTGAAAGGGTTAAAAAAAACTTTTTTTTTTTTTTTTTTTAGCTTTCGATCTTGTTAGCAGTCCTTTAGTTATGCGACATCTATATTCCAGGGACAACATGTCCTCTCGCATCTCCAAGTATGCAATATATGAATTTACATATGCCATTTCTAATATAGCAAAAGCGAGTCGGTGCTACAACTTTTTCGATTTCCTATAAAAAATAACAATGAAACCCAAAAGAAATACCAGGGAAATCATTACTACACTATATTTTAGTAATTACATTTTAAAGCAGATGGAAACGATGGATAACTACACAGATGAAATGTAAACAAGGAGTTTTTCTCCAACGCCCAGTGTACTGAGGGTACTTATAAGTACCACCTAGTAATTCAACTGTTAAATCAAATGCATACACCGTTCACCTAAAATAGCTAGTCATATTATATTCTTAGATCGTAATGAACACATAAAAAAAATCCAACACTTATCTTATATACTTTATTGTGTTTGCAGCAATAAAAAGACGAGCGTGACAATCTGTACAAAATGTCGGCACAAAACACATTGTCTGGGTCAAAGATAATCTCCTTCCTCGCTAAAATAACAAACCTAGAACTGCTGCTGCCATGTATCCGGATAAAGTGGAGTTAAAAGAGTGTTTTTGTAAAGTACCATTAGAATATTAGTAATACTCACTATGGGATGAATGTTTAAAGTGAGTGGTACTTATAAGTACCGTCAGTAGATAAAGGGTTAGAAGTATTTAATAATAGCCGTTTGTTACGTAATGCATTCAACAGTATTAATGTTATTTTGCACTTGCCCCCGCACGGTGAGGGGCAGACAAAACTTCTTATCAACAAAACATGCGGACAACATTCTTTCTCTTTTATTTACTAGTATATACAAGTATCATTTCAAACATACTTAGCATATGGTTTGTAGAACAGCGGATTATATATGCGTACAATGTATGACAGAAAAAAAGGAATGTCTATCGTTGGGGTATTCCATATTTTGAAATTAAATAATTTTATAATGATTTAATGATTTTAATAATAACTTTGTATTTTCATAAAAATAGATAACATAATACTATAAAAATATAACATACAATTTTGATGTAAAGATCAGGTTACAAATAAAAAGGGAACAATTTGGTTGGATCAAAAATGATAACGATATCAAAAGACAACCCTCCTCCCCCTAGAGATATCATACGATATCAAGTGCCAGACCCCCGCTCCCCCCTAAAATGACAACGTTAATTTAGGGTACTTAGGTGCCTTCCTATAGGTTCACTTCCTTAGTGAACATACTAAAAAATTGTTAGTAGCCATTACAAGTGCTTTTTTAGTATGTATACTAAGAAATGGTTAGTAGTATTATAGATACTTCTCTTGTATCTTCACTAAGAAATTGTGTGAACTGAATTGTGCATAAAATGTGAAAAAAGACGCAGGTGGCGTCATCTTTGGAGAATTTTGGCATCACTTACATTTATTAGTGGGGAGGGGATACTAAGAAATTGTTAGTAGCCATTACAGTTGCTTTTTTTCGTATGTATACTAAGAAATGGTTCGTAGTGTTATAGATACTTCTCTTGTATCTTCACTAAGAAATTGTGTGAACTGAATTGTGTACAAAAAGTGAAAAAAGACGATGGTGATCTTTGGAGAATTTTGGTATCACTTATATTTATTTGGTGTGGGGGGGGGGGATACTAAGAAATTGTTAATAGCCATTACAGGTGCTTTTTTTTTCGTTTGTAAACTAAGAAATGGGTAGCAGTATTATAGATACTTCTCTTGCATCTTCACTAAGAAATTGTGTGAACTGAATTGTGCATAAAAAGTGAAAAAAGACGCTGATGGCGTCATCTTTGGAGAATTTTGGTATCACTTACATTTATTAGTGTGTGTGTGGGGGGGGGATACTAAGAAATTGTTAGTAGTCATTACAGGTGCATTTTTTCGTATGTATACTAAGAAATGGTTAGTAGTATTATAGATACTTCTCTTGCATCTTCACTAAGAAATTGTGTGAACTGAATTGGGTATAAAAAGTGAAAAAAGACGCTGGTGGCGTCATCTTTGGAGAAGTTTGGTATCACTTACATTTATTAGGGGGGGGGGGATTTATGTCGGGTTTTTTTCCTCTGCGGAGGACAGAACGCACTATCTGGGGTTTGTGAACCGACAGTTCTACATACCTTGCCACTGGAACTGTGTCTGTAAATGATTTTAAATGCGAGTAATGAGTGATGAAGCTGATTCCGCTGTGTGTTGATATTTTTATAGGACTGAGCGTAAATTTATTAATGTTATTATAATTCAATTTTCAATTAATAAGCTTAATTTTTTATTAGGGTTTCTCTATGGTTAATGGAAGATTAGAATATGGCTTGATTAATATAATTCTTTATTGGATTTTATTTCTTAATGAATGGTTTAAATATGTTCTGAATTGTTTGTTGCAGAAAAATAAACAATTTCGAAGTGTATTTTGGATAGAATAAATTTCAGGTGGAGTTAAGATTTTATGACAAATTTTCAGGACAGAGAAGAACTCATGCGCAATAAGCATTCGGTTACAGCTACTTTCTTTGTAATATTACTATCAGTGATTAGTTACAGGTGATTTTCTAGTAACTGCCTCAATATCTGTAATGATACTAAGTATTTTTTAGTAAAATCACATGCTGTTTTTACAGTGCACTTACTGAGAATCGCCCGTATACTTAATATATAAAATTTATTAATGTTGCGCATATCCTCATATTTATTTCTAGAAACAGAAATTTCCGTATTGAAGAACGGAAAATTAATTTCCATCTTGGAAACGAGGAAAATAACATCGAGGAAATTTCGTGAAAAAACCTACTATAGTTGGCAGTTTTGCATTTTTCGTTTTTTCACAGGTTTTGTTGTTGTTGTTGTTCTTTCTAATTACGATGCAGATTTATACTCGAGTATATGCAGTAATTTTTTATTGAATGAAAGTACGTAGATAAGCAAACTGTGAACTCTTACTATGATTTTAATGTTTTACATAAATTGGAAGTGATATTAACATTCCAGTACGACAATCTGATAAATTTGTATGAATTTTTTTAATCTAAATGCACTTATGCGTCTCTTTGAACTATTTTTTCTGTTTCAGATTGTCACACACACACACACGCATGAAACTATATGTATTTAATCGACTATATCCGACTCTTTGACAAGTTTTGTGGTCAGGGTCTTATTAACACCCAGGCAATCTTCTACTTTGATTTTTTTGCAAAAGTATTTTTTGTCTTATTTAATAAAAGAGCACTGTGATTAATTACGATGAATATTACATTTAGAGAAAAGTGGTGGAATTCATCATAGACAAGAATCAGGTCTTGCTTATCATACAAACCGCACAGAGTTACGCCATTTTCTTATCTTTTTATATATATACTAGGGGTCTCTTCCCCTGCAGGCTACGCTCGCCAACCCCCGTTCAGACACTGTAGAATCTAAAAGCACGAAATCTGATCGGTTTTAAAAAGATTAGAGAAGATTGAATTATACTGAAAAAACCTGCAGCGATCTCCCTGTAAACGGGTTTCCATTCAATTCCCTTTGATTGCAAAAATTTAAGGTAGAATCAGTTGCTGTTCAGACATCCAATGATTGTTTTTGTGTTTGGTTAAAGAAGATCAGTTAAACATTTGAAAAGAAACTAAAATAAAATGAATTAAGTAAACAGAGTCTTTGTCTCTCGGTATTTTTAACAGCGTTATAAAACGATTGACATAATACAATTACTAAAATTTGCTGCTTTAACCCCTTCAAGGGCGGTGGTTCATTTTTGGACCACTTAATTTTAATTTTTAAATGCCACATTAGCATCAGAGTATCGGGATGAAAATTTCCCTTTTATTAAGTAAGTGAACAAAAGCATTTTTGTATTTCGAATTTTGTTTGTAAATTCTGGTGCCATTCACTGATTTCAAGATTTTACGAATAGTCCTTGAAAGTGAACGAACGCCTTGTCCGTGAAAGGGTTAAACGCATATAAATGTATTTATTATTTTAAAGTTCCCTTTCCCTTTTAATATTCACGTGTAAATACAGTTTTCAGGACATAATTTTCAATATTTTCCTGCCTTTAGCACGTACTCATTTAATAGTAATTTTAAAGCTTTTTTTTTTTTTTTTTAATAGTCACGTGAAAATAAATTTTTAATCGTTAGGAAATATTATTCTTTGCGCTGTTTTTAAAATTGAAAACAATCTATATAATAATAGCCTAAGTCCAGTTACTATCATCAACAGCTCCAGGCAGATCCCTTCACTTTTTATATTCCAGGCGGCCATTTTGGTACTTTAATGTTAGCCAGCCACAAGTGTGATAAGTCGCCGAATATTATTCTATCCCCATTATTTCGTTTATATTATAATAGTCCAAGTCATGTAACTGCCATAAACAACGGGCTGATTCCTTCGCTTTTTATAGAAAGGTTTCCATTTTGATTAAAGAATCAAAATTATTTTTTCGAATAAAACTACATAAAAGTTGCCATGATCACAAAGAATTCCTGGTACTTTTATGTTCGCCGGGTGAAAATCTCGCCAACAGCTTTTTTTTTTTTAACTCGCCAGTTAGCATTTTTTCATTTTTCGAGTGCTAAAATAAAATGGTGTACTTGGTTATCCCATCGATCAAAAATCTGTCGCCAAATTATAAGATTAAATGCCAATAATGGTTGATCGTAAATGTCACATTCACTTGACTTTAAGGAAGTTACACATGTTCACGCCATCAATGATTTTTATTTCGACGTTTTATTTGTATTTTTATTTATGTTATTCCAATTTATTTGTTCTTTTGTTATTAAAAAAAATATGTAAATTTGTATAATTTGGCTATTTATATAATTTGGCGAAATTGGTCGACGGGAGAAGTAATAACATTAAAACGTTGCTTTGAAGTGGAAATTAAATTTCATGATTTGTTGCATTGTCACATACGCACCGGGTTTGGCGTGATTTTTTTGTTTACGACAATTTGGCAAAATTCTCGTTTTCAAATACCTGTTACATATATTTTTTTTAATTATTTTCTGTTATTTTTAAAAGGAAATAACAATAAATAAAAAAAATTAATTAATAACTATAGAACAAAACAATTTAAAACATTTTTTGTAAATGAAAAGGAAATAAATTCAAATAAACATTTATTAATAAATAAGCAAGAATAGCCGGGTTACCATTTCAGGCAAAATAACGCCATTTTGGCGCTAATTAGGTAACCCGTTGCGTATATGACATCTGTGTCTAATATTTTTCTTTTCGTTTCGTTTAAAAAAAAGAATGAAATAAAAGCCATTTATTTTAAAGGTTTCAATTTTAAATGAAAGTTTTGTATTAAATAAAATGATAATGAAATACAAATTGAATTCTGAATAAAAGTAACATGATGCATTTCTTAGCATACATTTAAGGGAGGCCAAACTCGTCGCCAAATTAATTTAAAATAATCTTTTCTAAAATATGAAAAAAATATCTGTTATGATTAAAATTTGAGTTGCCATCATTAAAAAAAAAAAGTATTTAAAATTAGTAAAAAATTAATATTTCGAAAAATAATTCGAATTTTAAAATTCTAATACCAGTTTTGAGATCTGTGGATCAATACGGATTTTTGGTGTTAATTTCATCGCAAAGCATTCCATATTTTAGGAGAAATCGCCGTGAAACGTAATCAGTTGTTTAATCAGTCGTTTCATAGAATCGTTACATAAATTCGTTTCAATTCGATTCATTAGGATTTTATATATATAACAGTGGTGGAAAACTGGCGCAGAGCAGGAGCCTATTGACACCGCTAATTGTTTATTGTATTATTCACCTTAATAAAAAGTCGGAAATTATGTCATTAGATAAGGTGCAAAATACTACTAAAATTTAGTGGTATCGATAGGCTCCGCCTCTGCGCCAATTTTTCACTACTGTATATAGGGTAGATATATATATATGTGTGTGTGTGTGTGAATTCACTTATGGGACAACCTGTTTACGTATGTATATGTATGTATAGAGAGAAACTTTCTTCCAGTGTGTCAAAGTTATATTTAAGTATTTATTTTCCAACTTTACTTTGTTCAAATGTTTATAATTTAGTCGTATACTGTTTTTAAAACTAAGCATATGTAAAAATAAATTACATACCACATAGTAAATAAACATAAAGTATCCTTGTAGGTATTCGATAACCATAGTTAAGGGGTTGTACATATCTAAAGTTATCAACTTTTCGGTAATTTTGGACCCCACCCCCCCTTACGATATAATACGTTATCATCCCTGGATCCCCCATAATAATATCGTTATTAATGTCTATTTTTTTTTCTTTGGAGTGATATGTAAATATGGTTATATTTATTTTTCATACACTTTATTGATGATACTTTATTCAAGACAAGTCAGTAAAATACCACTTTATATGTTAAATAACTTTGTATTAAATAGCATTTAAAAGAAATAGTTACTTTTTAAAAGTATTTAATAATATCTTTTGTTTTACATATTGCATTCAATAGCAATAATGTCTCCTTGAACTTACCCCGCACGAGGGAGGGGGGGCAGACAGAATTTCTTATCGAGAAAACAGGTGGACAAAATTATTTCTCTTTTATTTACTAGTAAACACAAGTATCATTTCAGACATACTTCGCATATGGTTTCTCGAACAGCGTATTATATATGCATACACATATGACAGAAGAATAGGAATGGCAAACGTTAGGGTATTCCCTATTTTGGAATGATATAGTTTTATAATCATTTAATGATTTTAATAATATCTTTGTATTTTCATAAAAATAGATAACAGACTAAAAAAGATAACATACTATTTTGATGTAAAGACAAAGTTCCAAATAGAAAAAGAGAAAATTATGGTTGGATAAAAAATAATAATGATATCAGAAGACAAACTCCCCTCCCGCTTCAGATATCTTACGATATCATGGGCCAGAGCCCCCCTCCCCCCTAAAATGATAACGTTATGTATGCACAGCCCCTAAACCGTATCAATAACAAGTTGGAAATTTTATGTCTAACATGGCAAATGAGGTGCGTTCGTACTATAACTAGTTTTATAAATATTTTTTGCACCGCATATTGTACTGAATGTATATTTTAGTGCACTTCGTAAGTGCCTATCAGTTTAATTATGTTCGAAAGGCTGTAACATCATAAAAATGCACTTGAAATAATTTTTCCCATTGGCCGTAATGTAACGGGAAACTTTTGACTGTCCCTGTCATTAAACTATACATTCGATTTTCATAAAATTTGAATTAACTCAACAAAATAATACAATAATTATATACTTAAATTTCAAACTATTCGGTTGGGTAGATTTTTTGCTGCTATATGCGGACAGACGGGCAGACAGACAGACAGACGGACTGAACGACGACTATAGGTGCTACGTTTTTATATAACTAGTAAATCTGCAGATCAGGAGACTCAACGTCAGCTCTGCAAGTCATTGTTTTTAGACTCACTTTGGTAATATTCAGTTTCCTGCAAACCGCAATTTAAAGTTTTCAAATTATGTAATTATTTATAAGAATAAAAAATACGAAGTTTTCAGACATTAGAAGCATTAAATTAAAAACGTTATGGAAGGATATTTCGAAATTTTCATGAGCTGTTAATTCTGGTATATTTTTTAAATAATAAAGTAGATTTCTTCAGGCGGGCTCCGCCCCCCTGAACCCCCCCCCCCCCGTGGTCTTATTAATTTACATACGTAACTTTTTATTGATTGCGCTAATGGTTAGCGAAAATCTTAGATTTCTTTTTACACTTCCGAGCCTTATTTTTCAATACTGGTAACACAGAAAAGGATTTACATTGGCGCAATTATATTAAACGTTTAGATTTTATGAATGAAAATGTAATTTCCTTTAAAAATAAAATAATTTTCATTCATATTTTCTGAAATGAGGCGGCATTAAGAAGTAATAACACCCGTCAGAAAACATTTTTTTCAGGCAATCTAGTTAATGCTTGGTTTTTAAGGATGAAAATATTTATTTCCCGATGCAATGACGTCATTTTCGACAGCGATAATTTTGCGGTGCATAATTTTGATATTTACTATATATTTGCTCTTCAAAAGTTTTTTTTTCCTCATTGGAATTTTCGATTAAGAATAGCTGTGTGCAGACGATAAACCATGAGATATTAGTAATTTTTTTTTTAATAATAAGAATTAATATCATAACACAAGCCCCTTTTATTTCAACCTCAAAGCGTATTCGTTTTATTTTTGATATATGAGATCAAATTCACCTTCTTTTCGTATTTTCACTTTATTTCTAATATGAAGGCGTATTCATGTCTATTTTTTATTTCATTTTCCTCTCGCACATAAAAATCTTTCAAATCAAAATTAACTGTTTAGGATAAATTTTTATTCCGGGATTGAATTTTCGTGGCAACGGCAAAAAAAAAGAAAAATGATTGTTAAATTTCATAGCAAAATGTCGATTTATTCCTTATGAAAATAATGAACTTTTTAATTTAAAAGAAAAATATTTGAACAAAATAAATAGAACATAGTCTTTCTTTATTTCTGCGGTAAATTCCATCTATATGTAAAGACACAAAGGTCGTCCCTTTTGACTTTGATTTAACTTCAAACAATTACACATACTTTCACATTTACGATATTTTTAGGTGTAGTTCGCTGCTAGGTAACAGTTAAAAGATAATAAAAACAATTAAATATGTGCTTAAAAAGAAAATTTATATTAAAAAAAATATTTTATATTATTGAAACACATATATAAAATCCCTCCATAAAAGTTATACACCGAATTTAAAAACTGTGACAAATGTATACACAAAATTTCAAACTACTATGAATAATGTATGGTTCTAATTAGGAAATTTCATCATCCTTAATTTAGCATTTAAATCCTTTAATCATATGAGCCATTTCTTTTCAACAAATAAAAATGGAAAAATCGTCGGAATTGCTATAGGAAAGCATTAAGTCGCAAAATAAAATGTTCTATATATTCCGAACGAATGAACCAAATTTAACCAAAAACTATACAGCTAAATCCGGGGATTTCACCAACATGCAACCTTAATTTTAAGATAATCGGATGCTTTTTACGGCAGGTATCGCGGAACAGACAGACAGACTAACGGAAACCAAAACTTTTCGTGTCTCCACAGTAAGCCTTCACTGACGTTTCGGCAATTATATTCTTCAATTTAAAAGGCTATTTTACACAAATTGTAGCATTTTAGTGTTACACATACTTTTAAGATTAGCTAAACTAGTAAATCTGCAGATCAGGAGCCTCAACGTCAGCTTTACAATTCATTGTGTAGAGCCCTTTGAGTAATATTAATCTTTCTACAAAAAACGAAATTTAAAGTTTTGAAATTACATAAACATTTATAAAACGAAAAAATATTTCGAAGGTTTCTGACATTAGAAGCGTTAAATTAAATCCCTTGTTATGTAATGGTATTCTGAAAATCTCATGAGCTACTTATTCTGGTAATTTTTAGATAATAAAGTAGATTTCTTCAGGGGGGCTCTGCCCCCCTGAACCCCTTCGTAGTGTAATTTAATTTACATTTGTAATTATCAATTAATTGTGTTAATGTCCTTTAGTAAATTCTACCAATAGACGGAAACGTACATGAATTATTTTCTACAGCCCTGTATATTATGTGAAAATTTTTACGCGTCGTCTATAACATTTAAATTTAATGCAGACAAAAAACCCTCTTAAAACTGCTCATATCACATTTCCGGGGATTAGTATGCATAGTGTGCACCATATATCCAGTTTCTGTGGAGTCCTGTATATGGTTCTATTTAAATTCTGCAAACATTTGTTAGTATACTAAATGTAATTGGGCTGGGAAATACATAACTCAAAAAAAAAAAAAAAAAAAAAAAAAAAAAAACTGAAGCAATTCGCGCGCGCTCATTTTCATTTATACTTACGAATTCATTTGTGTATCCCTGTACATGGTCTATACAATATTTAAGCACTACTTATTAAGCACAAATTTACTTAACGTTAAAACGCACACCATAATCGAAAATGCTCTTCAGCAATCATCCCTAATAGACCAGAACTGTATCCGAAATTTTTATGTGACCCTATAAATGAACGATAAATACGTTACAAATCATATTCAAGTTTCTTGTAGTCAACCACAGTAATGTAATTTAATTTCATAATGTTTGAATTAGTGCAACACAATTAACACACTGACGACAGGCAATTTAACCCATTAAGGACTAGCGTTACCATATGGTCACAGCATAACTGTCAAACTTTTTGCTGTTGGAATACCAGTAATTTATAACAAAAATTTTCATTTTGTTTAATGACAGAAATTCTGCTATAAAATGATATAAATTTTTCTTTTACAAAAAAGTGGTGCGAAATGCAATTTTTGTATTTATAAAAGAAAAAATAATTCCGTCTTTAATGGGTTAATTAAATCTGGGTTTAAAAACAGTAGAAGCTCCTCCCTCTTCTGAAAGTGTCTCGGAAATTGGTTTCTGAAATATGTTTTTCATGTTTATGCAGCAGTAAATATCTTTCAATGTACGGATGTAATATATAATGTCTTACAATCTATAAAAAATATGGACAACACAATATAAATGTCTTTTCTGTAAGGTAGAAGTCACTCCCTTAGCCAATGACGTATTCTGAATAAAAACGATAATTCTCGTTTCCCGTCGCTAATGTGTTAAAATAAGCTGTGAAGAGTATTTTTCCCCCCGTAAACCACATTTTAATCGACCACTTTTTGTGACCCTGAAAAAAAAATATGCTTTGCACCCCATATACTACAAAAATGTTTCAAAAATACATATCAATTTTATTATTTTGTAACAGAGTAACATCATTAAAAAACGCCACAAAAGGATTTTCTTCAAAGATTGTAATATTATGAATACTTTTGAGTTCCCTGTACGCATGCTGTAAGTGCTACACATAACATATTTTATAGTAACCAGGTTCTAGTGCACCTTAATAAAGTATATAAATTTCATTACGTTTAAAATTGTGTAACATTATTAAAATACACCGCAGACGATTTTTCCCAAAGACTATAATGTAACGGAATAGTTTTGAGGGCCCCTGTAATTAAGCTATGAATGCTACACTCTTCATTTTTAATACCAAACATACTTTGGCAAACCTCAATAACGTATATCAATTACATGCAATCCCGACTATATTTACGCGAGTTAGAGCACGTAGAGAAACACGGCAGGCGACAGATAGAAAAACTGAAGTCATAAATACTTTTCATCCATGTTGGAAAGTGTTAAAAAGGATTTACATGCCTTTAACTGTACTTTTTTTTCACTAATAGCATGGTTAAACATTAGTTTAAACATCCTAATCCATGCGATAGCAATAACATATTAAAAGCCCCCCTAAATATGCATATCTGGAGATCTATAAATCTACTGGAAAATAATTCATTATCGTGCCCACTGTTAATTGCATAAATTGCATCGATTTGGCGCGATAAAATATTTTTTTGTGATAGCCTTTTAATAGTACATGCAACAAATTAACGTAATTTACTAACTTCATTCATATTTGAAGCAATGATAGGCTACGAATAACAGTCGCTAGGCAACGAAGAAATGGAGATAAAAAAAGAAATATGTATCATGTAAAACAAGAAAATTAATTTAAAAATTCTTTATATTATTGGAATACATGTATAAATGTCCTCAAAACATTATACACGTAAATAAAAAAATCTGATAGATACATTGATAAAACTTCAATATAATAGGAATAATTTAAAACCCTTATTTGGAATGTTAGTATCCATAATTTGACATTTAAATCCATTAATCAAACGTGCCATTTTCTTTCAACAAATGGAAATTTGAAAATCGTCTGACTTGCCGTAGAAAAGCATTATAAAGAAAAATAAAATCTTCCATATTTTCCGAACGAATGAACCAAATTTAACCAAAAACTATACAGCTACGTCCGGGTATCTCACGAATATGCCCAATTAATTTCAAGCTGATCGGGTGCTTTTTGCGGCAGTTATCGCGGAACAGACAGACAGACAGACAGACAGACGGACGGACGGAAATCAAAACTTTTCGTGTCTCCACAGTAAGCCTTCACTGACGTTTCGGCAATTACGAACGCACCTAAAAACGATAAAAAGTCTTCTGCCACCAGTTTGGCAACGGTTGCGACAAGGTAGACTAAGATATATTGATGGGCAGAATGATTGATTTTACTATCGAATGAATCATTCGAACATGCTTAAACACATAGTTTTCAACCTTTGTATATATTTTTAATCAAATACCACCAGAAACTTAGTTTAAAAAAAGAAACAAAATCATAGGTGCCAACTTTCGTAATACTTTTAATCAGATTTTTTCAGAAATTTGTAATAGAAAAAGAATATTTAATTTTTTTTAGGTTTTTAAAATTAATTCTAATTAACCCCTTAACTGTTTCCTTTTTTTAACGCAATAAATTTAAAATAAGTTCCCAGCACTACTTTTTTTTACTAAATTTTTTGTCTTTGTACAATCGAAAAAGGGTATGACATTTAACAAAACCAAGATTACAGTTAAAATTAAGTGGTATCCAAAAGCTTTTAATATCGATGATAGCAAACTCTTTTTGCCCGAGCGGCACTCGGGGCAAAACATTTAACCCTCTCGCTGCGCAGCCCGAGATACGCTCGGGCATGTATTTTTCCGTCGAATTAATACTATTTGGTTATTCCCACCAGTTATGTTTTAGCGAAAACTTTGTCTGATTTAATCAGGACATTTTCCCCGATTACAATAGTCAAAACTAGTAGCGGATAAGGACAGCTTAATGCAACAATGTTAAAACTTCGACTGCATAACGATATGGGGGAAAAAATCCAAAAATCCCTAGCCAGCTTTGGCACGTTGTTTTGATTGTGTTGGTGTTCGTTTGAACTTGGTACTTTAATTATCCCTGTGTTTTATATTTTATTGTGTGTTTTATTGTGTATATTTTATTTTTCTCATATTTTTATTATAATTTAAGATGTTAATACTTGAAGAGAATGCATTATAATGATTAATATTCTAATGTTAAAAAGTTTATGAGATGCTATCATTATACATTTGCTATAAAATAGGAACTGAAAGAATCATAAAATTAAAATATGTTTAGTTCAACGTAATAATTTAAAAAAAAAATTGAACTGTGCACTCTCAATTGGGATATTTTTTTTTTTTTCAAACAAAGAAACATGTTAAATTTGGAACAAAGAGAAAACAAATAGTAACAGCTTTCAAATCTTTCTAAAGTAAGAAAAAAAAATTAAGCCACATTGACGTATTATATATAATAATAGTTTCATATGCACAATTACGGAACAAGTATTAAATTATGTATATTTTAATTATAGAAGTGTATGTTAGTTAAGCCATATTTACTGTTTTTTAAAGCCTTGACTGACAGTGAAGTCAAAAGATTTAACTTAATATAAGAAATATTAATTTTATTGTATCCGTTGGAAACTAATTTTCTTAAAGCTGTTAGAACGCCACATGCACATCCCTATCAATTTATTTATATGAAATGAGTTAATTAGTAAATAACATTATTATGACATAAAAGATGAACTGCTTTTAAATTTTAAAAGTAAAAGTTGTAGATAATTGTTTACATATTTAAACATTTCTTACTACAATGTTGGAAAGATTATGTTCTAAAGATTTCGTTTTTAATATTATTTTCAAATATTTTTGGTAGGTGGCGCCAGTAAAAATGCAAAAGCTTATTATTATTATTTTTTTTTCCCCTGTGCTTCGTACCAGGTTTGAAGAAAACCCTACGAGATTTCCTTCTCCCTTCTTCGATTATGCAGGCGCTTTTTTAACATTGTTGCATTAAGCTGTCCCCATCCGCTACTGTCAAAACTTTCTGCTTTAAAGAATCGGTGATAAATGATTAAAAATTCTGTAAAAGACGCTCATTGCGAAGAATTACTTACGCAACGAGAGGGTTAACACTAGAACCGCCATAGCGGTCATTTTGACCGCTACCAAATAAAAATATTTCAATTACCAGAAATGTCTTTCTAAAATAAGTTTAAAATGTACCACGGAGAAATAAGTTAAATAAATAAGTTAAGTAGTTTCAATTAAAATTTCCGGTGTGAAATATTTTTATAAAACTTCAGTATAATTTCCGCCGGTTCTAGTGTTAACCCGTGAGAACGCACTTATACGCAGGGCATGAATGTTTTTTTCTTTGTCACGAATAAACACAAATAATACTCGTCTCCTTAGTTAGTCGGAGACAATTGTTACAAATTCTACGATAAAATAAGTTGAAGATTACTTTTAAAAGATTAGTGGTACCAATTGTAAAAACCATACGCACTCTGGGTCTATCAGACCCGGCGCGAGTCCTTTCGAGTTAAAATAGGGAAAAAATGTTTTGATACAAAATTTCTGTAGAAATTGAATTTAAAGAAAACAAAGGTTGGCAGCAATGCTTTTGCTCATGCCCGAATGATTCGTTCGAATAATAAAATCGTTCGGTCTGTCCATCACCATCAAGATATTGTAGTACTATTTGAAGGATACGCTTTCCATATATTATTTTTTCTTATATTGCAAAACTTAGGACTAGTCGGATGTACCAATCCCAAAACTTTCTTCTACCTCATGTATGTCAATACTTCAAAGTTCGTTATCACAGTGCCAAAATTAAATGGCATTCTATGCTCATCATGAGGATTCTAAAAAGATAAAATTCGGTGCATTAGTTCTTGAGATATGACCAGGGGTGTAAAAATCTAGGCGGCAGCGGGCGGTCTCTAACCACAAAATTTTATTAGTTTTCTTCGCTTAACCCCTTGAGGGGCAAGCAATTACGTTTGTGAAATTCTGAATTCCCACCGGAATCTTTGAAAAATTCTATTTCAAAATAAATAAAAGCAATTTTACGGCTTTTTTCCACCAAAGTTAGAAAAGTAAAATTTAATAAAATTTTTCTGGTGTAAAACTTCATTAATCGTAGGTGGCATATAATATATACCGGTGCCCCTCAAGGGGTTAAATTTCATTCGCTTCTTACAAAAAAATGTAGATGAGTAATAACGAATAAAATTTTGTGGTGAGAGACTTCCCGCTGGTGCCTAGATTTTTACAACCCTGGATATGACTATCGCTGAAATCGTGTAAATCCAGCAACATTCAGCATAGCAGAACTACCTATTGTGTGATTTACACCAGAACCTAATCAGCAGCAATATTAATCAAGGTATACGTGAATCTGAAGTTTGAAGAAAATTCGTGCATTAGTTCTTGAATTGCGCTATTGAGGAAACTATGCAAAATGCAGCACAGCAGCGCCGCTAGGGCGATTTATACCAACACGTAGTCAGCATCATTTCATATCAAAGATTAGCTGAATCTTAAATTTGAGGAAAATCTCTGCATTAGTTCTTGAGATAGAGCTATTGCGGAAATCGTAAAAAAATGCAGCATAGCAGTGCCAATTGTTGAGCTATTTACACCAAAAATTAATAAGCATCAATTTATATCAGGGACTACCTGAATATAAATTTTTATTAAATTCCGTGAATTAGTTCTTCAGATAGAGCGCCCACAAAATTTATGTCACACACAGACAGACAGACTCACAGGCAGACTCACAGACAGACATTTTGTAAAAACGTGTTTTGGGGGGATCTCTGACACCTAAAACGTGTAAATCCATCGAAAACCGGAAGTCGAAAATTTTCACTAATCCAGTACTTTCTTCTTGTAAAGATAGAAGAAAGTAAGAAGCCCGTACAAACACCTCGGATATGGTACAAGTTTTTGGCTTAGGAAAAGTTCACTTTCGATGCCCTGGGTCATTCGATTTCTCTATTTCTACTCCTACATAAAAAATATTTTTTTTTCTTATTCTTGATAGCATAGGGTTTCATACGGTCGCCTCTCGGCCTATAAGTTGTATTTTGCCTTTTATTCTGTACATAAGTTCATATAAATTACTTTATTTCCAGAATTTTTGGACAGTGGAAAATGGAGTTCAGTAAATTTTACCTGATTAGCATAATACTGTTAATTTCTGTGTATGAAAGCAGTAAGTGAAAATTTATTTGTTTTTATCACATGTAATCTTTTTTTTTTTACAGTACCAGCAAAAAAAAAATCTTGACAGTCATCGAAAAAAAATAAAAAAGCCTTCTTTTTAACCAACACCAGAACTAAAATAAAGGACAACGCTGAGTCCTCTCAAGCTGCAAGGGCTACCACTCCACGTGACCAAAGCGCGATAGAAACTCTCGATCGCCTCTTCTATTTAAACCAGGACAAGATAAAATACAACATCTGAAAATTGAGATTGTGACTTGAGTGTCAATATATATATATATATATATATATATATATTTTTTTTTTTTTTTTTTTTTTTTTTTTTTTTTGCTGCTACTGTATAAGCCTTAACCACAGATCTAGTAAAATAACTAGATTACGCATACGGGGAGAAAAGTTGATTCTGTGCGCGCGAACGAAACTACTCCACTAGGGTGGCAAACGGACGGTGATCCATCGAAATAAGGAGAAAATGAAATAGCTTGCGCGTTCTTAAATTTCATTTCCATAAATTTGAGCCTTGATAAATTTTTCAAAATGTATACAAGTAATATCAATGATTTTTAACTAGAAATTAGCAATTTTTATCGTTAAATAATTTTTATGGAAAAAATGAATAAGATAGATTATTCACTTTTTTTTTCTCAATTATACTTAAATATTCTTCAACGTGGAAGTGAATCAAAACAGTACTTAACTGAAATTTAAATTTTCCTCAATAGTATTTTTTTTTTAATCCAAAATAAAAGTTATGTACATTTTTAAATGAATTTTTTTCAGGGGAAGGGGACAGCTTATATTAAAGTATAGAGTAATATTCCTCCGCGGATTTCCACCTTCCATCTTTTCCCCTTCCCACCCCTCGAAAATTTCTGTTTTCTTCTTCCCGCCCCCCACACACATTTTAAAATTTTCGATTTTTTTTTTTTTTTTTTTTGCCCATCAATTCTTTTTCGATGAAACTAAATAATATAAAATGTTTCTTACCCACAAAACTTAAAACATTTCATTTATTTTTCTTATTGTTGTGGCCCAATTCTTAAGTTGTAGCAAAATATATAATTTATATATATTTGACCTCACCAGACCCCCCCCCCCCCCACTCCAAAAAAAGAAAAAGAGCGTAGTTTAAACTCTTCGATAAATATATTTTTTTTCTGACCATTCGTTTCTTTGCAATTGCAATAAATAATCGAACTTTTCCAGACCCACAAAACTTAAAATATTTAATTTGTTTTTTCAGCCCTAATTGTTAAGTTGTAACAAAAGTAAATATATAACTTATCCCCCCCCCCCCCAAAAAAAAAGAACGCTGTTCTTAGATTTTTTCCCCCTGCACATTCGTTTCTTTGCAATGACAATAAACAATCATATAAAATTTTCATCGTCCATAGAACTTAAAACGTTTATTATTATTATTATTTTGCCCATATTGTTAAGTTGTATCAAAAGTGAATACATTATCCCTCCCGCCCCCCTCAAAAAAAGATTTTTTAAGGCTATTCTCAAATCCAAAAGAGCAACTTTATGACATAAGTTTTAATTCATTTCTGTTCGGAAGTGCATGGAATTGGCAGGTGTTGTTATTCAGAAACTATGTAACAGAACTGTTTTTTTTTTTTTTTTTTCGATTTTTTGCAAACGCAATAGATCTTTCAGAAAGTATTGTCAAAGTGGGCTATTTGAACCAAATTTCCACGCGAAAGATGAGTAACCACTCAAGGAAGGGTACAAAAAAGTCTTTGTCACGTGATGAAAATTGCTTATAACTCATTGGTAATTTCTTTATAAAAAAAAAGGGGGGAAACGCAATTCGATTCCAAATCGCTTGCACAGTCAGGCCTTCCAATTTTATATCTTTCCATTAAAAAATGAGCTTGTAAATAGCGTATCTTATGGAAGAAACGCCGCACTCCTCAAATTAACCTGAATAAGCTTAAAAATATCGTAATCGCCGCACCCGTTGTAAACGCCGCATCCATCGGAACGCTACTTTTGTCAACAGCATCACATTGACCTAACTTTAATCAAAGTTTTCTGAGCAGTGTAGGATGCCTCGTTTTTAATATCTTAAGATCTGAAATTTTATTTAAAATATTTAAATCTGATTTTAAAAATTTTTATGAATTTTTAAATTAAGGAAACTCATTTGGTATTTAAAAAAAATCGTAAACGCCGCACTTGGAAAAAAATTGATTTTTAAACTCGTAAAAGCCGCGGCGTTTCTTCCATAAAATACGGTATGTCGAAACGTTTTGCGCTTGTTGAGCAGAGCAGTTGAGCAAAGCAAGTTGTAGCAAAAGTAAATGTAAAACTCTCCTACAAACTACACTACAAAACAAAACACTACTTCCTCCAACTACAAAAAAAAAGTTTAAAATTTTTAGAATTTCCAATATTTTTATATTATTATACTCTATTTGTTATTTTGAATCATTGGTATTAATTACCCCCCCCCCCCACACACACACACACACACTAAAAAAAAAAAAAAAAAAAAGAGGAATACGTGGAAATAATGCAAAAAATTCCATTTTAATTGCTTTAGTAATCTTAAAAAAAGAACATTTAACTTTCAAAACTTTCTGTAAAATTTGATATTTGTTAATATTTTTTTAAATATGTAAGTATGTGATAAATTTTTGCTTATTGTTTACTTGAATTAAATAGTAAGAATTTTTCTCCTAAAAAATAAAAATAAATAAATACCTGCATTAATAATACACATTCTTAAGAATTTTTTTTTTTTTTTTTTAGCCATGTATTGCTCAGAAAATGTAGATGAAAACATTAATTACTTTACCAAGGTCAATATTCTTAATAAACGTTTATTTATTAAACTGGGCTAACAACTAATTATTGGCAAATGACAATTTCAAAGTTTTTTACAAACGTAAAATTCTTTAAATGCTTAAAAATAAATATATTAAATTCTTCTTAAAAAAAATCTTTTAAGCAAATCATAACTTTTTTTTTCATATAATTTTTGGACTGATATCTTTTCACAATAATATATCTTTTCATAATAATATGTGGACTTGGTATGCGGTCGGCATTTTAATAAAAAACAGAAATACTAGGAAAGAAAAAAATTACTAAATGAACTAAACGTTACATCGAAGATGTACTAATTAGTTTAAAAAGTATCCAACAAATTACAAATATGGATTTAAATATCCATATAGGGTATTCCACTGTCTTTCCAGACAATTCTAAGCAATCATATGAATATATTTATTTAAAACATACAGAATGAAAAAATCGCAATACTCGGATATCCACTATTAGTATCACAAGTTCCACCCTTTTTCTGCCACTCTAATGGATGTTGCCACCGAAGCGCAACAGAATCAAGAAGGAAAGGGAAAACAACACTGAGTGGTTAATCTAGTTATTTTTACTATATCTATGGCCTTAACCCCTTGGGGACGAGCGACACGTATACCTGCCGCATGAAGCGCTCAGAATCCTTGTTTTTTCTCACCAGTAAAATTTTACTGTAAAATTTGCCTTATATCAGCGCATTTTCTCGATTCAAGAAAACACAAATTTCTGTTTTTAAAAACGGTGACAAAAGATTAAAAATTTCGTAAAACGCTCCCGTCCTGAAGGGGTTAAAAACGTACTTTAAATAGAAATTAAATATTTTTTTCTAAGGATATACATTAGAAGCTGCCGGTGTGCAGACATATATTTTTTTTATTTTTCTCATTTTTTGAAGATTTATTCCCATTTTAAATTCAAATTTTCAGCATTTCGAGAAATATTTTTTAGATATTTAAGAAAAAGTTATTATTTTAAATTGTTGCCAATTGTAAAAACAGCGCAAAGAATAATATTTCCTTCAAATTAAAAATTTATTTACACGTGTTTATTATAAACAAAAAAATCTTTCAAATTAGAATTAAATTATTACATATTGAAATCAGGAAAATATTGAAAATTACATCATAATAACTATATTTACACGTGAACATTGAAAGAGAAAGAAATATTTCAAATAATAAATTCATTAATATGCGTTAAAAGCCGTAAATGGAGGAAATTATGTCATTTAAAATAGCCAACCTGTTTAAATTAAAAAATATATTTACACGAGATATTTATTTCACATCTCTAGATGATCTTTTAAACTATTGTTGCCAATTCTAAGGCAGTGAAAATAAAAATATTTCCTTTCTAGCAACAAAAGTTTTTTCACGTGAATATTAAAAAGCGAAAGAAAAATTTAAAGTAATAAATTCATTAATATGCGTTAAAAGCAGTAAATAAGAGAATTTACGTCATAATTAAATTGATCGAACAGGGTTGATACAAGTCTGGGAATTTCCAGACGAGGAAATTCTTCGGTACCAGCATTTTCTTATAGAAAATCTCTGCTTAAATAGGGCGAAATTCTGAACGTTTATACTAAATTTATTTTTCTATGAAAAAATACCGATTCCCCCCCCCCCCCCCCTGGAAAATTCACTGAAATGTGGCAACCCTGCCAAATAATAATATTGCAAAACAGTTTAAATTAAAAAATATGTTTACACAAGACATTTTATTTTATATTTTGAGATGATCTGTTGTGAATTCTAAGATAATATTTCCTTTCTAACAACGAAATCATTTTAACGTGAATATTAAAAGGAGAAGAAAACTTTGGTGAAAATTGCATCAGATTTTACTCTTTCAGGGGCAAAATACTTCTATGCGTAAAATTCTGATATTATTGACTGACACCGGAAATTAAAAACAAATTTATTTGAAAATTAGTAAAAGCTTTTCTTCGCGTACTTGATAAAAGGAAAATTTTCATTCCGAAATTCTGGTACCAATGTGTCATTTAGGAATTACAATTAAGCGATCCAAAAATGAACCACCGCAGGTTTAAAAAGGGTTAAAAAGGTTAAAAAAAATTAACACTTTCCGGCACAGTGATCCCACTCCGGGACCACCTAATTTTAATTCTAAACTTACAATGCCACCAACAATATTTTAATAAAATTTTGCTTTTATAATGAAGGCTTAATAATACAAGTTTTTACTTTCTAAGAAGTTCGTTTATAAATTCTGGTGTCACTTAATCATTTCATCATTTTTTGAACAGAATTGTTCTGTGCTGGAGAGGGTTAATACATTTAAAAAATTATGCATTTAAAGCGTCTTACTTGAAACAATTCTCTTACAGTGTTGTTAAAAATTACAAGGAAGCGAAGCCATTATGTTTATATAGTTCATTTTATATTGGCTTTATTTCAATTGTTTAACTGATCTTATTTAATTAAACATGAAAACAGCCAGTATATATTTAACAGCAGCTGATCGGCCTTAAAATTCTCCAATCAAACGGAAAGTAATGGAAACCCGTTTACAGGGAGATCGCTACAGTTTTTTTCTTTCTTTTTTTTTTTTTTTTTTTTTTTTAGTTCCATTTTCCGCAGTCTTTTTAAAGCCGACCAAATTAGCGTGTTTTTAGAGTTTGCGGTGTCACATAGGGGGTTGGGCAGCGTAGCTCGTAGTTAAAAATAAAATTATAGAATAATTATCCGTAATTGCCAAGTTATAATTGGAATATACTTGATTCGGATAGGTTTTGGGTTAAAATGTATCGGGCTTACGTCGATTTCCTGATTTTGAGTTTTTTATTTTTTGTCGGCTTTGGGTCGGGTTTCGGGTTGACCAGAAGTAGAATTTCTGAAATCGTGTCGGGTACAACCCAAACCACGCAAGACTCTAGCCTGCAGGAAATCCTTCAAAACAGAACAATTTCGTTAATTATCTGATTTTTTTTTCTTCGTTATTTTCATACTTAACTATTTAGTAGGAAAACATCAAATCATGTAATATTTTTTAGGTCCATCATTGTATCTACGTATCCTGAAGACTAGGAGGAGATGTTCTACACTTCATACAACAAAAAATGCAGGCTTACGCTGCGTAATGAATGGCTTTCAGTAAGATTTTTTACTCGTTCATTTACCAGTGATTTTTGTTCTAAAACTTCTTTATTCCAGTTATCCCAGTACATTGACTATATTTTTACTTTTATTTCGAAACAATAATCTTTTTCCTAGATTTGTATTACATGTGTTAAAGAAGTCTATCTTTTCTGTAAGTCTCATTCCATTTGGCAAATTCGCAAAATTTAACCCTTCTAGGTTCGAGGTGTTTCTATTCGTAAAATACTAAAACGCTTGAGTATCAGCAGAATTTACAGACAAATTTATTTGAAAATAAATAAAAGTATTTCTTCACGTGCTTGAATACCAAACCGGAGAGTCAATCCGTAGGTTTACGGCTAAATCCTCCGGCGAAAAGCGCCAATCAGCGAGACCTCAGCCGCATGAACAGACCAGAACACGGGTATATATTTAATCTAAACAATAACTGAGACGCTTTATAAGGCAGTTTAAATGCTGTTAAATGTTGAAAGGATACAATGTCACCAGAATTTAAGAACAAAAAAATTTAAAGCTAATTAAATGCTAACGCAAGATACACTATAAAAGCAAAGCTTTACTGAAATATTTTGGTACCAATAAGGCATTTGGTGATTACAGTTAAGTGGGATGAATACTTCCCACTGCCTTACAAAGGGTTAATCCATTACCAAAACCACAATAATATATATGCAAAATAAGTATAATACATTTTCGTAGCAGCTTGGCGAATAAGAAGGAAAATTCGAAAAATAAAGGAAAATTAGGGATTAACCCCTTGAGGGACAAGTAATTGTGTTTCTGTAATGTCGAATTCACACCGGAATCTGCAAAAAGATTCATTGGTAAATAAGGAAAAGCAATTTTATGACCTTTTTTCCACCAAAGTTAGAAAAGTAAAATGTAATAAAAATGTTCTGGTTCAAAACTTTATTAATCGTAAGTTGTATAAAATATATCCCATCGACTCTCAAGGGGTTAAAATAAAGTTGTTCAAAAACGAGTCACCGCCCTTTAACCATTTCAGAGGCAAGGCATTTCTGCTCCAAAAATGTTCAAATAATTAATTTACACCGCAATTTACCAAGGTTCGCACACTCCTTGGAATTTCCAAGGACTCTGACACCACTATTAATGATAAGAAAATTTACATTTAATTTTTAAAACACAGAAGTCGCAATCCCCACCTTTATTCACAGATTTTGCAATATTTTCCTGCAGTGAAATACTTTCGAAATACTGTTAAAATTTAGTGGTAAAATTGTGCGAACCCTGTTTACAAACAAATTTACTTGAAAAGAATCAAAAGCTTTTTCTTCACGTATATTATGAGATCGAAATTGTACTAAAAAATTACCGTTGCTATTTGGCAGTTTGTGCATCAAAATTATCTGTTTGCAGACTGCAAAATGCGCCCTGAAAGGGTTGTAAATGATTAGCAAATTGTCGCGAGGTTATGAGGTTGCCAAACTGTTAGATTTTGTGAAATAAAAGGAAAAATTCGAATTTAATCGATCGGTTTTGTTGTAAACCCTTTCAATAGCAAAATACTTCTATTGCTAAAATGTTAAAAAATTTGAATTACGCAAAGATTTAAGCACAATTTTCTTTGAAAATAAATACTTTTTTCACGTACATTATAAAAACAAAAATGTTTTTTTAAAATTCTGCTGCCAATGGGGTATTTGGGGGGATTAATATTAACTGGTATGTGGGTCATTCTCTAAAAAGTGGCTGGTGGTTTTTTTTTTTTTTTTTTTTTTTTTTTTTTTTTTAAATACGGCCCAATAAAATTGCCTCAAAAATCTCAAAATTTACCCTATAAGTACCTTATTGCTATATTTATCAAAAAATAATATGAACCAAACTGTATCTGATAGTTCTTCTGAGATTTTAATTTCAAAGCACTTCCATTGCTAAAATGTTCAAATAAATGATTGGCACCGGAATTTAAGAAAAAAAAATTATTTGTAAATAAGAAAAATGCTATATTTCACATACATGTTAAATAGAAAAAAGTTTACAAAAAGTCTGGTGCCATTGTGGTGCTTGGGAATTAAAATTAAGTGGTTTCATGAACATACCACCGCCCTTGAAAGGGTTAAAAAAGAAAAGAAATTATAATTAGAAGCCATACTGTCAATAAATAACAGGTTTTTGTTTTTGTTGTTGTTGTTGTTGTTTTGCTCTTTGTCAATTGAAAAAAAAAGATAAAGCATTAACATTTAGCAGAGTTAATGTTTATTTGAGTTGGTACAAAAAAATTTTCTTATTTATTTTTAACTTCTCCCAGTAAAATAATATAAATTGAAAATGTATTAACTTTACTTACGCTAATTAAAAGGCTTCATATTTTAATCTGTATTTTTTTTGCATTAGATTTGCTTATTTTACTGTTTAGTACATATATAAATGGTTTTAGATCATTCCCTTATATATTCGAATTATAAGGGAATGATTGTGAGGAAATAATGAAATACTTCTGAAAACCATTTTATACATAAATGATTAGTTTAATGTATATTTTCAGTTACTAAATATCTTTTGAAACACATTTCTAATAATGTAACAACATAAAAAAGACATTTCATTAGTTTTTATTAAATTTATAATAGATAGAATGATGGATAATAAAAATACTTACTCTGATCTAGTACTTGAAAGCCATGTGCTAGCTATTCAGGATTGTTTTTGAGAAAACAAAAAGATAGCTGCTTGACTTTACTCATGTACAAACAGTCCTAGACATATATAAAGCATGTGCTGTTCTGCTAAGTAAATAGGATCAAATTTATAGCTATGTGAGGGAATGACGACAAATACTAGGGCATCAATAAAAAGTGCCCTAATTTTTTCATTATATAAAATACAAATATAATTAAATGGCTAAATATTTATTTAAGTATATTTAATGGATTGAGAAAAAAAAAATTATAAACATACGTGCTGCAATGGCAGGCAAAACATTTTCTTTCCGACATGTGTGAATGGCGACATAGCGAATGAATTATATTGGCATTAAAAAATACATTTAATTTATCATATTTCAATTTCAATAAGCAAATAATTACAGTTTATATGCATAACTGATTAATATTGAAAGTTTAAATCAGTTTTTCTTTTTGTAATTTTAAAAATATGTCTTCATGACCCCTGGGACATAAAATTGCCACTTTTCAGAGAATGGCTCATGTACAATACACCACCGCACTTCAAGTGGTTAACCCTTACATGGTCAAAGTAGTTAGACAGTAAAATGTTGAAATCATTCAATGACACCGGTACTTACGAACAATCTTATCTGAAAATCAGTAAAAGCTCTTTTTATTTCCACGTGTAATTATAAAAGTAAAAATTCGTTTAAAAATTCTGGCGCCAATGGGGATTAAAATTAAAGACTATATACAGTTTTCAAGGGTTTTGGTCCCTCGTCTCGCTCTATTATGCTTACTTTGTCTACGTTATAATCAAGCCTTGATCTAAGGCCATCCGAGGTTTTTGACATTTATCATTCCCATTTGATATATTTATTTTCTTTTTCCTTTTCTTTTTGGGCTTCTTTAATAAAATTTTTAATAATATTTTAAGGATGACTGAAATTGAGATTTTAAAAAATCGTAAAGATTTGTAATTTGTAAAGAAAAATGTTTCACTTCTTTTGTTCATTTAGAGCAGGGGTGTCAAACTGTGGCCCACTAAATACCGCTAAATTTTTATAGAAATGACTGCTTTATTTAATCGTCGAATCTCTGCGATTCAAGAAGATTTATTTAAAAAAATAGTGGTATCCGACAGGCCACACTGTGACACCCCTGATTTAGAGAATATGTATTATTAGTAGGATGGTTTGATTTTTTTTTTTGAACAGTTTTAATTTTAGTTTTGATGTGTTTGGTTTCCGTGTCTCCAAAGAATACAACGGAACACTTATACCCCCCCCCCCCTTCTATTGCTTTGTTGCCCGTCTGCCTGTCAAGAACTTTTTTTCAGGAACGTTTGAAAGTACAAAGCTGAAAATAATATCGAATAGTAGCACGGCTGCCACAGGCGACAATTTTTACATTCTGTTCGCACAACCATTTTTAAAAAATACACTTTGTAGTATGTTTCTCTTGCAAATGTTGTCAAATCGTATGTAAAAGATCTTTGTTTTGGAAAAGTGGTGCGAAATAGTCGCCTGTGGTATCCCTGAGTAAGGTACACGGTACCGTTGTTGAGAGAAAATCTCGAGATCTAACCTAATGCAATAAAATGTTACGGCCTTAAAGCTTTATGGAAATCCCTATTACGGAAAATTCACGTAATAAATCGACATAATATTGCATACTAATGATTTTCTTATCTTTTCCTTTATATGTGATGTACTACATTCCTTTGTGCCAAATTTGAATATACGACGGCACAAATATACGACTTCGTGAATATACGACTTCGTGCCAAATTTGAATATAGTCAACGGAAAGTACACATAGGTTTTGAGAATAAAACCTGTTGTATATTTCCCACTGACCTAAAATATTGAAATTTAGCATAAAGGAAGTTTCTGGTAATTTCAATAATTTCAAATTCTACGTAGATTTATGAGGTGAACTCTTGAATTCCCATAATCGGACTAACACCAAATTACTCCATAAATCGATTTAGTTTATGAGTTTTTTTGAGCGTAGTTTCTCATAAATTTTCTTTGAATATTGTTACCATTGTTTCAACTCTCACACGCTTAAAGTTACACAGTTCTATCCGCCAGCTTCTAATTCTCGCCAAGCTTAGCGGTAATTCGTAAAACATTGCCAAATTTGGCGACAGATATAAATATATATATAAATATATTTGGCTATAAATGAAGCTAACTTGGCAATAGCTGACTCTTTTTGGTACTTTTTTTCTTAGCCGGGCGCCACTGATCGCCAAAAAATTACCATTCAATTTTTCTCGCATGCAGTAATCTCTAAAATGTATGAAATTCATTAAAACCTTAATCATAAACCGATGTATGTGCGCTACGAGCCCGTTAAACTGAAAGAAAAAATATCACTGGCTGCATGAAATGTATGAAATTCGTTAAAATCCTAGTATCACAAAGTGATATGTGAGCGCTTCGCGACCATTAAACAGAAAAAAATCACTAAATGCATGAAACTTGTTCTGCAACAGCCTCTAAAATTTATTATATTCATTAAAACCACAATTACAAACTAATGTATGAGCTCTACGCGCCCATTAAACCGAAACAAACATCACTGGATGCATGAAATTCGTTGTGCAACACATTCTAAAATTTATAAAATTTGTTAAAACCTCAATTATAAACCGAAGTATGAGGAACACTCAAAATTCGAAATTTTCAAATCCGCCTTAATTTAAGGCCAATTTATATTCGTGCCATATATGTCACACCATGCATTAGCGACTACTTTTCCATAGTAGTGAAATCAACATTAAAACTTGCATGTAACTCCCAAAACTTCAAAATATATAGAGAAAGTACTTATGAAATATATCTGTGCGTGTGTGTTTCAGTCTACAAAAATTGAGACACATATCGGTTATTTAAAAATTAATTTACAGTAACTGATACATATATCGTTTATTGAAAAATGAATTTACAGAAATCGATGCATGTATCGTTTATTGAAAAGTTACATTTTACAGTACCTGATACATATTTATTTTAAAACTACGGGCTACAGTGATTGATACATATTTTTGACTGAGAACTACTATCTGCAAAAACTGACACAATGTTGTTGAAAACTACAGTCACTGGATGATCCTTCACTCAGTGTGAAACTTGGCAAAGCAATTTCGGTCTTTGTTCCAGAGTTGGGCAAATTTGTAATTGCAATTATGTGCAATGTAATTACAATTTAAACTTATGTAATTAAGTGTAGTTATAACCACGTGCCCTAAAAACATTTTGCAGTACTGTAGACGGAACCACGCCCCATTCGAGTATTTGACAAAATTTCTGTGCTTGAATGTGTGTAACTATAATCTATTACGTACAATTAAATTGTAATTATGCTGCACATAATTGCAATTACAAATTTGCCCAACTCTGCTTCGTCCAGACAAATTGACTCATCGAATTTTTTAATGGAGTTTTGAATCTAGAGGAGGAGGCATGTAGCGTATTGTCTACCAGTTGCAAATGAAGTAACTGAAGAGGTTGTCACAAGATGGCGGCTGCCTTTTTAACCCCTTAACGCTCGAATTAAATTACGGTTGAATAATTCAAATTGCTTATTGGCACCACTTTTATGAAAAAGAAGTATTCACCTTATTTAATGACAGTAAAAATGATATTAAAATGTAGCCAATTTCACTAGTTTATAAAACTGGTGGGAATCAAGCAATTTGAGTAAAAGACACAGCTCGAGAATATGACGGGAACCAGGATTAAGGGGTTAAAATCGTATCTTCAGTTTTTAATTGTCGCCAGGGGAAACATGCTACCACTAAAATTTAACAGAAAATTCCGTCTTAATTAAGCGTCTATTCAAGGAATTTTTTCTCAAAAATGTCATAAAAATTTCTATTTGTTTTTACTGGTGTCGGTATGCCTTGTAAAACTGTCAGTTTGTTTCCCTGGTTGTTACAATATGGCGGAAACAGCAAGACCGAACTACCGCCAAAGTAAACTCCTACCAGTAAGAGAGAAAAATCTATTTCTACCATTTTTTATGACTGAAATTCTGTAATAATAAGGCGTTTAAAAACGTTGAAAATTTCTATATAAATCTACTGGTGGAAGTTTCCACCCGCGGTAAATAATTCCTGCGATAGCGGTTACAGTTTAAGATTCACTATTTTAAGGACATGTCAGTTCCTCTTTATTAATAGTTGCATGAATTTTTGATGGTGAATAAACAAATACCCATTTCAACCACTATGGAAAAACTCAACCTGTCAATGCATGGTGTGACATATATGGCACGTACCGAGTTTTACGTACTATATACTCTAACATGTCTATAATGTGTTACCATAATGATATATTATTCACTAGATGCTTACAAACCCAGCTGTATTTTTTTCAGTCCAGTCTTCTTCTTTTTTCCACAAAAAAAACAACAAAAATATTCAGTGTCGAGCAACAAAAAGTAACAACTATAAATTTCTCACTGTTCTCTTTTTTGGTGCCAAAATCCGCTCGCAAGGAGGCAGAACCTGTTGGCATCACATGCGTCATCCACTGACGTATTGAACGAAGAAGAATGGAACTTATGCGATTAAAAACAACTGCAGATCTACAGTAAATTCAGTATGTGCCATACATATCACGGAATGCAGGAAGGTGTAAACCCTCTCGCTGCGCAACCCGAGATATACTCGGGCATGCATTTTTCCGTCTAATTAATACTATTTGGTTATTCCTACCAGTTATTTTTTAGCGAAAATTTTGTCTGATTTAATCAGGAGATTTTCCCCGATTACCATAGTAAAAAATTTCAGCTTTAAAGAACCGGTGATAAGAGATTAAAAATTCTGTAAAAGACGCTCATCGCGAAGAATTTCTTACGCAGCAAGAGGGTTAACGGCACCCACAATATTTAATTAAAATTTTCCTTTTATAAGGTACTTGAAAATAAGCAAGTTCGTATTTTTTAATAAATTCTTTAATAAATTCTGCTGCCAGTCCATCATTTCAATAGTTTATAAAGAGAATTATTCCGCGCCGGAAAGGGTTAAGGGTTAAAAGTAGTGATGGACAGAATGAATGATTTTACTATTCGAATGAATCATTCGGGCATGTGCAAAAGTACAGGTGCCAACATTTCTTTTTTATTCAATTTCTACCAGAATTTTCTATCGAAAAAGGAGCTTCTTATTTTAATTAGAATCAATTTAAAAACCCATAAAATATAAAAATTCATATTATTTTTTAAATTTCTGAAGATAATAGATTAAAAAGTTTGCAAAGGCTGGAAACTATGCTTTTGATTCTTTTCTTTTTAGAAACTTTCTGGTTATAATTGATTAAAAATATATACAAAGGTTGGAAACTATGTTTTTGCGCATGCCCGAATGATTCAATCCATAGAAAAATCGTTTATTCTGCCCATCACTAGTTAAAGGAGTAGAAACTCCTCCTTTTTCTGAAACTTTTTGTAAATTGTTTTCTTAGACAGGTTACCAAAGTTTGTGCATCAGTAAATATCTTTCAATATGCAGATTTAACGTGAAATATATTTCAATCTAAAAAGTATCACCAACATTATACAAATGCATTTTCTGTATAGCCACGCCCTAAGATGCTTTTTGAATAAAAGCGAGATATTCCGTATCCCGACGGTAATTTGTTCATTTTGTGTAGCATTTTGTCAGTGTTGCCAGACTAGGAATTTTTTTAAATTCAGATTATTTGACTATCACCATTTTCTAAAATATCATAATGCGGCTTATTTTTCAGAATTTTTAATCTATTTCTATATAGGTCAAATATTTCTATTTCAAAAAAAACGGTGACAATCAACAATTTGGGCACAAAACAGCCCCCAATCTGGCAACACTGCTTTTGTCTAACCTTAAATGTAGAATGAATCATTCTACTCCATGTGTCTAACGCAGGTGTCTCGTATTTTAGGATATGTTATGCAATATGCCTAGCAGGACATGTATTACAACATAACCAAAAGAGTACTGAAACGGCTGTAACATGCAGAAATGGTCATTGGAACCCGAGAACCTCACAGTGCGTACGTAAGTATTACTTAAATTTGTAGAATATTTATTTTACAATCTCCAGAGACCCGAGTAAAATTACATCTTACCCCTAATTCAGATTAGTAATATTTATGTTACTTAACTGTTTAATGTTTACAATGGAATAAGAAATTTAATACAGTGAAACCTCCCTGTGCGACCATCTCCCTGAACGGCCATTTTTTCATGGAACGAACTTTATTCCCATAGACTCAATACTAATTTTACCTCCATTCAGAGACCATTCCAGCTGCACTCCTTCCTTGTGTGACCCATTGCTTTGAAGAAAATGAAACAAATTCCGTTTTTCCTGGACGCTTGAAGAAAGTTTTATTAGAAAAATAATTCCGGAGAGCGCATTATTCAGCAAACTTCAAAACCGAGCTTAGAATTTTTATTTATTCCGGTAACTTTTAAGTGTTTAAACACTTTTGTGCTTTTTTAGGCAATGAATTTAACTCTGATAAATTAAGGATGACAGTCAATAAACTCTCCTGCCCTATTCTGTCAGGAAACTCTCAAAGAAATAGATAAATTAATGAAATCGTCATTATTTGTTCCCGTCCAAAAAAAAATTGCTTTTATGTATTGAACTTTGAAAGTACTTGGAAACAAAAGTTATAAGAGATAAAACCATAAGATCAAAGCAAACGTCAATGTATTCATTTTTTAAACTCTGCAGTAATTAACTTATGTAATTAACTTTTGTTTTGATACTTAAATTTTCATATTTTTTTCCTAATGTGAAAAATAAATTTTAGTAAGGGGGATAGTAGACTTCTTCCCTCGCATAGAGTCATCCCTTCAACGTTACCATTTATGACGGAGAAACACATTTAATTCACCCCTGGTTATCCCATACCCGGTACTGCTCTCGAGAGTTAAACATATGTGGTAAATACTTACGCGTCCTGGCAACAGCAAAATTTTATGAGTTTTCAAATGAGATTCAATCGTTATTTTTAAAAATCTATCTCAACAATGAAAGATTTGCTAAAATAATGTAAAGAAACTAGTGAAGAGTTACCATAATTGGTAATTGATTGGAAACATCATTTTAACCATAAGATACCACACTTGTTGCAAACTTACCCCCTTAATTCTCGCTCCCGTGATATTCACGGGCTGTCTCTTTTATTCAGACTGTTTGATTCCCACCAATTTTATAAAATGGTGTAATTGGCTTTATTATGGTTTCATTTTACCTGTCATCAAATAAGTTGAATATTTCTTTTTAAAAACAGTTGGTGCGAATAAGCAATTTGAATCTTAAAACCGTAATTTAATGCGATCGTTAAGGGGTTAAACTAAATTCTGTCAACGAGAAGACAGATCTCAATTTTATGTTCAACATTTAATTAATTCCTTTTAAGTGAAATCGCTTTTGATTTTTTTTTTCAAATTTAAAATGCTATCACAGCTATGAAAAAAATCAACAATTTTATTTGTGATTGTCTACACTGTTATTGCATAACTGACAACTATTACGCTTTTCCCTCCAACTGTATTTGAACAGAAAGATTTGGTTTTTTAATAATAAATTTTCACGAATAACCATTTTAAGGGCGGTGGTTCATTTTTGGACCACTTAACTTTAATTCCTAAATGCCACATTAGCAACAGAATACTGAAATGAAATTTTTCCTTTTATTAAGAACGTGAACAAAAGCTTTTGCTTATTTTGAAATTAATTTGTTTGAAAATTCTGGTGTGATTCAATCATTTAAAACCCGTTCGGGACGAGTGACCGGTATTCGTGCTGGCCTCGTTTGCACTTTCGTACCGCGCGACGGGTATGCGTGCCGCCGTTTTTGGCACTCGCATCCGGAGCGACTGGTATTCGTTCCACACAGTTGGAACGTTTTATTCCAGAAAGTTTAACTCAGAAAAAATTTCGTAATCAAATTTGAATATACATTTGGGAAGAACATATTTCCTTCCGTCTAGGAAAGCAAATGGAATCTATTAATATATTTTTAATCCATGTCAATTCAATTTTTTTCCATAAATGGCTGCAATGAAAAAAAAAGTGTTTTTATTTCACATGCATCTATTTATGCTTGTGAAACGTGATTTTCTTTCTATCATAAATATTTTATGCGTCAAATGAAACTTTATTTTTTGTTTATCAGAAATTTGTCTACGTCACTTGGGAAAAGGAATGGTTTAGTCAGCTGATCAACTCTAAGCTTATGATATAAGCTTCACGTACGCATATGGCTAGGTTTCCAGTTGATTCATTTTCAATTACTTCTTTTCTACTTTTATCTCGATTGGAAATTATATATTTGTACGTCGTGGTGATTAATAGTTTCGGACTTTCGTTCATTTAGGAGGAAAGCGGGAGGCCTATTTATATTTGTATTTTGTTTCAACAAGGGCTGCTAGGCAGTTTAAATATTTGCGGATGCTTGTTCAAAATATTTTTGGGACCGTCAAATTAAGAAAACTTTTGTGCGCTCTTCTTGTTCTTTTTATTCCCTTCGATAATTATTCACACCGTTTCAAATAATTCCGTCTTAAATTATCTACATTTAAGTATCTTATTTTACAAACTCATTAAAATGTCTAAAAACGCATGTATTTGACTGAATATATGGAATACGATTGTGAAAAACATTTAGTAAAAGAAAAGAAAATGTATGAAATTTATGTATTTTCAGAAAGTAAAATTTAAGAGGGTGGTGTGATTCTAACACAATCATTGAACTCTGACATTTTGATAAATGTTCGCAGATTTTAAAGTTAATAGTTTCAATTAATAGTCAGTTTGCCCTTATAATTGAATACATTTATTTTATTTCGTTAATATTTCCATTTTATAAAATATTTTTAACATTAACGGTATTTTTTATCAATATATTTAAAATTATTATTCAGTTTTAGAAATTATTAAAAAATATTATTCAATACTTTTAACCTCATAAATTTATTTATATGTTTAAATATATACATGTATATAATATATTAAAAGATGTTTATAAAGATATTTTAACATAAATAAATTTTTGGAAGAATGTATTTCAAGTTATTCAAGTTTACACATTATCATCAAACATTCTTTACTTGATATTTCGTTTTATTATTCGTATTTGATAGTTCGTATATTAGTCGTATATGATATTCGTTTGCTATATGTATTATTTCTTTTATTTTCAAAAATATTTTTACCATCGACAACTTTTTAGAAATGTTTATTTTAAAAATTTAAAGTATAATTCTATTTATATTCAATATTTTTTATTTTAAAGATATTTTATGATTGATTATATATTTACATGTAAATTTTGAATTTTCATAAATATTTAAATTAAATTAAAAGTTTTCAAACTATTTTTATGTCTGTCTGTAAAATAAGTATTAAAAAGATGCATGCAGAAGTTGCTTGCAAGTTTTATTTAATTATTTTTATTTGTGTATAAATCAGCTTTTTAAAAATACTTGTCTTATTTACGAAATGTGTTAACAATTATTTAGAAACTAAACTATTATTTTTCTAAACAAAACTATTCTTTATTTGAGCAAAACATTTCATATGTTGTTGTATTAAAGGAATGTAAGTGTTTTGTAATCATATAATATTATTTTTTAAACTGAAAAACGTGTTTAAAACATGCATTATATTTGTTTAAAAAGTCATTTTTACATTAAAATATCCGAGAAAATATTTCAAATTTTTGTGTAAATATATATAATAACAACTTATTTCATGTATGTGCATTTCAAAATATTACATGGAAAAAGGAATCTTTTATAATTTTTTGAAGAACTCTTTAGAACTCTTTACAAGAATTAGGCTTAGTTTCGCAAAATCCTTTGGCCCAGAAGATGAAATCCAATTTTCTCTTCCGTCATCAGATGCGCAGTTATAAATGCGCGCCCCGTCGCGAACAGGTTAAGAATATCACGAATAGCAGTACCTTGCCCCTTAACACCTTGAGGGGCGGTGGGATATATTATATCCCACCTACGATTAATGAAGATTTGCACCAGGAAAATTTTATTAAACTTTACTTTTCTAACTTTGGTGGAAAAAAGTCGAAAAATTGCTTTTCCTTATTTTGCAATAAATTTTTTGAAAGATTCCGGAGTGAATTCGACATTACAGTAACGCAATTACTTGCCCCTCAAGGGGTTAAAGGTTTAAAGAAAACAAATTTTTACTTTCAAAAATAGTGGTAGAAGAAAAAGCGTAAAACATAGTAGCTATGCTAATCTAGTTAAATTTCCTTGAGACACCTGAAATATATTTACTATTATTTTCTTATTTCAGTTAGTAATGCTTGCAGATTAAAACTTGTTGACGCTGGAGAAGTCACGTGCAAAGCCAGTACGAATAGTTTTAAATGTCATATCACATGTTATTCTGCTAAACGCTCCACAAGTACATATACCTGTAACTCAAAAACAAAGACCTGGTTTCCACATTTACCCAAATGTGCAAAACCCAAAAGTAAGTATTGGTTATTGAAGGCATTGTGAAATTTGTTGTCATATGTTTGCCTTATTAACACTAAAAAAATCAGGAAATTTAACTGGAGTATTATAAAAATATTTTACACCAGAATTTTTATTTAAAACTGCTTAAATTATTTGTTAACCACTTCAACGGCGGCCCCGAGATAAGTCGGGGGGCAAAAGCACTATTTCCCTATACCCATCACCGGCGAAGTGGTTAAACTTTTGGTTATTATTATTTATATATGTTAACTGCTTCCCTTACCAATTTTCTTGGAAAAAAGTACAAAAAATTATCATATTTTTTTATTCTGTTATTTTTAATTAGGGGAGACCGGGGCTAGTAGTGACATTTTCGACAGTTTTGATATTAGCCGTAAGATTTGAACTGAAGCGAAATATTTAGTGTATCATATAATTAGAGAAAATCTTGCGTAACACATTTATAAAACTACTATTAACATTATCAACGTTTTCCATAACACCAAATGAACTCTGCGTAACCTCGAAATTTGTCACTACTGGAGTATTACAAAACTGCGGGGGAAACCCACACTACGGGGCAAATTGTGACATGCTTGGGGCACATTGTGACACATAAATGACACATACAAGTACATTGTAACATATACAAATTATGTAAGAAAGGCGATTAAATGGGATATGTTAAATCAAGAATAAGAAATTTATTCATTTATAACGTTCTTAACACAATAAAACACTTCCATGTTTTAATAATATTGTAAATCAAATGAAAATAAAATAGTTAAATAGTTAACACTTGTAAATTCTTAGTCCTTTATAAAGATACTTTCAGAGACACTTAGCAATAAAAAAAAACTGTCTTAATCAGGAAAGAAATAAAAAGTAAGCCAACACTAATCTTTGGCGATATTGATCTTTGACTCGGTAGCCTACTACAGGGGTGTCCAACTGTGGCCCGTCGGATACCACTAAAATTTTAAAGAAATAGTCGACAAGTTGAATCGCAGCAATTCAACGATTAGATAAGGCAAAGATATCTGTAAAATGTTAGTGGTATCCGGCGTGCCACAGTTGGACAACAGTGGCCTACTACAACGTTTAGGCCTATATCCTATGTTTTTAATCACTCATTGTCATCGCTTGTTTCAGCGTCTGATTTGCAGTTAATACAAATATAATAAGGTTCATTTTTGGTACATTTGACATGCGCCCATCTTTTACATGTCATGCACTGCACTCAGTATTTTCCGAGTCTAGGAATTTCATATTGCTCCAAGCAAACTAGACATAAGCAATTTTCGTCATCTTCAGAGATATCATATACTTGCTTCTCCCTTTTTTTCAATAACCTAGGTGTAATTTTTTATGCACTGCTTAGCCCTTCCATACAGTTCCTTTTCTGCTTTTTCTTCTTCAATTTGTTTTCTGCGCTCTTTTGCTTTTTGTTCTGCTCGAATTTTCTCTTTTACAGGTATGCTTGTTAGAATGGCAGATTTCAAACATTTACGAATAGATCGCTTGCCTTTTCGAGGTCCTGTTTTAGGGAGTGGTCTTATTTCTGTAAGACTTACCACTGACACATTGCTATTATAAATTGTCATAGAATCATCTAATTCAATGAGATTTCTTACTTCTGAAGACGCTCCTGCAATCTCACCATTATTGATTAAAGTTCTTACTGAAGTGCTTGGTTTATTAACAGTTTAATATTTACTAATTTTTTTTTCATTGTCATTCTGGTCTTTAACTCTCTCATGTTTGATGGATAACGGTCGATCAGTTACTGAGGAACATATGAAGTTAAAATTATCAGGAAAATTATTCTGGGGTAAGTAGTGACACTGTCACAACGTGCCTCTTGGACTTCGTCACAACTAGCCCCGCATTACGCCATTTTGAACTTTATTCATTAGTTACCGAAATGCTGGCATGATTAACAAATGAAATACATAGAATGACAGATCAAAATATAAGCATTTAAATAATGTTAAGGAAGTTTACATACCACAGTATCGCTAGTGGCAATGACTATTCCAACGTAGGTCGTAAAATTTACTTTTACGATAGGAAACAAGATAAATATTTTTATCTCGAAAACAACGGAATGCTGTACTTCAAAACATACGCAGCACACTGAGACAATCAACCTTTTCACTCACATGACGCGACAGGTGTTGCAACCTATTGGCTCAGTCAGGAAGCTCGATGACACAACTTGCCCCTGGCACAACTAACCCCGGTCTCCCCTACTCATTTTTTAATTCTACTTCGCACCACTTTCTCAAAACAAAAATCTTTGACATGCAGTTTGGCAACATTTGCAAGAGAAATATCCCAAAATATTTATTTTTTTTAAATAGTGGTGCGAGTAGAATAGAAAAACAATCGCCTTTGGCAGCCCTGTATGCCCGAGTATTCTCGGGATGATAATTGTTTGCACTATATACGAATCCGAGATAACTCTGGATAATAAGGGAAGCGGTTAAACTTATTTTATTTTTTAAAGAAATTTGGTTCGAACAGAAATATATTCGTAGTCTCATCATTGAATATATGATATATCGTCGGTACCATGTCAAACTACCCAATATGAAAACAGTGTTGCCAGTGGGCTACGTTTTTTAAATTGAGATTTCTTGCACTAGATAAATTTTAACACAGTTATTCTAATTGGTAAATAAATCATATCAGATGTAAATTTCCAACTGGGCGAAAAATGTCCGGACCAGGATTCGAACTAGGGATCTCTTGGCTGAAGCCGCCAATGCTCTACCATCTGAGCCATTCCAGACGAATCTGATGGACCTTTTTCACCCAGCTAACCTTATTAATAATAGCATCTGTCTGAAATCGGGTTCAGTTCAACAGACTAAATTGCAGGTAATGGAACTCCAGAAATCCCTGGATACGTAATTACACTAGATTAATTTTAACACAATTATTCTAATTGGTAAATAAATCATATCAGATGTAAATTTCCAACTGCGTAAAAATGTCCGGACCAGGATTCGAACCAGGGGAAGCCGTCAGTGCTCTGACATCTCAGCTAACCCGGACGAATCTGATGGAACTTCTTCACCCAGCGAACCTTATTGATTATAGCATTTGGTCTGAAATTTCGTTCGGCTCAATAGAATAAATCACAGGTGATAGCTCAGATGGTAGAGCATTGGCGACTTTAGTCAAGAAATCGCTGGTTCGAATCCTGGTTCGGACATTTTTCGCCCAGTTGGAAATTTACATCTGATATGAGACGTCTTGATTTTTAAAACTTCAAACTCCATGTCAAACTATCCAAAATGAAAACAGTGTTGCCAGTGGGCTACGTTTTTTAAATTGAGATTTCTTGAACTAGATTAATTTTAACACAATTATTCTAATTGGTAAATAAATCATATCAGATGTGAATTTCCAACTGCGTGAAAAATGTCCGGACCAGGATTCGAACCAGGGGAAGCCGTCAGTGCTCTGACGTCTCAGCTAACCCGGACGAATCTGGTGGAACTTCTTCACCCAGCTAACCTTATTGATTATAGCATTTGGTCTGAAATTTCGTTCGGCTCAATAGAATAAATCACAGGTGATAGCTCAGATGGTAGAGCATTGGCGACTTTAGTCAAGCGATCCCTGGTTCGAATCCTGGTCCGGATATTTTTCGCCCAGTTGGAAATTTACATCTGATATGAGACTTCTTGATTGGCACCACTTTTCTAAAATGGTGAAATTCCCCTTGTTTTCACCTTAATTAACCTGTCATTAAATAAGGATAAATAAGTTGAGTTTTACTATTTCAAAAAAGTGGTGCCAATTAAGAAATCTGAATTTAAATAAGTAGCCCACTGGCAACTCTGTTTTCATGTTGGATAGATTGACATGGTACCGACGATATATCATATATTCAAGGTATGACCCCTTGAGTTTTAACCTTTTACAGACCAATGATGATAATTGAAAGCATCCAAATTTTTCCTAGCTTGAATCTAAAATTGCATAAATTATACATCTAGACCCTTTTAACGATTTCACAACCTAACAATAGTGCATATGTTTACATTTACTATTATTATGAGATTACAATTATTATTTTTATTATTTCTATTCAGTAGTGGTAATACACTTAATACAGTGGTAAATGCCAGAAGCGAATCCTGCTACCCAATATATACAATCGTGGGGGAAAAAATGTAAACACCACCTACTAACTCTGCAACAAATTACTGTAGAAAAAAGTTACTGGTATCAAATGATTGGAAATAAAGTCTATGTCTAAATGATGTATAAAAAATTTGCTTAGGGGGACATCCACATACCTAAACGAACCCAAACTTAGCTTTTTTTCAATAGGAATACCCAAGATTGGCACCATAAATTAATACTACACCATTAAATTAGACTAAATACAAATTTTCATGAAATTCATACGAATAGTTTGAGAGAAATTAATAATTTTAAAATGAGCCTACTTTAAGGACTGCATTCAAATTGAAGTTCGGTACTCGATTGGTGAAAGGCTACAGAATGACTATGTCACTTCTATTAATGTATAATTTCTTGCTAATATGACCATTTCACTGGCTTAATATATTTCGACTATTGCTAGCCCAAATGGTTTAATAAAAGGAATAAAATTTATATATTTTTTCGAATTATGCTTTTCTGCATATCATAGATAGCCCCTTAAACCATAATTTTGCCGTTTTTTAAGCATAATTCGAAAACTACTTAGAGAGAAATTTTTCAATTGAGATTTCGCATAAAGCAGGACATATAATAAATATAAATCTATCAGGTTGCAGGTTGCAATTCGTATTTTTTTTTCGAATATCAATTTCATAATTCGTGTTATAAAATTTTTAAAATTACAAATTAATGTATTTATGTTAGGGGTTTTCAGTGATGGAACAGTGTAGCAGCAGAAAATTAATTGACACCGCAAAATTTTATTAGTATTCTTCATTTAACTTCAGGACAGAATTTCTGAGATTTTTGAAAAAGAATACTATAAAAAATTAGTGTTGACAATCGCTCAACTGCTTTACCACTGTTCCTTCACTGGGTTTTTAATATTACAACCACATAAAAAAATTATTACATTAGGATTATAATTTCAGGAGTTATTAATAAAAAGATATATGATAATGTTATTTAACATTAGAAGCTCTAAATTTTGAATGTTTATAATTCAAAAACTTATCCTCCAAATGACATGAAATTTCGTTTCTAGGCATAGTTTGAACAGATTTAAAATATGTTGTCAAAATTGAGTTTTACCTTTGAAGGAAACAAAGATTGTCTGGTATTCCATTGTAGATGGATAATTAGTTATAGAGTTAGTAGGGGGTGTATACTTTTTTTTCCACGGCTGTACATGCTCTGTCGCAACATTTTTTACCACGTTATATAATTCTAAAAGCTTTTTAGAAAATTTAATAAAGATATTCTTAGACATGATTGCTATATGAAAATCTCACACATAAGTTTACTGGTGTTTAATAATATATGAAAAATATAACTTGAAATAATAAAATCTTTGGCACTGTTAATTAAAGAAAAAAAAATCTGTGATATTTGCATATGTTACTTACTTGACACAGTGTTTACATAGAAAAACTAAAACTTTTAGCTCTCTAGAACTATATAAAAATGTAGTTATCCACATTTGAGATTGTAATGTCTGTATTTATAATTTTATGTTTATATACCAATTTCAGTTATTATTTCACATTTTAAAGACCATTTCACTCACTGTGATACACACAGGTCTGTTTCTATAAAATATATTAGACGTAACATTTAGAAAAATATATTAGACGCAATATTTTAAAAAATATTCATGAGTTATAAAAAATTCGTTACAATAACGTTTTCGTTCCTACCGGAACATCCTCAGTTGTTTGACTGAAAGTCTTTCGCAAACAACTGAGGATGTACCGGAGAGGAGTGAAAACGTTATTGTAATGAATTTTTTATAACTCATGAATATGTTTTTTAAATGTTGCGTCTTATGCATATTTTTAAATGTTACGTCTAATATATTTTATAGAAGCAGGCCTGTATGTATCACAGTGAGTGAAATTGTATTTAACCCTTTCAGGGGCAAGGTACTTCAATTCGCAAAATACTGAAATGAGTGAATGGCACCAGAATTTACATGCAAATGTATTTCAAAATAAGGAAAAGCTTTCGTTCACGTACTTTTTTTTTTTTGACACCCAGCCAGGACTCCAACCGTGAGGTTTATGGAACTAATGTCCTGGCGGGGAAAAAAACCCTCCACAATCCAGCTCCGCGCACTACCAAAGGACCGGGCAAACCAACGGCATATATAATAACAAAATAAATAACAAAAGCATAAACTCTTATACAAAATAAAACATAGCAACTCGCTATGATCAACAATATACAAAAAGCATTCGTTCACGTACTTAATAAAAGGAATTTTTTCATTCCAATATTCTGGTACCAATGTGGCATTTAGGGATTAAAATTAGGTGGTACGAAAATGAACCACCGCCCTTGAAAGGGTTAAAATGTGAAATAATGTATCTTGAACTAATTTATTTTAAAATTTTTATATCAGCTAATTTGGCGCATAAATACTATTAGAGTTTAAGTCAGTTTTGCTTCTCTTTTATGTATTTATTCATTTTTTCGTTATGTTGTTGCTCCTGTGTTCTTGTTTATGAAATATTTTTATTTAGTTAAATAAAAGCCCAAAATATTCTTTGTTACATTTATTTATTTTTAGAATTTAGTGATAACAACATACAAAAATATTATTTTAAGCAATGAACAATTAATTTAGAAAATTTATCAATCTGAGAAAATACAGAATATGAATTGAGTTTTTTTTTTTCTGACAAGTTAAATTATAAATTTGAACTTTGGCTTATCGAACTCTTATTTTACGAAATTCTCTTTTAACAATATTCTTTCTGGAACTTTGATTTTGTGGAAAGAGTACATTGGGAAAATCGTCTAGGTAACGATCAGAAATTTCTAATGAACGAGTTAATTTTAGAGAAGAATTTCAAAGTTCTAGTCGTCTCCTCAAATCAAGAAAACATATCAAGTCTTCAAGTCTGAAACTTTTGACTACAAAAGCGCAAGATTACCAACGGGGCAAACTTCCACCTGTAAATTCTAATAGAAATTTTCATCTTATATAAACGTCATATTCACGAAAAATTACCGCCAAGAATAACACAAAAATTTCTATTTTTTTTTCTGTTACTGGTGGAAGTTGACCTGTGCGTGGCAGACAGTCCTGTTCACCATTGCGCTACTGGGCCTCGGTATTCGAGTTCAGAGGGTTAACATCATATGAAATTGCACACTTTCACTTCAAAAACAGTATCATTGTTGCACAGTCTAATTAAAAGGGTCTTAACCCTCTGTCTACCAGAAGGGTCCAATGGACCCGACATGTATATTCAAAATATCTATTCAAACCAGAAAATTTCTTCAAAACAAACTAAATGTATAAATCAGACAATAATAAGTTAAATAAACAAATTAAATAGTTTTAAGTAAAAATTCTGGTGTAGAATGTTTTTATAAAACTTGAGTAAAATTTCCGGTAGTTCTAGGGTTAAAAATGCTCATTTTCGATAATTTCGAGAGTATCATTTTCTACTTTTCTAAAATTTTACTAGATTTATGGAAGTTATTCCTAAATACCTAAAGTATTTTGAATCTCCCTAGATTTCTGTATTTTTTCCTAGATCTGAGAAGAGAACGATAATGCTAATCCAGGGTTGCTACTTTGGCCTCCGTTTTTATTTCGAAATTTCGAATTCATACAAGAAATTACGAACAGTATTTCTGATTTTTTTAATTACAAACATTTTGTGATAACTTAAAGTAAAGTCTCTTTTTTAGGAAGTTCCTGTGTGAAATCGGAATTTCGAAGTTGGAGTCCAAGCCATTGTTGCCAGTCGGCTACTTTTTTTTAAATTCAGACTCCTTTACTGACATCACTTTTTTGAAATGGTAAAATCCGTCTTATTTAATGACCTATTCATTAAGGTGATAGCAAAGGGAATTTTGCCATTTCAAAAAAGTGGTTCGAATCAAGGAATCTGAATTAAAAAAAGTATCCCACTGGCAACACTGGGGCAAACTTGCAATCCTGTGTGAATCAATCGTAAGGATGATTGTATTTTGTAATATTTTTCCAATCTTTCGTTTACTTAAAATCATTCAATTATCAAAATACCTCGAACATAAATCTTTCGATTATCAAAATAACTGAAATGTAAATGATTCGATTATCAAAATATCCCATTTTATCCATGACTAGTTTCAAGTACATTTTAATCATGTTAAACTACTTCAACAATCATGAAGTGTATGTGAATTTTTTATACGCACTATACAGGGCTTCCACAGATCCTTGAATTTGTTTTATGTATTTTGAATGTTTTTTTTAATATCTGTATTTATGAAAAAAAATGTGCTAGGTTTTAACACAGTTTGCAACAAAAATTAGTTTCATGGTATGATTCTACAGATGTTGTAAGAAAAATCTTAAAGTAAGATTTTTCTTTGAAAAACATGTGATAGTCAAACAAAGGATCTTATTCCTTATTTTTTAGAAATTATATGCGTTGAATTTATCAGGAATTATATAGAAGTATATAAAATAAATTGATTAGAATACTATTGATAGGCATAGTGAGTTGATATTCGAATAAATCATTCGAGCATTCACACAATCATAGCTGCCAACATCCGTACTATTTTTAATCAATTTCAACAAGAAATTTTGTAAAAAAGAAAAGTGTTAAATTAAGACCCACATTAAAAAAAAAAATGTTATCATACCACATTTGTAACATTAAATACATGGTGTTTTAATGCAGCAGTTACAAGGGACATAGAGTACATCTAGACGATCGGAAATCACATAGAAATACATGGTCGGAAACATTTTCCTTGCGCAGTAGCGACGATCCAAAGAACAATAAAGAAAGGACACGAGCAGGGTGAGAAAACATGTTTGTTATTCTTAGTACAGCAAAAAACTAAAAAATAAGAACAAAAAGAGAGACAACGATCTTCATCAAAGAAAGTGCCCGAAATTACGACCCCGGGCGCTGCCATCGAAATACTCAAGGCCATAGGACACGAGTTCACGTCATCACTAGTATTGAAATTCACACCGGAAAAAATTTAATATCAATTTTATCTTACTTCCTTTGGGTATATCTATCATCTTATAAAACAATAATAACTATTTAAACTTACTGGTGAGAATTTGGAATCCCCCAATAACAAATCAGCCAGATACAGCAAAACTGTGGCATTCCGCATCTGGCTGAATTTTTGTTTAGGGATTGCGAATTCTCACCATTAAGTGATAATAGTTATTATTGTTTTATAAGATGATAGATATACCACAAAAGAAGTAAAAAAAAAATTGGTATTAAAATTTTTCTGGTAGGAATTTCAATACTAGTGAGAAGTCGATCGATTGCAGATGACGTCACAACTCGTGACCTCTGTCCTTGAGTATTTCGATGGCCGGGCCTTAATGTAGGCCTCACATCTCCGGCGCATGGAAGATCTAATGTTCTCAAAAATACCGGGCGTGTCCCGGACTTCCCCAGTTGCTGCCACGATGTGTGCAACAAGTTCCTTAGCACTTTACAGCATTTGTACGGCAGTTTTGCAATACTAAGAAATATAAACGAGTTTTCTCACCCTGGTTGTGTCCTTCCTTCCTTGTTCTTTGTGTCATCACTACCGTGCCAAGAAAGCGTTTCCAACCATGCATTGCTATGTTATTTCCCATCCTCTAGAAGTACTCTATCTCTCTTGTAACTGATGTGCTGAAACTCCCTGTATATTGTATTAGATATGGTGCCTTTTTTATTATATAAGCGTAGCCTACAGCGGCAGTTTATTTTTTCTAGCCCAGGAACTAATTGGATTTTTTCTTTTCTGTTTCGTTCAATTATTATGGCAAACTTAATTTATATTATATTTTCTGTTAAATATTCCTTCTTTATATTTTTCCTTAAATTAAACATTTTAATTTTTTTAATTATTCATTCTTATGTAGCTTTATACTACAATTAAACATAATTTTTCAAAGGCTCATTTATGACACTTGAATATAAAGTTGCACCGCAACTATGGAATCTGTTATGACGATGCGAAGAGCTTTTGCCGAAGAGCCCGGGACCTATGTCCCACATCCCCGGATACTGAACATATGAGGTTGTTGACAAGGCAGCAGTAAAAAAATAAAAAGAGGGTTTGAGACTAACACTTAGGTTCTTGAGTTCAACAAACAAAATAAAAAGTAAAACAAGTTGAAAATTGCACCTCAAAAGCGGAAAATGAAGTGCGTTCGTGCTATAACTAGTTTTATAAACATTTTTTCACCGCATATTGTACTTAATGAATATTTTATTGCAATTCATAAGTGCATATCAATTTCAATTCAAGTACATATCAATATAGTCTTTAAAAAGGCACTTTGCAACGCCATAATAAGGTCCCAACAACTGAGATGAAGTATTTCAGCGTTGGCTAAAAATAAAAACATTTAAAAGAACATTAATAACCCTTTAGTGCGCAGCTTTGCATATATGCAAAAAAGACTGTTTTGAATTTAATAGATTTTTTTATTCGTATATACCTAATTCACTCCAGAAAATTAAAATAGCAATATTTGCTTTAAATAATAACAGACTTTCCGCTTCAGTTAAATAAAGCGAAATTAACCATTGAACATTTCTGGTGTAAAGTCAGATTATTTGGACTACGTAATTTCTAGAACGTATTCTATCATGGGAATTAAAGGGTTAAATAAGATAATGTCTTAAAATGGGGATGGAAGCAATACAGATATTTTAATATCTGTATTGCAAAGCGATATAAGTAAGTGTCCTATCTTAAATGGGAGAGGTAACCGGGAGATTAAAGGGGAAGTCACATCAATCAAAGTCGCACGCCACGTAGCGGACGGGGTTAAACTACAGGAAGATGCCTAACTGTTTTCTTACGCCACACCACTAAAATTGTAAAGTTTTTTCACCTTGATTAATAGCTGAAATACGTCTGACAATGCGAAGAAAACCTCGTGGTTTCAAGTGCATCTAGACGCCCCTCTCGCTACGCCGTTATTTTTCAGTAAATGTAATAAACAAATTTCAGTTCCATGAGTGACTAAAGATATTGAAAATATGCGCAGATGGTAGATATCTTGACACGAGGCTAATGAGAAAGACAGGCTACCGCGGTGGGTCCGATTCTTCTTTTTTTACAGACCGCTGGAGTCACGTGATGCTTTTTTCGCACAACTTCATTGGTGCATTCGAGCATCACGAGACTCCAGCGGTCTGTAAAAAAAGAACAAGCGGACACACCGCGGTAGCCTGTCTTTTTCGTTAGCCTCGATCCTGACATATATGACGTCACACTAAAATCCCGCGTGTGGATTATCATCCCGTCCACAAGATGGCGCAACTGAGTTAATTTACGCCCGATTCCAGTATTAAATTTTTACGCTTACTTACAACGCTTTGGATTCTGTATTGCTTCCATAATTTTTTTGTCAAGAAAATCGCTGGTTTCAATTAATTAAAACAAAGGACACGAATATTGACAATTGAATTTATAAGGTATTAAATAAAATTTTGTGGGGTTTTTTTATTTGAAAAAAAATTGGGAGCTTTGCAGTAGGAATTAAGATACTATAGCCGTAACATGAAAACTAGCAATTCTGCAGGATTGCGGACATTGAGACATTTCCTCGGCATCAAATGAAGTACAACATATAAAAATTTCCTATAAAATTTCTGCGTGGACATATTATTGATAAAAAGTTTACAGCGATTAAATAATATTTGATTTCTTTTACAGGTTATTCTCCAAATTTATGGACAGAAGACGGAAACGGGTATGTAAGAAAAATGGTTCATTATCAGCCAGGGCGAAATGGGCATGTATTGCCAGGAAGAAGTGGATATTTTCAAATAGGAAAACACGGACATCCCGGAAGAATTGTATTTTATCCACGGGGACATACAAACAGGCCGAAAATCGGGCCTGTGAAAAAAGGACCAACATTAATACAGAAAAACGGACCAACTATAATACAGAAAAAAGGAAGAAATGGGCATCATCAGACAGGAATTAGTGGATATTTTCAACCAGGGGGAAAGGGACGTCCCGGAAGAATTTTATTTTATCCCCAGGGACATACAAACAGGATGAAAATAAGACCAGGTAAAAAAGGACCAACTATAATTCAGAAAAAGGGACCAACTATAATACAGAAAAAGGGACCAACTATAATACAGAAAAAAAGGACGAAATGGACATCATCAGTCAAGAAAAAGTGGATACTTTCAACCAGGAGGAAAGGGACGTCTCGGAAGAATTGTATTGTATCCACGGGGACATACAGCAGGCTGAAAATCAGACCTGTGAAAAAAGGACCAGGTATAATACAGAAAAAAGGACCAGGTATAATACAGAAAAAAGGACCAACTACAATACAGAAAAAATTCCTTCAGAAAGTTAAGGCTTCCCCTAGAAAGGTCTATGGTTTTGAATTTACTGTCGAATGAGTCAAATAATTTTGAATGATTTAGAATTATATGTTTTCTAAAACCTAAACACCCCGCTATTTATATCCTTATTAGGATCCGTTCATATACAATTCAATATATACTTTGTTCCTAATTCTTGACGAAATAATTTTTTATGTGCGGATCTTTTTCTCACTTAACACTAGAACGTCCGGAAGGTTGGTTGGTTGATTTTTTGACGGCCAATTATCTACTCTAAAGATATAGGCCCGAGGGGAGAGTGCCCTCCGTGGGGGTCTTTCTAAGGGAACCTAGCCCGTATTTACGCATGGAATTCCATGGCTCGAAGAAAACCACGAAAACTCCAAACGATTAGGCCGACGGGCGCGATTGGGTTCGAACACAGCACCTCCCGTCTACCAGCTTCGAGAGCAGAACCTCTCAGCCACTGGTGGTGCGAACGCCCGGAAGGAGTCGATCCGATTCCGACCATATGATTAAATGAAACTCGAACCAGAAATTCTTTCATAAAATAAGATAAATTTAAACAACGCAGATTTACGTTTAATAAATCAATCAAATAATTTTAAATAAAAATTCTGGTGTTAAATATTTTTGTGAAACTTCAGTAAAATTTCCGAGCGTTCTAGTGTTAACTTCTTCGCGAGAAGCGTCTTTTAGAGAATTTTTAATCTTTTATCATCGGTATTTCAAAACAGAAACTTTTTACTAATTGAATATGGGAAATGCCATGATTGAATAAGGTAAAATTTACAATAAAAAATTACTGGTGGGAATAATCAAGGATTCTGATCATCTCATGCGTCAAGTATACTTGACGCTCGTCCTGATGGGTTTAACCTCTTGCGCTGCAAATTAATTGGCAGAAGCCCGTGACTATCTCGTCCATATTTTAGAAAAATATTTCACGCCAGAATTTTTATTTAAAATTATTAACTTACCCATTTATCTAGTTTTTTTTTCTTAGTGTCCTTTAAACTAGTTTTATATAAAAAAAAATTCTGGTTCGAACCGAGATATATTCATTTGGTAGCAGTCAAAATGACTGCTCGCGGGCTTTCTACTGTTGATCGAAGGGACTTACATATTACGTCTTTCCAGCGCAAGAGGTTAAGATCTACTGGAGCAATATCCACTTTTATTCAGTTGTTTACAGTTCTTGATTACAATTATAATTTACAGTTATTTAGCCTGTAAAAATACCATGCAATTTTAATATTTTTAACTCTTTCCAACATAGTTGAGAAATGTTTATGATTTTTCTTTCACCAAGCTCTAATACTCGTAAATATGCTCCTATTGCTATGTAATATTGATATGATATTCAAGATTACTAACGAATGTTCGGCTTTAAAAATGAACTGTGGAGTCTTTGTCGTTCGTTTACAGTTAAACACTAAAGATTTCTGTCTCATTAAAATCTAAAATGAAAAATTGTTTGCTGTACTGACCTTTTCCTCAAGTAAGAACTACCGGAGCAATATCCACTTTTATTCAATTGTTTACAGTTCTTGAGTATACAGTTATTTAGCCTCTTAAAATACCATGCAATTTTAATATTATTAACTCTTTCCAACATAGTTGAGAAATGTTTATGATTTCGGTTTGACCAAGCTCTAACACTCGTAAATATACTCCTATTGCTATGTAATAATTACATGATATTCAAGTTTACTAATGAATGTTCGACTTTAAAAATGAAGTGTGGAGGATTTGTTGTTCGTTTACAGTTAAACTCTAAAGATTTCTGTCTCATTAAAGTGTATAATGAAAAATTGCTTGCTGCACTGACCTTTTTCTCAATTAAGATCTACCGAAGCAATATCCACTTTTATTCAATTATGTGCAGTTCTTGAGTACACTTATAATTTACAGTTATATACCCTCTAAAAAATAACATGCAATTTCAGTATTTTTAACTCTTTCCAACGTGGATGATAAAGGATTACGATTTCGGTTTGACTGTCATTTGTATATGTCGGGCATTCTCACAATCTTTTGACTTTTGGGGGAAAAAAAATCTGGCGAAATTAAACTTACTAAAATAACATTTTAATCTGATAGACGAATACCTTAATGATTCAAAATAAAGAAAAAATGGTCAGCAGCGAAATTTTTTTATTTAACTGAGTTAAACTTACGTTATGGAAAATAAAACTTTGCGTGCTTAATTTTCCTTACCATTTTACTACTAAAACTTTTTATTTTCTTCGAAATTTTTACTTATAATGAATTTGCATAGTACCAACAGGACACTCAAATAAGAAATAATAACAATGTAGTATTCTTAGTACAAAATTTTGGTATAACATTGTCTTAAAGGGGTATTAAAGAAGGGACGGTAAGGTAAAAAAGGGGGACGGTATAGAAAATTTATTATTTCTAAATAATTAAATTTCTCACGAGTGAGTATTTGTTTTATATATATCCTTTAATTTTCATTGTAGTAACTGAAAAAAAAATATTACATGATAAAAATTGCAGTAGATCATAATGCAGTAGATAAAGGGTTAATATGCGAATCGAATTTTAACTAATTCTGGAATTTCAGCTGTGAACTCGATTAAGTTTGTGCTGTTGCCTCCCGGTCTATATGCAAAATATAAGCGAATTGTGAATATCTAATTTTCTATGTTACTCCCAGCAAAATTGATTAAATATTAGTCCTACTGTCATGTATTGTAGGAAATGTGCAATGATCCTTCTGAAAACATAATGTAGCAGATGTGAAACATATACCGTCAACCGGGCCTACTTTGGTCCTTGCAGGATGGTTACTTTGGTCCATCCCATAAAACAAGGTTTTATTCTTTGTATTGAACAAACAATACAAGATTATTTGGAGTTTTTGCCCTTTAAAAATATTTAATACCGTACTATAGGGTATATAGCAACTGGTAGAGAGTACACTAAATGTCTCCCCCTCTTTATTCATAACTCCATTTTTGGACCTAGTGTTGCCTGGTGTGTCCGTAAATCGAGGCTCCAAACGCTCTGGACACCAGTATTTTAAAGTAACTTTCTTCGCCTTACCTAATGGCAGAATTATCTGCGATTAAGGATAGCGAAATAAAATGCAAGAAATTAGTGGTCTCCAGCCCATTTGGCGAGCTGATTTAAGCAGGAAACCTGGCAACACTAGTTGGACCGGTCTGGTAGGCGGAGGGTTAATGAACTCTTTCCCACAAACGTGGTATCGGTCAAAAAATTTCATTCGTGGAACAAGAAGCAATAACATTTAAAGCTCTTCTCAAAGCCAAACATGCAACTTTCTGAGACATTTTTAAAATCATTTATGTTCGCAAAAGCATTAAATTGACAAGTAAACTTGTTCAGAAACTTTGTAATCGAATTGTTTTTTCCACTTTTCGGTAAAATCAGAAGATCTTTCAGAAGCAAAAATTATCTCGTTGCGTGGTCTACTATCTCACATGTTAACACTTGGACGCCCGGAAAGAGTCGATTCGACTCCGACCAAAGGGTTAAATGTCCATTGGAGCCAGAAAATTTTTAATAAAATAAGTTAATTTAAATTCGCACAGAAATGCGTTAAATAAATCAGTTAAATAATTTTAAATAAAAATTCTGGTGTGAAATATTTTTATGAAAGTTAAGTAAAATTTTTGGGCGTTCTAGTGTTAAAGTAGTATTCATAGTAGTTGTAATGTCCGCCCTATTTATTCGCAGATGAAATCTGTCCTTAAATAAGAAGATTATTATACGAAAATCTTGATAACAAAAATATCAGAAAATGTGAAAGGTATACAAAAAGAAGGTACGGTACACTTTTTATAAGTGAAACAGTGGCGTAACCAAGTGAGGACTCCGGAGGCTATGGATATCACTATTTAAAAGAAAAAAAATTAGCCTTACTTAATCGCACAATTTTCAGTGATTAAACTTGACGAAAATAACTTTACCAAAAAAGTGGCATCAAGAACACCTGGACCACCACCCTGGCTACATCAAAAGGTGAACAACGTAAGTCCTTTATATCTTGAAACTACCTCATTGTTCTTACGCATTAATTTATTCAGAAGTTTTAAGGTGATACTGGTCGCTATCTATCTAAGGATAGATCATTTTTTCATTAAATAATGTAAATATTACTTTACAAATATTCTGGTAAACGGGCTTGAAAATCCTGGAAGCCTACGATCCCTGTACCTAAGTATTTTCGTTATCATTTTCAGTGAACTTAAATAATATTTCTTTCATTTTTTGTTTAACACATTGTCTGCGTCATGCGTCGAGATACGTTCTTACAGATTGGTGGTGGAAATTACTGATTGCATTGAAAAATTTTTAAAGAAGAAAATGCAAAGCGTAATTCAAGTGTAGTTGTTTTCGGTCGGTTGTAAATAACTTTAAATTTAAAGTCCCTTTTTAGGTGTGTTCATAATTATATAAATACGTAGCGTCTATAGTCACCGTTCGGTCCGTATATCTGTCCTTCTATATAAAGAGCAAATAATACTATATAAGAGAGCAAAAACTAACCAACCAAACGGTCTGAAATTTTAAATATATAATCGTTGCAAAATTTCTAGAGTCATTTCAAATTTTATGGAAATCGAATGTATGGTTTAATGACAGGGACAGTCAAAATTTTTCCGTTACATTACAGCCATAGGGAAAAAAGTATTTCAAGTGCACTTTGATGATGTTACAACCTTTCGAACAGAATGAAATTGATATGCACTTATGAAGTGCACTAAAATATACATTCAGAACAATATGCGGTGCAAAAAATATTTATAAAACTAGTTACAGTACGAACGCACCACATTTGCCACGTTTGACTTGCAATTTCCAACTTGTTTAACCCCTTGAAAGGCGGTGGCTCATTTTTGGACCACCTAATTTGAATTCCTAAATTCCACATTTGCACCAAATGTTTGGAGTAAAATATTTCCTTTTATCAAGTACGCGAAGAAAAGCTTTTAATTATATTCAGAGAAATTTGTTTTTTAATGCTGATGTTATTCAATGGTTTCAGAATTTTACCTCGTCTCTGAAAGGGTTAAACATATATTTCGGTCTTTCGAAAAATTGGCAGCATACATTGTATTAACACGTTCACTACGACCGTCTTTTACACTTATTTTAATGTTTCGAGACCAGTTGACATAAGCTTTTCCATAATGTAATTTTGACATAAATAATCGCTTAAAATTTCAGATTGGGTAAGGAGAAAATTCCATGTAAAAAAAACCTGCTTAAAATTTAAAGGTTCCGTGCGGCTTAAACGGCAAATAAACTTGTCGCTCATCGGGAATGGTTTAACCCATTAACCGCCAAAACTATAAAGTAGAAATTTTCATATCTCTTAGCCTGTATCAATACAGGTCCGATATACATTTATACTGCTATCAGCAGAGTAACTATAATCGTGCTATGGAAGATACCTGTAATAAAACTGTTTGATGAATCTTCATAAACCATAGAAAAGTCAAATATTGTTGACGAGAGTTCTTTATTTAAATTCTATTTCATTCAATGTATACTTCATAAAATTACAGCTTTAAGTTGAAAAATCTTCAGAGCCAACTTTGTTTAATCAAGTCTCAATCATTTGTCTAAGTAAATCATTAAAAATAACTTTGGTTAAAACAAGATTAAACTTCAATACACCTGGAGCTTTTCAAAACAGCTTAAATTTAAATCATAACTAAAACCGTTTTCTAAAAACATCGTAAAACTCACACTAAATATCCTACTGTAACTTAAACACAAACATCTTAAAATCATAACGATAACTTGAAAGAAACGAACAGAAAAGAGGGGGCGCCGCGTTTGATTAGCGAAAGGCAATTTATACCTTTTGAAGAAATTGAACTGGACAATTCCACTTTATAAAAAGGGTAGGCCTGAGAATAGTCGATTACGGAACAGCTAATTCCATCTATGAAACACTTAAGTTTAATGCCGGTTCTTTTAAATTAATTTATGTTTTAGAAAAGGATTGACATTATATCCTATGAACAGGGGTGTAAAAATCTAGGCGCCAGCAGGCAGTCTCCCACCACTAAATTTTATTCGTTATTTTTCGTCTAATATTTCGTCTAGATTTTTTGCAAAAACGCTGATTAAATTTAACCGAAGAAAACTATTAAAATTTAGTGGTGAGAAACTGCCTTCTGGCGCCTAGATTTTTACACCCCTGCCTATGAAGCTATTGCTTTTAAAAGAAAGAAGTTCTATAAGCATTAAAATGTAGAAAGAAAAGCTTTTAAATCAATACAAGTTTACGTAAAGTTTTAAACCCATATTAGCCATAAGTGACAAGTAAAATCGGTTGACTAGATAACAAAGCCCCCCATTTGTCACTCATGGGAAAGAAAAATTAAACAGTTAACAAATTCCTAGAATTTCCAAATTTTGTTCTGAATTTACAAAAGTCAAAAAAAAGTTCAGATTAACTTTTACCATTACATCTTCAATCTTCTCATCAAATCCAGCATTTTTATCTAAAAATAAATTGTCATCTTTTAAACAGTAACATACAATTACTAAACATTATAAACATTAACAAGATTTATAACAATATATAACAAGAAACAAATTACCCTCATGCATCTAAAATGCAACATTTCCAACCAGAGTACCTACAATTTAACTCTGGTTTAAACTTCAGTAGTCCATCAGCTTCAATTAATATTCCAAATACATTACTAGATATATTCAAATATTTCTGAAAAGCAAATCCTTTTAATACAAAATTTAACATAACTTCATTTTATAACAGTTTCAGTACAATTTCAATACATTATCAATCAATATATTTCAATATAAATTTCTGAAAAATTATACATATTCAAAATTTTGTTAATTATCACATTCATCCATCATCTTTCATCCTTCATCATACATGGGCCCATGATTCCATTCTGTTTCATAACACATAATATACTCTATAAATGTTTAAGTAACTCATAATTTCATATTTATACTGTATATAATAAATGCAGATTTTTTTCTATCAATAATTCAAATTACACATTCAAATTTCTGTTTCAATAACTGAAACAAGAATAAACTTTCATTACAATCAAATTTAAATCAAAAATCTTAAACTAACAATGTTCGAAGTTAATCTCAATAAACTTACAACAATGTTAACATAATGAAGTCGACTTCATGTATAATTAAACTCTTATATTGAAGTTTCACCAAGTGAACCGGGATACTAAAGTGGCATTTCGAATATTAAAAAGAAGAACTTACTGAATTAAACTTTAACATGCCCGCAAAAAGGGCCTTCCTGCAACAGTTACACCTTCGTCCGACACTATCCCCTGTAGACTCTGTGGCCAGATTACATTTTCACCTTTCACGAGAAGTTACTAAAGGGCGCTCGAGTCCCGGAGAATGGAAGGGCAAAGGGCACTTATTGCATTCCGGCGGGATTTTAAATTGGTTCGCAAGGATAAAACTAAATTCATTTTTTACATATAAAATTGCTCTTATACATAACCTTCTATAGTCAAAACTTTAAAATATATCTTTTATACAGAAGATGGACTATCTAGTACAATAAACATTATATAAATACACTTTAATGCAATAAGGGGTATTTAACAAAATTTAACAATCCAAGAAAACTTTCAATTTAAACCCTGATAATTCAAATTTACTAAGGGGCTTGGTGAAGATGTCCGCGTAATTTTCTTTACCTTTAACATATTTTACTTCAAAAATGTTTTTATATACCAAATATCTAATAAAAAATAACTTTACATCTATGTGCTTCGTCCTGTGGTTTTCAACTGGGGATTTGACAAAACTAATCGTGGCCTGATTATCAACCAATAATAAAGATTTTTCCTTTCTATCACAAATTATCCTTCGACCAATGCATTCATCCATTATTCTATTGAACCATAAGAACTCTCTTGCAGCTTCTGTCATCGCAATAAATTCCGATTCCATGGTCGACAAACTTATACATTTTTCCTTAAAGGACCACCACATTATTTGTGATTTATCTAAAAGTAATAACTGACCTCCCATTGAAGTTCTATCATCCCTGTTTGTGGCAAAATCGACGTCTGAATATGCAATTACATGTACATTTTTACAATTCAAATTTAACTTTAAAGATTTAGTTAAACAAACATACCCCAGCATCTTTAACCCTAGAACTACCGAAAATTTTACTCAAGTTTTATAAAAATATTACACATCAGAATTCTTATTTAAAACTATTGAACTTATTTACTTAACTCATTATTGTCTGGTTTAGATATTTAGTTTATTTTAAAGAAATTTCTGGTTAGAATAAATATTTCGAATGTATCCATCGGGCCCATTGGACCCGTCTGGTAGACGGAGGGTTAATAATCCATGCCAATGTACTAATCCAGGGTTATTTTGAAATTGGCTAAAAAATATTTACTGCATATGCAATATCGGGCCTGGTTCTATTAGATAGGAACGACAAACATCCTAAAACACTTCTGTATGGAATTTTAGACATTTCAAATATTTCGTTATCGTATTGAGGGGATTGGGTTTTTGAATAAACTACACCTTTGCTTATTGGGAGTGAAGTGATAGGGAACTTAAACTTTTTAAATTTTTGACAAATTTCATCAATATATGGAATTTGATGTATTGCGAAAAAGTTATCACCCTCCTCAAATTCTACACCCAATAGCTTTCTGGTTTTACCTAGTATCTTAAGACCAAAATAACCAATCAAAAGTTTAACAACCTTTTCCACTACTCTTTCATTTTTACCGAAAATTACTATGTCGTCCACATAAAGAAGCAGGATAATGTTATCATCAAAACTATACACGCAATTGCACCATTCAAACTTTACAAACCCTATATCATGCAAATTTTATTTATTTCAAAATACCACATTCTACCAGACTGATGTAAACCATATAACGCTTTTTCTAATTTATATACTAAATTTTCGTTTTCCACAAATCCTGGAGGTTGGGACACATATATTGTTTCGCCCAAAGGTGCATACAAATAAGCACATTTTACATTGCATTGTAGGTGTGTCCATTTTTTACAGGAGACTAAAAGGGAAAAGGAAAATCTAATAACGGCAAAATTAACAACCGGTGAAAAGGTTTCATCATAGGTTTCCCCCTTTATTTGTTTGTAACCTTGTGCCACTAGGCAGGCCTTATACCTGACAATTTTACCCTTGCCATCCTTTTTTAATGTGAAAACCCAGCTACAACCTAAGGGTTTAGCATCGCTTGGTAACGTAACTAGTTTCCAAACTCCCCTTTCTCTCATAGTTTTCAATTCTTTTCTCATGGCCTGTTCCCAAAACTTTTTAAAACTTGTTTATATGTATTTGGTATTTTGATGTCATCTAGTCATATATATTTATTAATATCAGAAATCTTCGTATTTGAACAAGAACTGTCCTCTTGACCTGAAACCAATCCTTTAAATTTATTTGATCCCTTAAAACAGAAAATATGAGGTTCAAATTTAAGATGATGCTTTTTACAATATTTTTCCACATCATTTAAGGATCTCAACCTTTCAGATTTTCCCTGTTCGTAATAGTAAATGTAGTTACGATTAGTAGTTACGATTCATTAGCACTCGGGACAACTTTTCTTATCCAAACGGTATCCGAGAGTGGTACCCCCTTCAAAACATCTTTACTTGATTTTATTTCCTCTGTGGGATTCTCCTCCTCCTCCGAAGAGGAAAAATCTGGAGGTACGAAGGGAAATAATTTATATTTGGGTTATCATTATTCACAACCTCACCATCGAACTCTTCATCAGATTCCTTAGCAAAAATAGGAGATCCTATTTCTTTTGAGTCCATCACGACTCCACTGCGTCGGACACTATCTGGGATTTCCTCATTGAAAGAAACATTAATGGTTTCAATAATTTTGTTTTCTTCGGGTAGCTAAACCGGGAAACCTTTAGTACTAAAAGCGTAACCAACCATTACCCCCCCCCCTTTTTGCTTTTTCATCAAGTTTCGACCTAAGTTGCTTGGGACCACTTATATATGCTATATCTCCAAAGTGTTTTAAGTGTCTAACGGATGGTTTAGACTCACTATAAAGTTCAAAAGGAGTCTTCGAATGAGATTTGTGACAAATGTGATTCCAAGTACAGGTAAAATACAACGCTGCCTCCGGCCAGAAACTTCGTTTTAAACCACTTTCACTGAAAATTGACCTGATGCCGTTAATAATCGTTTGATTGTATCTCTCAATAGTGTCATTCTGTTCAGGAGAATACACGTCCGTAAATTCGTGCTTAATGCCTCTCCCTTCACAGAAAATCCAAAAATTATCATTTTTAAACTCCTCTCCATTATCTAATCGAATGTACTTTACTTTACGTTCTAGAAATCTCTCCGCCGGATCACATGATTACGAACAATTCCAAACACTTCGGATTTTTCCTTTATGGGAAAAACTGACGCCTTACGCGAAAAATCGTCAATAATTGCGAGAAAATATCTCTCTCCGTTTCTTCCTTTCTCTCTTACAGGTCCCCAGACATCCATAAACAATAACTCGAAGGGACGTTTAGATCTAATAATATTAATTGATTTAAGGGATGTACGTCTATGTTTACTAAGTTTACATATTTCGCAAAAAATTTTTCCTGATTTAACCCGGGGAAGACCTCTAACACTTTCATTTTTGGTAGTATTTTCTAACAAATCTGGACTTACGTGCGCAAACCTGCGATGCCAAATTCTGAAATCATCTTTAGATACATGAGACGTTTCAAACTTAACCCTTTTAGGAATTAAATTTGGAATTTTAGGATACAAATGATAAGTACCACCCTTAAGAAAAGCAGTAAATAAATATTGACCATCTTTGGACACCTCCACCTTACCACCTTCACCAGTAAATTTTACACCTTTTACATCCAATTTTGGACCAGAAATAAGATTTTTCCTTAGTTTAGGGAAATATATTACACCAGAAAAGAAAAACAGCAGCCTTTAACTAGACAGACTTTAGACAGAAAACAGACAGAAGACTAGACAGAAAATAGACTTTAACAGGCCAAACTTTAACTTAACATTTCTCTTTCCTTCTATCGGAAAAGTAACACCATTTACAGCTACAAACATTTTTTTTTCCTTTCAAAGGCTTAAATTTATAAAACAAACTCTTATCACGGCAAAAGTGATGTGAAGCTGCGGTATCAAATAGCCAGCTATTTTCGCTTTCACTACCACTCAAATTTGCCTGAATATAAAACAAGAAAGGATTGTTTATACCTTTTTGTTTAACGCTGTTAGAGTTTGATGGTGATTCCATCACTTTGCCTCTGCGATTCCTGTTTTTCTTAACTGGAGACTGGGCACGTTCGGAACTGGATTCGGAGGCATCAGACACACTAGAAACAGATGAAACACGGCGATTATTACTTGTAGAGTCTCTTCGGTGTTGTCGACAATTCCTTTGTAGATGATTGGCGCTCCCACATCGAAAGCATCTAAATCTACTTTTCTGTATATGTTGAGTCTCAACGAAAAGTTCTTTACGTTTGTCTAAATCTCTCAGGGCTAATCTAGATTCTTCGGCGATCAATTCCATTAGGATATCGTTGAAAATAAACTTTTCCTCCTTCCAACGTAATATAACTTGCACTATGCTGTCGAAATAGCTTGGTAGATGACGCAGGAGTTGAAATGATTTATATACTTCTTCAACAGGATGACCAAGGTCGTTCAGTTGATCCGCAATTCTATTTAACCTGGCAGCAAATAAATCTATCTTTTCATCTGTCTTCACTTTACAGGACATGAACTCAGAAAACAGGAACATATGCCGTGATCTATTATCAGGCTCAAAATGTTTCTTTAATATATCCCATACATCTTTGGGATTATCTTTACTCTCTATGATTTTTCTAAAGTCCTTTCCCATATTTAAATAGATAGTGGATAAAGCAATCCTTTTCCTAGCATGAGAATCTTTCACATCCTTTGCTGTAACTCCCTTATCGGCATCAATTTCAGGTTCCTTCTCAACTCCAGTGACAATATCCCATGCAGTCTTCTACAACAAAAGGTATTAATATCGTTTTGCCAAATTGAGTAGTTTAGTTCTGTACTTGTATACTCGCTATCTTCAAAAAAATTTTATTACCCCCCCCCCCCCCTTCTTAACAAACATAAATGTCTTTGAAATGGGGTTAAAATTTATGACTCTTCTTATTTAAATTCAACACGTTTCCATTCTTCAGGTATGGCATTGGTTACCCATAACCTCTTCTCTTAGCCTGTATCAATACAGGTCTGATATACACTTATACTGCTGTCAGCAGAGTAACTATAATCGTGCTGTGGAAGATAGCTGTAATAAAACTGTGTGTTGAATCTTCATAAACCATAGAAAAGTCAAATATTGTTGACGAGAGTTCTTTATTTAAATTCTATTTCATTCAATGTATACTTCATAAAATTACAGCTTTAAGTTGAAAAATATTCAGAGCCAACTTTGTTTAAAATAACTAAGTAAATCATTAAAAATAACTTTGGTTAAAACAAGATTAAACTTCAATACACCTGGAGCTTTTCAAAACAGCTTAAATTTAAATCATAACTAAAACCGTTTTCTAAAAACATCGTAAAACTAAAACTAAATATCTTACTGTAACTTAAACACAAACATCTTAAAATCATAACAATAACTTTAAGGAAACGAACAGAAAAGAGAGAGAGCAGCGTTTGATTAGCAAAAGGCAATTTATACCTTTGAAGAAATTGAACTGGACAATTCCACTTTATAAAAAGGGTGCCTGAGAATAGTCGATTACGGAACAGCTAACGCCATCTATGAAACACTTAAGTTTAATGTCCGTTCTTTTAAATTAATTTATGTTTTAGAAAAGGATTAACATTATATCCTAGGTAATGAAGCTATTGCTTTTAAAATAAAGAAGTTCTATAAGCAGTAAATATAGAAGTAAATGTAGTAAGAAAAGCTTTTAAACCAATATAAGTTTACGTAAAGTTTTAAACCCATATTAGCCATAAGTGACAAGAAAAATCGGTTGACTAGATAACAATCTCTAGTGTTGAAAGTCGTTTGCCACCAAAAGTTAGTTAAAGTCGCAAAGTGTATGCAATAAAAAGGGCATTATATTTAATTTTAAAATTATGGTAGCAATGTAATTAATTTAAGCAGGAGCAATTATTTTTACCGTTGCGTCAACGCAACACCAGCAGATAATGAGTTAATATCTAAACTTAGCCCTTTGCGGTCGAAGTACACCTCCATGGCACATGCATCTCTTGCACGAATTTATTCGGTTGGCACCACTTTTTTTAAAGAAACATTTTTACTTGCACTTCAACAAAACGTGCAAGAGGCATATACTAAAAAATGTACTTTTAAGACAAGTAATATAAAAATTTTGTTTTTAAAGTCATTTCCTACTTAGGTCATGAAAGAAAAGTTTAATATAATCCCGTAAGCTAATATTAGTTTTTGTTGCATTAAAATATCTCAATTTGTTGATTTCTATAAGCAAGTAGGTTTACAATGGAACTCTATGGGAATTTGGCGAAGTATTAGAGATATCGCCAAGTTTGCGTCACTTTGGGCGACTTATTTTGGTCGACAAATTTGGCGATATATCGCCAAGTTGGCGAGAAACTTGGCGGTATATGGCGACAGAACAGGGTCCCCCCCCCCCTATATTAACCCCCCTTATATATATGAAGATGCATTAAATGCTTCAATATCCAATGGCCACCATTTTGTCTCCCATGTAAAATTAAAATTAATTAATTAAAATTTAATTAATGAATTAATATTTAAAAAACTTTATTAACATCAATTGTCATCCAGAACAAGTTTTAAAAAAAATTATTTCAACTTGATAGAATGAATAAAAAGTATTTTATTAACGATTGAAAATTTGAACAAATATAAATAAATAAATAAATAAATATAGGGAGAGTGTGAACTAATAGTAGGAATTGGAAAAATATAGTGGTGCAAATAGAGTAGAAAAGTAAAATAATTTATATAAAGCTTGGGTGACACTCGTCCGCAAAGAGTTAAAACTAAAATAAAATAAAACAAGTTCCAAAGGAATTGTATCTCAAGAGGCCACTTCAAAAATGCTTCGGAAACTGCTTTGAAGGAAAAGAAATATCCTTATTTATTATTTATTCTGCAAGGAATTCTGGGATATTTCAATTTACTTTAACATCTAGGTATATGATGAAGTAATTTTGCTCCATGATTTTCTGAAGCAGTAATGTAATTTATAACTTAATTTTAACACTAATAAGACCACCCACCCGCCACCTGCTAAATAGTGTGCCTGACCGCTGACACAAAAGAGTGACGGCTGTCGTAGACGGATTTTTTTCCCGCGTTTCTACGGCCCCTTTAATTTGAATATCAATAATCTTTAGACTTTTTTTAGTTTTAGTTTTCTGAGATTAAATATGTCAAAGAAAATACATACATAATTACGTCTGGGTTACTTAATAATTAACTCAATTTACATAACTACAGACATACTCATATTAAAATTTTATTAACCCCTTAACAGTGACATTTGTTTTCTTACAAAAAAATTAAAAATGGGGCTGGACACCACTTTTTCCAAACTAAAATATTTACCTTACTTAATCGAAAAATATCTGACAATCAATAAAGATAAATTTACAGTTACAAATTAGTGGTATCAAAATGCTTTTAATAACGAAGCAAGCAAAGTGTTCTTGCCCGAATCCAGTTCGGGCCACACTGTTAAGGGGTTAAAAACAATTAAAATATAATTAAAACTTATATAAACGTTTCGTCTATTTTCATAATCCTCATCAGTAAACGAGCTCATCAGTAAATCGTGATTTTAACTGTTTTTTCGTTTGCTGTGGCTCTTGCTGTTTTGTGACTCTGCTCGTTTACTGATGAGGGCTATGAAAATAGCCGAAACGTTTACATAAGCTTTAATTATATTTTAATTGTTTTTAATGAAATTTTAATATGTGTAAGTCTGCAGTTATGTAAATTGTGTTAATGTCAAAGAAAACTTTTGAAAAATACTGGTGTCTAAATTAAGGGGACGGTACAAAAGCTTAAAAAAGCTGCTAACGACAGCCGCCATTTTCTGTATCACACTGTAAAAAAAAAAAAAAAAAAAAAAAAAAAAAAAAAAAAAAAAAAAAAACGGACTAAAATACGGAAATACTACTAGCAATCGAGACGCCATTGCTATTTCCGTATTTTAACGGAACTTTTCCCCAGATAATTTCCAGAAAAATTTCCGTTTTTTGGCATTTACGGGGGAAAAACTTCCGTTAAAAAACGGAAATAGTACTGGCGTCTCGATTGCCAGTTCTCGATTGTATTTTCGTATTTGAGTCCGTTTTTTTTTTTTTTTTTTTTTTTTGCAGTGCAGTGCAGTGCAGTGCAGTGCAGCGCTTAGACGTATGAAGAGGCGGTGAACCACCAGTCATGTGACCTATATCAAATGACAATATTTCGATTTAAACCAGAAAATTTTTCGTAAAATAAAAAATATACATATCAAGCAGAAATAAGTTAAATAAATAAAGTTGGATAGTTTTTTTTGTTCTTATTCTGCTGTAAAATATTTTTATAAAACATGATTAAAATCCCCGGTGTGTGTATTGTTAAAGGAAATACAATATTTATGTAAGAAAACATGACAATTTCAAAATTAGTTAATATATGAAGCTTTTTAAAAGTAACTTTCGTGACGCTTAAGTTGCTCAGAATCCTGGATTATTCTTTACAGTAATTTTTAGAAATAAATTTGGCTTATACAATCTCAGAATTTCTGAGATTAAATTTGGCAACAATTTTCATTTGGAAATACCAGGGGTAAAAAAATAAAACTTCCGTAAGGACAGCTTGTATCATAGGGGGTTTATTCTTGAATGTACTTAAATATATTACTTATAATTTCTAGCAAACCTTAATGAACTTTTCATTTTTCTCTAACATACCTTTTATTACTGGCAACTAAATATATATTTAAAAAATAAATTCATTAATTCTGAAATTACCTAAGTACTGTCCTTTTCATGTTTTGAAAATTTATTTAAACTTTTATTCTTTCTTTTACTTTTGTTTGAAATACAAACTCCAGATGATGAAGTTCCTTGACTTATCAAAGCAGTTTAATTTGTGATCAGATTTTAAAAGAAATAAATTTATCCGAAGAAGTAGATTTATTTTAAAAATTTGTTTTATAAAAAACTTCAATTTTCCATTTCAGAAAATCGTTTTAAAAGCAATTTTCTTAAATCATAAAACCACCAAAATATTTTCCTTATCATTTCTAATACACATTAAAACATCTTTTTTTTTTTCTGTCTCTTATTTGTTTAATTTAGAACTTTCTATGAAAAAAATTGAAAAGTAATATGGGTTACAAACTGTAATAAAACAAAATGTAAGTTCGCGTATTTTTCTTGAAAATGGCACCGGAAATTTCTTTGTAAGAAACAAAATATTGAAGCATATTCATTTCTTGAGTGCTTCTGGGAACATCGAGATTTTCTTCATAGAAACGATGTTTTTTGTTCTGCTATTTTAAATATAGGCTTATTTTAAAGATAATAAAACAGTTCTAGGAAATAATGATATTGTTGTAATTAACTTTAAAAACTAAAATTTCAACTAAAAAATCGTTTTATTAGTAATTTCCTTATTTCTTGAAACTATCAAAATCTATTTCTTTTCTGTACTTTAGTTGGTTGCCCACTTACACTATCGTTTGCTATATTTCATTGACTTTAGTTTAACGCTCCTAGCCTGATTATAGAAGGGGAAAACTTCCACCAGTAAACACGAATAGAAATATTTTTGCCCTATTTAAACGCATTTGCATGCAAAATTTCTGTTCCCCCTTCTCGAACGAACATAACAATAATAATAATTTGAAATTTGTGTTAGTTTTTACTGGTGGTAGTTTGTTCCGGCTATAATCAGTTCTTGCCTTCTAGTAAAGTTAAATTAAATCTAGTAAAGTCCATTAAAGTTTTATTGATCACAAGCAGTTTTTCATGTTTTAAACTTCGAATCAGAAAAATCAAATAAATTAAACAAAAAAAGTAAATAGAAACATTATAGAACACAACTGCATTTTATTGAATATTATTCCTAATTCAAAACATGAAATAAATAACAACGCTAAAAATTCTCATAGTACTAAAAGGTTTTATTAATATACTCCAAAGTTAATTTGTAGATTAGCTTATCAAAGCCAAACATTTGTGATCAGATTTTAAAGGAAATAAATGTATGCAAAGAAACTAATTTTAGTAAAAATAAATAAATAAATTAATTAATTAATAAAAATTTTCCTTAAACTAGTGATGGGCAGAATGAATGATTATACTATTCGAATGAATTATTTGGGCATGTGCGAAAAAAACAAACATCTGCCAACCTTTTTTTTTTAAATGAAACTTCTACCAGAAATTTCGTATCGTAAAAGAAGTTTCTTATTTTAATTAGAATTATTGGGTCGATTGGAAAGTCGTGTCGTGTCGGGAAAATCAATTCGTACCGGAAATTTCTATCATTTAATTATTAGACATTGATTTCGATATCTACCCCGCTAAAAAAAATCTGCAGAAAATCTGTAGGTAATTGCCCCATTTCTGCAGATATTTCTAAGAATACCTGCATGTATTCTGTAGGTATTTTGAAGGTAAAGCTAAACCTGCAAAATTTCTTCAGATTTCTGTAGAATTTCTGGAGAAACTAGAGATTTCTTCAGATAATCTTAATATTATTTTTAATAATTAAATGATAGAATTTTCCAGTACGAATTAATTTTCTCAAACGGACACGACTTTCCGAATGACCCAATCATTTTAATTAGAACTTTTATTTACTATTTTTAACTTACCATACTTTTGTGTGGTATGAATTTTGTGTGGTACTTGACAAATTTTATGAATAAATTTCTGGTTTCAATAAAAACTAGTATGTTGTGGCCATCACAAAACTTTCTTCTTTATAAATCACGTCAATTAAATCATTTAAATAGTACAAGAAATTACATGAATTTAGCACCAATTCATATCAAAGTATATCTGAATTTGAAGTTGGATGAAAATTCGTGCATTAGTTCTTGAGATAGAGCTATAGCGGAGATTCTGAAAAATGTAGCATAGCAGCGCCACCTGTTGAGCGATTTACACCAAAAATAAACAGCACTAAATGATATCAAGGTATACCTGAATCTGAAGTTTGTTGAAAATCTAAGCGTTATTTCTTGAGATAAAGCTATTGCGGAAATCGCAAAAGTACAGCATAGCAGCGCCACCTGTAGAGCGATTTACACCAAAAATTAAACAGCACTAATTTATACGTCAATTCATGTCAAGGACTAACTAAATATGAAGTTTGATGAAAATCCGGGCAATAGTTCTTGAGATACAGCTCTTGCGGAACTCGTGAAAATGCAGAACAGCAGCGCCACCTGTTGGGCGATTTACACCGAAAATTAAACAGCACTAAATTATATCAGGGACTAACTAAATCTGAAGTTTGATGAATATTCGTGCATTTTTTTCTTGAGTTAGAGCTATTGCGATAATCATTAATAATGCAGCATAACAGCGCCACCTGTTGAGCGATTTTCACAAAAAAGTAATCAGAACCAAACTATGTCCTGGACTAACTGAATCTGAAGTTTTATAAAAATCCGTGCAGTAGTTCTTGAGATATAGCTTTTGCAGAAATCGTGAAAAATGCCGCATAGAGCGCCACCTGTTGGGCGATTTTCACCAAAAACTAATCAGGTCCAGTTTATATCAAGGTCTAACTAAATGTGAAGTTTTGTGAAATTCCGTGCATTAGTTCTTGAGACAGAGCGCCTACAAATTTTTTGTCACATACAGACTCACAGAGTGACAGAGTGACAAACAGACTCACAGACAGACATTTCCTAAAAACCATCAAATCGTGTTCTGGGCATTTTAAAACGTATAAATCCGTCGAAAACCGGAAGTCGAAAATTTTCACGAATCCAATACTTTCTTCTTGTAAAGATAGAAGAAAGTAAAAATGTACAGGATGTACATAATTAAGGTTCATCTACTCAGAGCTATCTGTAGTCGAAACTATTCATCAGAAAAACATGAAATTTGGAATGCATCTAAATGAAGTTGTGCGAAGGACATTCAGCTGAAAAAGTAATAATTTCAAAAATTGGCACCATCGGGCACTTTATTGATTTTTTTTTAAACAATTTAACAAAATGCATTATCATGCACTGTAGAATTGGTTTATCGAGACAGATACTGTTCAGTGTGCTGACCATTATTCTGAGGTACAGTTTGAAATCACAAAATAACCTACTCAACAATCGTCACTACAAGTGTTTTTCAAGTCTGAAAACCTCCGGAATCTTTCTGGTGTGAAATCCCCATTTTGATAAAGTTTCATCAGTAAAGCATGATTTTGTCATGGAATTACAGTGAAACTCGTTTAAGATACGCCCGCTTAAGATACGATCCCGCTTAAGATACGAATTATCTTCGGTCCCTTGAAAAATGCCTATTAAACCTGTGTAAAATTACCCGCTTAATATACGTACGCGTAAGATACGATCCCGCTTAATATACGGAGAAAATCTGTCCCTTGATGTCAAGAAACCCTCTTAATATACGAAATGGGGCTTATGTACTAATACTTAAAGTAAAGAGAAAAGCGTTTTCTTTGACTGAAAAATTGGATGTCTTAAGGAAATAACGACGCCCCGAGAATGTGATAAGCAAGACTGTCTTTGCCAAATCTGTGGGAATACACGAGTCAACACTTCGAGCTCTGTTAAAAAATAGACAGAAACTGGAAAATAGTGCGTCAGCTGGAGGCTCTGGCAAAATGAATATTAATGTGGCAGACGAAGAATTGGAGAAGATTTTATTTGAGTGGTTCACGCAAAACCGATCGACGAACATCCCAACTAACGGATTGTCCATTGGCCTGCGAAATTGCTATACGTCTTGGAGTGGATTTCACTCCTGTCAACAGTTGGCTAGACCGCTTTAGACAAAGATACGGAATAGTTTAATAGGAAGGTATGCAGAGAGTCGACAGCTTGAATGTAGATGATGTCAATTGTTGGAAAAATAACGTGCTCGCGCCGCTATTGAAATAGTACTCAATATGCGATATTTACGATGTCGACGAGATGGACTTTTTTTTAAAATTAATGCCTGATAAAACAATAGCGTTTAAGGGTGAGAAATGTTATGGTGAAAAACTGAGCAAAGGACGTATCACTGTTCTCGTTGGATCAGATATAAGCGGAACGGATACATTAAAACCCCTCGTCATCGGCAAGTCTCGGAATCTTCGTTGTTTTAAAATGATAAAAAAAAATGGTGTTAAAAATCTGCCCTGCGATTATGAAATTCAGGCCAAAGCATGAATGACAAACGATATATTCGTTAAGTGGATTCGCAAGTTCGATGAACGAATGAAAAAGGAGTCTAGGAAAGTATTGTGTCTCGCCGACAACTGTCTCGTCCATCCCAAGGATATCCCCAGTTTACGAAACATCGAGCTAGTCTTTCCCACTCAATGCGACTAGCGTGGTTCAATCCATGGATCAAGGCATAATTCATGTTCTCAAAATTAAATACAAAAGTTGTTTCGTTGTACGTCATCTATATCAAATACATCATCTCGAAAAGGTCCTGTTCTGCCCAACTTGTAAACCTATTAACCTCTTATACGCCATGAATTTCCTGAGTGCGTCCTGGGAAGACGTAACATCAACTACCATTGAGAACTGCTCTTGTAAAGCCTTTAACGTCGACGGAATTTTGTAAAACGTTGACATTGCAGAATAGGAGCAGGATCAAGAAGAATGCAAAGATTGGGACTCGTTTGACAAAATTGACGATCAGGTTGTAACAAATGAAGTTTGTTCTATCGCGGATATAATCGCGGACGTCAAACGTTCCGATGAACCTAGACCATCAGAAGACGATGCGGATGAAGAAACTGGTGTACCAGCCATACCATCATTCGCATCTGTAATGAGCTCGTTCAGCTTACTTCGAATGTACGCCTCTTCGATGGATGCTGGTCCCTCCGTCGAAGATTTTTTTTCTACCACATCAACAAGGCAGAAAACTTCGTCATAAAATCTCGACCACCACAATCCATCTTGACTTTCACCAAACTAAAAAATGACTTTTCTTCAACAAACTAAAACTACCGCACGTACTTTAATTTTGTTAGTTTCTGTTTTCTAAAGATTAACAAAAATTTCGTTTTATCGTCTTTTTTTTTTAATTTGGCTGAGAGTATTGCACAAAGGCATTTTAATTTTGTTATTGTACAAACGCTGAATTTTTGGAGTAAAATAAAGTTATTCTTTATTGCAAATCTTAAACTCAAATTTCCTAGAATATCTAAAAATCGTTAGAAATGGGTAAAATGAAAGTTATAAATGGCTAAAATACGTTAATAGCAATGTGCATTGGCTTTATATGCATTATTACTCAAGAATCTATGAAATCCGGATAAGATACGATCCCGCTTAAGATACGAAATACTCTCGATCCCTTGATTCGTATCTTAAACGAGTTTCACTGTATAAAGAAAGAGGAACTGCCACATCCTTAAAATAGTGAACTGTTACCGCTTTCGCAGAGGTTGATTACCGCCGAGGAAAAACTTCCACCAGTAAATTTAACAAGGAGAGGGCCAACCTTGTTAATCACAGATTTTGATTATTTTAATATATGTTGTAGGGTAGAGACCCCTTAGTGTCAGGTTCAATGGATTTTATCCAACGCTCCTTAGTTCTTGAGAAATCGGGGGGACTAATAATACTACACAACTTAAATACTTACATTGCAATCGCAATGGTAAGTTGGTCGTAGCTCAGTTGGTACGGCGTTCTCTGGCTGATCTGCGGGTCCGGGTTCGGTACCCGAACGCGCTACATTTGTTTTTCTCATTTTTTGTTTTATAAATATACTTATAATTATAATTTAGTAATTTCAATTACAAATTTTAATAATATATATTAATTATAATGTTAACAAACTTCAGTTTATCATTTTTTATTTTTAAACTATTATTTCTTATTCTTTAAAGAGGTTTAAAAGTAAATTAGATCTATTATTGAATGATAAAAATTCCAAAATCGTGACAAAATCTGTTGTGGTGCCATCTAGTTATGATAAAATAAAAGAATATTCAAATAAAATAAAAATTAAAGCAGAAAGAAGATAAAGGTGAAAGCAAAATAATTGAAAACGCAAGCATACGTATTACAAATTTCAAAATCTTTAATATGAAAAAATCGGTTGTAATTTAATTATGATGCTAATTTTCAATATAATTATACTTGTTACTTTAAAAACAGAATAAGAGTGTTATCGCATTGACTTCCTATGTTAATGCAATGCGTAAATGATGTTTCTTTAAAATCACGAATTGACACAATTGCTCAATATCATTGCATCGATAAAGAATATATGAAATACATTTTAAAAGTGATTTTTAAAAAATTAACAGTTTTATGATATACTTACAAGTATATTTATAAAACAAAAAAAGAGAAAAACAAATGTAGCGCATTCAGGTATCGACCCAGGGCCCACGGATCAGCAGGAAAACGCCATACCAACTGAGCTACGACCAACCTGTCATCGCGGTTGCAAAGTATTTAAGTTGTGTACTATTATTAGACCCCCCGGTTTCTCACGTACTAAGGAGCGTTGGATAAAATCCGTTGAACCTGACACTAAGGGGTCTCTACCCTACAACATATATTAAAATAATCAAAATCTGTGATTAACAAGGTTGGCCTTCTCCTTGTAAGACCAAATTTTCTCTTTATTCAAACGCCTTATTAATAAAAAATTTCAATCAAAAATAATGGCAAAACTGATATTCATTTTTACCGGTGTAAGTTTACTTCAGCGACAGTAGTTCCGCAATAGTGTGACAACCAAGACAACCTCCAGTCAATGTCAGTAAAAAGATTAAAATACCTGGGCAGCTGATACCAGTAAAAATATTTTGTTTTTATCATATTTGTTTGGGAAATTTTTCAAGAATAAGGCGCTTAAACCCTTGAGGGGCAAGCAATTGCGTTTGCGTAATGCTGAATTCCCACCGGAAATTTAGAAAAAAAATTTCTCAAAATAAGGAAAAGCAATTTTTTGCCTTTTTCCACCAAAGTTAGAAAAGTAAAATTTCATACAATTTTTCTGGTGTAAATCTTCATTAACCGTAGTTGGGATAAAATATATCCCACCGTCCCTCAAGGGGTTAAATAAGACGAAATTTTCAATTCAAGTTTACTGGTGGAAGTTTTCACAGGCGATAGTCAGAAACTGTGGACCGGATTAAAAAAAAAACAGTTGCCATCTTGTGACAACTCCTCAGTTACTTCAGTTACTGCTAGACAATACACTACATGTCTCCTTCTCTTTCATCATAACTCCTTTGTTCTTGCAAAGTGAACGACACTTTACATGGGAAAGGAATGAGACTGACAAGAGATTCGTTGGGTCTTTTTGTTTAACCCTTACCGGCGCGGAGTAATTCTTTTTTATGAACTGATGAAATAATGGACTGACACCGCAATTTATAAACGAATTTATTAGAAAATACGAAATTGCTTATTTTCATGCACATTACAATAGAAAAATTTTAGTTAAATATTCATTGTGCCGTTTGTCAGTTTCGTATTTAAAATTAGGTGTTCTTTTTTAAGGACACCGCGCCGGAAAGGGTTAATATTTTCATTGTATGCGAGCAGATAATGGAGCTATGAATAAAGAGGGTGAGACATACATTGTAATATCTACCGATTGCAAGTGAAGTAACTGAAGATGCTGTCACAAAATAGGAACTGTTGTTTGCTTACGTCCGTATTAATGCCGGGAAAACTACTACCAGTAAAAAAGATTAGAAAATTTTTACTTTTTTACAACAACAATTGTGCATGAATAAGGCAAGCAAATAACGCAAAAAGTTCTATTCAAATATACTGGTGGAAGATGGCCACGGCGTTAACCATGGAACTATTAACCTCTTAACAGTGTGGCCCGAACTGGATTCGGGCAAGAACACTTTGCTTGCTTCGTTATTAAAAGCATTTTGATACCACTAATTTGTAACTGTAAATTTATCTTTATTGATTGTCAGATATTTTTCGATTAAGTAAGGTAAATATTTTAGTATGGAAAAAGTGGTGTCCAGCCCCATTTTAAATTTTTTTGTAAGAAAACAAATGTCACTGTTAAGGAGTTAAAAAAGAGTAACTTACATATCCTTAAAATAGTGAAGCTTAACAGTAACCGCAGGGGTTCATTACCACCGCGGAAAACTGCTACCAATAACTTTATGTAGAAAATTTCTTCTTATTTAAGCGCCTCGTTAATGGAAACTTTCCATATGACAACCTCCTCAGTTACTTCACTCGCAACTGGTAGACAGTACACTATATGTCTCCTCCTTTTTACTCATAACTCCATTGAGTACTATTGCACTCAGCGGTTTCTTTTTGCATGAAATCTACTTGCTTAGGATTGGTGATATTCCAGGATCTTCTACTTTGTGTTGTTTTCGAGAGGAAAATTTATGTTAGAAGCAAAAAACAACCAATACTTTAAGTATAAATGTGAAATATGTCCTCCAGCACGCAAATAAAGATAAAAAATGAAAGGGTTACAAGTTTAAAATGCATAGAATCTCAAGAAGCAATTCTTAAAAAAAAAAAAAAAATAAATAAAAAAAAATGGTTTGACGTTTGATATAACGCAGAAAATATCGCCCACCTGCAAGTAAAGTGCCACATCTCGACAAAAGTAAATTTCACAGGAAAGACAAAAGGAAATTTGCATGTTTTTTGCTGTAAGATGAAATTTTAATACTTAGCTCTGCATTAGCTAAAAACGTGCATAAAAGCGTAAAACGCTAAAGAATGAAGACAATAGATGAGTTATTTGAAAACAACGTTTAAACACACAATAAAAACAAGCAGATTTGACCATACGTATACGTTTCGTGAGTACTAGGACTCACATCCTCAGTGTAAAACTATAAAAACTTTAAAAACAATATACCCCCCAACTGCATGTACGGTGAAAAAACCCAAATGTCAAAACATAATACCAAAAGACCATCAAGTTCTAACAGCCAATGAAATTAAGGCGGAAGTGAAGTGTCGTGACACAACAAATCCATCCAGAAAGTTGAGATGTATGGTGTACTAGATAAATCATTAACCAATGAGTCTTTAAATTTATGGATATGAATAACCTCAAAAAAGTCTAAATCCAGAGGAGTATTGCATTTCTTGATAATGGTAGCTGAGTCAAAATTAAAATTATGTCCCTCCCCCCAGCAATGAGAGGCGATAGAGGATTTCTGCAATTCTTTTTTCTTTACATAGTTTCTGTGTTCATTGATTCTGTAACGGAGTTTTCGTTTAGTTTGTCCTATGTAGGACAAACCACATTGGCATTGAATGTTGTAAATGCCCCAATAATTATGTGGAGGAATTTGGTCCTTAAGTTGCGAAAAAGATAATTTATTAACCGGCTTAAAAACCACATTAAAATCATAATGTCTTAAGATATTAGCCATCTTAAAGCTAATGCTATTATAAAATGGTAAAATGATAAGGTTGGAAATGGAAACCGCAGTAACAGGAGAATCAAGATTATTAACATATTTATTAAGACTATGAGAAATTAAATTATTGATATAAGATAAACTAAAACCTCGATCAATAGCCACAGATCTAATGTAATTTAATTCTGTAATGAGTGAATTATTATCTGAACAAATTAAGCGAGCTCTATTAATCAAATAATGAAAAGCGGAAGCTTTTTGGGAAGGGGGGTGACATGAATTGAAATGGGGGGGGGGAGTGTGACAGCAAAAGGTTTACGATAAACGCAAGTGTCAAAGGTGTTAGGCTGACGTGTAACCAACACATCCAGAAATGGCAATCTATTATCTATTTCAACTTCATAAGTGAATTGAATGACTGGATCTATTGAGTTTAAAATTGTTAATATATTGTCAACAGAAAATAGAGAAAGGTCCAAGAGTGCAAAAAAATCGTCTACATATCTACAATAAAATGGGAAGTTGATGAGGTTAAACATTTTAACCTCAAAGTAATGCATATATAAAATTTATATATGCAGTATCTAGAAATTTAGAAAGTAGACAAAATTTGCAACAAATTAGATATATGACATTATGACTTAGGATGAAGGGGAAGGAGGATCTGCCTCGGAACATGCGCGCGGTGCTGCGTGGACTAAGTTGCGCAATTTCACTTAAACACTCACACGTTTACATTCGCCCTCCCATCTCCCCTCCGAACTTTCCTTATAAGGTTTACTTTAAGTTTTTTGGGACGCTGGATCCAAATTTTTAACTTACTCCCAAAATTCCCCCCCCCCGAATACCCCCCAAAATAGTTGTTATTAACTTAAATTTCTTATTGTTTTAGAGGAAAAGCATTACGAAATTCAGAAACTAGACAAAATTTGCAACAAATAGGATATATGACATTATGACGTAGGATAAACGTGGAGAGAGGGGGCTGCCTCGGAACATTCCCTGCGCGCTTTTCTCAAAAACCAAATTTTTTCAAAAAATCAATTTTTGGGGGGGTTGCCGGGTGAAATTTTGTTGGGATGTTACAAATTCGGATTCAGCGACCCAAAAAACATAAAGTGAGTCGAAATCCAGAACTAGTATTAATTTTTCCAGGTAAAATCCCCTATTGCCTGGACTTCATAACACGTAGCGCCACAGTGCATGTTCAGAGGCAGCCCTCCCCTCCCCCGTTCATCCTACGCCATAATGTCATGTTTCCTATTTGTTGCAAATTTTGTCTAGTTTCTGAATTTCCTAATGCTTTCCCCCTAAAACAATAAGAAATTTAAGTTAAAAACAACTATTTGCGGGGAGGGATTTTGAACGGAAGTTAAAAATTCGGATTCAGCGACCCAAAAAAATTAAAGTAAACCTTACAGAGAAAGTTTGGAAGGGTGATGGGAGGCCGAATGTAAACGTGTGAGTGTTTAAGTGGAATTGCGCAACTTAGTTCACGCAGCACCGCGCGCATGTTCCAAGGCAGATCCCCCTTCCCCTTCATCCTAAGCCATAATGTCATATATCTAATTTGTTGCAAATTTTGTCTACTTTCTGAATTTCCAGATACTTTTTTCCTAAAACAATAAAAAAATTGATTTGTTTAATAAAAACCTTTTGGGGGGGGGGGGCATTTTACCAAAATTTGGGGGGTGGGTTGCCGGGGGAAATTTTGGTGGGAAGTTAAAAATTCGGATTCAGCGACCCAAAAAACATATAGTAAGCCTTTTTCCAGAACTTCCATGAATTTTGCGAGGTAGAGCCCCTATACGGTCTCTATTGCCTGGCCTATTTATAGTTTGGGCGATTATTGGGTTAACAGTAGACATTTTCAACTTATTAGACGATATACAATATGTCTACTCCTTTTAATTCATAACTCCATTGTGGTAACTGACATTTACAGTAGGATTGTTCAGGTTGTCACAATAGGGCGGAATCGCAAAGCGTGCAAAGAACTTCCAACTGTAAAAATGAATGGATATTTTTGCCTTGTTTATTACATAAATTTTGCATGAATGGCGCCTTTAACCAATCCGGAAACGGTTATTCAAATTTACTTTTGGAAGTTTGCCACAGCAGTAATCGTCCCCTTCAGAACCGGTTACATTTGCACCTTCATCATTTTGAGGATATGCCAGTTCCTTTTTAATCTTAGTTCCATGGAACAGAAACATAACGAAGTTGGTAAAATGTGCATATATATGCCGAAAATTTATCAGAAAAGTTCTCTGGTAACCATTTATGATTTATATTTTTTTCCTCTGATGTCTTTCTCATTCCTTCATTTAGACCAGCATTGTCAATCTGTGGCCCGTCGGAAAGCAGTAATAGTCGATTTCTTGAATCGGACAGATTCGACCATTAGATAAAGCAATGATTACTATAAAACGTTAGTGGTATGCGGCGAGCCACAGTTTGACACCCCTGATTTAGACGAATTCAACATTTCATATTTCTTTGGTGAATAGTTTCAACTACAGACAACTCTGCCTAACTAAAATTGTATACACTCTGTATGTAATTGGTCTCAGTAAAATTTACCCCTATGTTCTAGCGCTATAATCTCATTACAAATTATGCCGTTTGATAAGTCAAGGAATAAAATAAATTTATTTTCAGGAATTTGTGCTTTAACCCTCAAGTACTCATCTTTGCATATATGCAAACAACTGTGTTTTGAATTTAGTAGATTTTTTTATTCATATATACCTAATTCATACCAGAAAATGAAAATCACGATATATGCTTTAATTAATAACAGATATTCCGTATTTAAATAAAGCGAAATTAACCATTGAAACTTTCTGGTGTAAAGTCAGATTCTGTGAACTACGTAATTTTTAGAATGTATTGTATCATGGGAATTAAAGGGTTAAAGGTTAAAGATTAAGTTTTATAAAATAAATAATTATATAAAATAAGCTATTTGGAGACATACTTATTAAAATATTTACTAATTTGCAATATTTTAGCATGAAATAGCCACACGACAGTAGATTTTACTTGTTTTGCAGATGTGCAACAAATAAAAGATTGAAGTATCATATGAAAAATGTATCTCTGATTTTTTTTCATTATTTTTTCTGTGTAATAAACCTTTCAGAGTTAATCATATATAATTTATTCGAAACAAAATATCGCGCATTTTAGGGTTAAGATACAGGTCATGCACGCTTTTATGCGATATACTATTGAAAAACAAAATATCTCAGATATACTTGATACTCAGATATGCAAACAATAGTGTTTTGAATTTAACCCCTTAATTCTCGCTCCCGTCATATTCTCGGGCTGCGTCTTTTACTCAGATTGTTTGACTCCCACCAGTTTTATAAAATAGTGAAATTGGCTATAATTTAGTATGGATTTACCTGTCATTAAATAAGGTAAATATTTCTTTTTCATAAAAGTGGTGCCAATAAGCAATTTGAATTTTTTAACCTCAATTTAATTCGAGCGTGAAGGGTTAATAGATTTTTTTATTCATATTATACCTAATTCACACCAGAAAATTAAAATAGCAATACTTGCTTGAATTAAAAAACAGACATTCCGAATGTAAATAAAGTAAAATTAACCATTCAAACTTTCTGGTGTAACGTCAGATTCTGTGAGTTACGTAATTTCTAGAACGTATTTTATCATCGTAATTAAAGGGTTAAACGACTAGTTTTATAAAATATATAATTGTATAAAATAAGGTACTTGGAGGAATACTTATTAAAATATTTACTAATTTGCAATATTTTAACGTAAAACAACCACACGGCTATAGTTTTTACTTGTATTGCAGATGTGCAACAGAAGAAAAGATTGACGTATTATATGAAAAATGTATCTCTGATTATTTTTTTTCATTATTTGTCCTCTGTAATAAACCTTTCAGAGAATCTTCTATTTATATAAAATCCAAGTCTCTGTGTGTCCCTCACGACTCCGGTAGGACCGCCTCATTGAAATGAGTAATTGTTGAAAAAAACTAATGCAGGGTTACCACAGTAGCGCCAAATGTTAGCCAATTTGGTGATAGCTGGCTAATTAGGCGTAATTCCCATTTAAAACCATTAATCTTTCATAAAGGAGGTCACTGAAATTTAATTTAAACTTCGCTCTTTTAAGATATTTTTCAAAATCTATGAGTGAGAATTTAAAGTACATCTTTACATCTTCCTCCCGATGCTACTAATAAAATAACCGCCAATAGACGACGCTGTACTGTGTGAGCTCCTAACTGCGCGATTTTAATGTGCTTTAGGTACTTTTCCAGTATAGGCGCCTTGGCGAAAAAGGAAATTTGGTAACATATTTTCCGGGAACCTATCCACTGTTTCATCTTATATACACACGCTTTTTTTTTCGATATTTATACGATTTATTTAATATAAAAAAGCCGTTTCTCTAATTTTATACAGAAACAGATGTAATTTGTACCGAAAAACATCAATAATATACGTATAAAGTAAACATATAAAACAAACAAAAACGCTCATCAAGTTTGTTTTCATAGGTGGTTATATGATTTGACAACAAATCTCGATATTTTTCCGTTATGCGGACACCATGCCAAAATGTATGGTAATGCGCCAATTATTTCAAAATGCTAAAAGATATTTGTAATTTTATGCCAGCAGTTTAATATGAGTTTTATTTTATTGCTTTATTTTATAACAGTTTGTTCACTTATTTTAAGTATATATTTGTGATTTAATGAAATAGTTCGTAAAAGTCTGGAATTTTCAAATGTTATATTTTTTAAATGCTCACTTTAGTATTGACAATGTTTTTTCTTTTATTTTTCAAATGCTTCAATTCACGTGATTTTCATTTTGCGTCAACTATTACGCTTGGCGACAATGGTATCCATATAACAGAAAAGTACCCAAATCTCACTTTCTGATGCCCAAATTACACTAAGCTTTTTTTAAAAAACGCCAAAGCCCCTACATTGGAAAAGTACCAAACTGTCTATTATTTTGCGCTATCTGTGTTATAGTTTGTACTATATGCAAGGGGTGTGGAGTGAAGAGTTTAAAAATTAAATATTAAAGTTTCGGCACAGATGTCATATATTGGCGCGATTTTTTTCTGACGCCAATGTCATATACGCAACGGTTACTTAACTGGCGGCAAAGTGTCGTTATTTTGCTTGTTATGGTAACCCGGATGTTGATGTTTATGCTGTTGATGTTTTCGCCAAATTGGCGTATATGACAACTGTGCCAAAGTTTCTATAAAGCAGTATAAAACTAAAAAATTAAGAATAAAATAAATGCAAAATAAGACTTAAGAAGAAAGAAAAATCATGCGCTAAGCATAGAATATGAAACACTTTCCAACACATCCTGAATGCTTCAACAAAACTTCGTTATTTGGGGAAATAAGATAACTAAGTAAACATGTTAGAAGACGCATAAAAAATTTTAAAAATTGATTTCAGCAGTTACCGTCCATAGCCAATAGTATCGTTATTACATGCAACTATTTAGCCAAATTTTAATTTAAACTACTCTTAAAACTACTGAAATCACATTTCCAGATATTATCATCCATAGACGGTTATGTATCCAGTTCTTTGCGTGACCCTGTATATCATTTTATCTATATTCTACAAACATTTCTTACTAAACTAAATGCAGTTCAGCGTAAAAATGCATAACTCCTTTAAAAACCACCTTTAAGCAATTTACTCTCATACTCAGTAACCCTTACGAATTCTTTTGTGTAGCCCTGCATATGAACTGTAGCATTTATACACACAGTATAGTATGCATAAATGTAGTGAAAAATAAAAGCGCATATCATAATTAAAAATACATTTTTAGCAATCATTGCTTATGTACAATACTTCGGAGAAAAGTTGCTTGGCGAGAAAGAAGTTTGCCAACGTATTTTCTGACAACCTATTTACTGCTTCATACTCACAAGCAATTTTTTCCATATGTATGCAATTTATTTAATATAAAAAAAGCTATTTACCCATTTTTTATAATAAACAGAAGTAATTTTTGCACAGATGTCATATACGCATCGGGGTTGGCGTGATTTTTCTCTGATGCCAATTTGGCAGAAATCTCGCTTTCGAATACCAGTTACTTATATATTTTTCAATTATTTGCTATCATTTTGAAAAGGAAATAACTATAAATAAATAAAAGTTTGAATAATAACTATAGAACAAATCAGTTTATATAATTAAAAAACAGAAAATAAAAGTAAATAAACAATTTATTAATAAATAAAAAACAATAGCCGGATTACCATAGCAGGCAAAATAACACCATTTTGGCGCCAGTTAGGTATCCCGGTTCATATCTCTGAAATCTGTGCCGTAATTTGTATAGAAAAAAATATTATATATATTTAGAAACGATTTTTTATGTATATAAGTGCATATATAAACAAAAATAAAAGTTCATTAGATTTGTTTTCATAGTTGTTTATATATTTTGGCAACATATCTCACTTTCTGATGCCCGAATTGCACCAAGCTTTTCTTAAAAATGCGCTATAATGGAAAAGTACCTAAATAAATAATTAACAGAAATAACCAATATACAAACTAAAACTTTTTATTTCGAGATCAAAGCATTATTTTTAATTTCAATTAAAAATGCGTATATCCTTGGATAACTTTAGTTGAAATTAGGTTCACAGCTTAATATCTCATTCCATAAACCTAAGCAAAACAAGTGATTCATTCATCGTGAAACTTAAAAAAATTTTAAATCATTGAGGTAATCATTCTCAAAGTAAGTTCTCCAACAATCAATGGACAATATTCTAATGACATCATAGTAGGTAAAATGGTGGCGGTATCGTTTGAAATCACAAAGATTTAATTTTACAACGTTTCTTAGTTACATTATTTTATTGTCACTAGGGGGCTCGGCCCCCTACGAGCTACGCTCGCCAACCCCCGTCCAGACACCGCAGACTCTAAATGCACGCTAATGTGATCGGCTTTAAAAAGATTTCGAAAGATTCAATTATAATTTAAAAAACAGTGGCGATCTCCCTATAAACGGATTTCTATTCATTTGTATTTGATTGGGGAAATTTTAACGCCAAATCCACTGCTGTACTACTTGATTATCCTGTCGACTAATTTCGCCAAATTATATAAATCGCCAAACCTCTCGCCAAATTATACAAATTGACATAATTTTTATTTTAAATAACGAAAGAACAAATAAATTAGTACAACGTTAATAAAAATACAAATAAAACGTCGAAATAAAAATAACTTTATGACGTAGACACGTGTAACAACATTTCAAAATAAGCTAATATAAAAGGAATTAATTAAACAGAATCTTTGTCTCCCGGTTTTTTTTAACAAACCGAAAAGAAAGTTCTTTTAAATGAGACATTTTAAATTAATCGTTTTTAATCTGACGTAATTTTGACCAAACTATTCTTTCTCTTTTTAATATTCACGTGAAAATACTTGTGTTAGAAATTATGCGCTTTCGTAAGAAAAATAGTTGAAAAGTATCCTCTCAAAATATCAAATAAATGTCTAGCGCAATTTCTAAATTTAAACCGTTTTGCAATATTATTTTGTGTTCATTTTATGTAATAACTGTAATGTGACGTAAATATGACGTAATTTCTCCTATTTAAGACTTCTAACGCATATTAATGAATTTATTATTTTACAAATTCCTTTCTCTCTTGAAATTCATGTGTAATTATAGTTTTTATGACGTAATTTTTAACAAGTTCCTGCTTTTTGTACATAATTATTTAATTCTAATTCCAAATGTTTTTTTCTGTTTATAATAGTCACGTGTAAATAAATTTTTTATTTATTACACGTATAAATATTTTTTTTAAGCAAACATTATTGTTTCCGCTGTTTATACAGTTGGCAACAGTTTAAATTAATATCACTTTCTAAAATCTGTAAAAAATATCTCTAGAAATGCTGAAAATTTGAATTTAAAATAGAAATAAAACCTGAAAAAATTAGCCAAATTAAAAAAAGAAATACAATCTGCACACCGGAATCTTCAAACGTATAAAATGATCTAAAAATGATTAAATTCATATGAACAGTTTTTGCGCCTATAAAACTTTTTTAGTGGAACGATTTTGTCCAACTTTAGCATTAAATATTTCTTAAAATAATTCTTCGATTTGAAAACTGTCTGCATCAGCGTGTTTATCAAACATTTCTGTATAATACTATCGATTTTCATATTTTTGTATGCATTATCTTTCTTAATATTAACGAAGAAAGACCTCCGGTCGCAAAAAAATCAAAACCGGCGGCGGCGTTGACAGCGGTAGTTACTTTTTTTTAGAATAGAGAGATATTTATGAGCTCAGAACAAAAGCATATTTTTTCATTACTTAGTTATTAAAGACAGAAAAAAATTATAAATGCATGATTTGAAAATTTTAAATAATTTTCTTTCTTAATAGCAAAAAATAACATCGGGAAGTAACAGCGGGTTTAAGTTAAATAAGTTTAACTCTTTAATTCTGTTGTAATATTCAAAATAACTGTACTTATTAGATTTCAGTAAACAACATCAGGACCCGATTAAACTTTGAAATTAGAGGAATTACAATGTTATTTCAGGACCTTTCTTTTCGAAAAGCTTTTCTAAATTCCACATGTACATGGAAACTCTTCAGTGTTAGAAATATTATTCTTAGGACTTGCATAACATGAGAACGGCCTGCAATTTTACACAAGTTTTTGAAAACTACTTTATATCAGAAATTTTACTAAAAACTGGTTACTTTTTTGTTATAGCGGCTCACACTATTAGGATTATGACAAGTTGCAGCCAATTTCGCCAACGTCGTAACCAAGATCGTGAAGCACACACATATAATACCATATAATACCATTTCATGAAATCGTATACGATAATTTAATAGTTTTTACCTTACTTCAAGTGTGAAATTTATTTATTTTTAAGGCTTAACAATCTAAATTGTCTAATATATTAATTAAAAAAATGTAAACAAAGATTGAATAGACATGACCGCAAAAAGCCTCAAATCTGCATAACACTTGGAACCAAACTGTGCAGATTAGTGATCTTCTACTGTACACAGTTTTTCATAAATGTGTTTCGTTCTTAAAATGTGTTATTGGCACAGATGTCATATTGGCGCGATTTTTTTTCTGACGCCAATGTCATATACGCAATGTATACTTAACCGGCGCCAATGTGTCGCTATTTTGCTTGATATGGTAACCCGGATATTGTTGTTTATGCTGTTGATGTTTTCGCCAAATTGGCGTCGGAAAAAAATCGCGCCAATATGGGGCGAATATGACATCTGTACCGTGTTATTTTCATCTATCACTGCGGAACAAGCGAGAAAACTCATATTCTTGCACATGAGTTGTATATATCTTTATATCTAAATTTCCGTCATTTTTGCAAGGCTACCTTTCGAGTCATATATAATTTTCTCGAAACAAAACAAAAAATCTCGCATTTAAGGATTAAACAAAAGTGAGGAAAAAACACAGAAAGTGCAATCCTTTCAAAGAAAAGTACTTCTGTTGCTAAATAAAGTTGAAATGATTAAATGACAGCAGAATTTACGAACAAATTTATTGAAAAATAAGTAAAAGCTTTTCTTTACGTACATAATAAAAGGAAAGCTATATTCTAAAATTCTTGTACTTGTGGAATTTGGGGGGTTCAAATTAAAAGGTACAAAAATGTGCCAACGCTCCTCAAGGGGTTAAGCGTACAAGACATAAAATGAAGTATATTCAGGATGTTTCAAGACATAATGACAATTACTTTTAACTCTTTTTTATAACAAAGTATTTCTCTTTCTAAAATGTTAAAAGGATGGAAAGACGCAAGAATTTACAAAAAAAAGTTCTGAAAATTAAATTTTCCTTGTGTACATTATAAAAGCAAAACTTTATTCTGAAATTCTGATGCCAGTATGGGATTTGGAGATCACGTTTAACTCCTTAACCCTTTCCGGCACACTGTGCCCGGATCGGGATACTTAATTTTAATTCCAAACTTTCGAACGGCACAAAGAATATTTTAGTAAAATTTTGCTTTTACAATGAATAGTTAATGTAACATGTTTTTAATTTCTGAAAGAGTTGTTTTAAAATTCCGGTGTCAGTCGATCATTTCATCATTTTACAACGAAAATTGCCCGTGCCGGAAAGGGTAAAGCGTCGCTCCAGATAAGTGTAGGCTACTTTAAAAAAAAAAAATCAGATTGTTTCATTGCCACCACTTTTTTTAAGTAGAAATATTCATCTTATTTAATGGCAGATGAAATGATGTGAGAACAAAGCCAATTACACTATTATAACCTCTTCGGTCCCTGGGTCCCCATACGGGGATCTCTGTTCTTTTCCTTATAAAAACTAAAATGTCCTCTTTTTTTTTTACATTTTCACATCACTTCTTAATAGCTGAATCAAAGCAAACGAATAAATAGCAGCACTAAGCTGATTCCCACATAAAATAAATGTTATTTTATCTGAGTTTGCAAAATGCCCAAAAGACAGTATGATCAAGAAAGTGAGAAATTTTCATAAGTATTTAACTTAAATCTTTTTCAATAAAAGTTTTTGGAGATTTGTAGATTATTTACTTGTTTAAAGCTCTTAAATTTTTTATTGGGTTTATTTAGGTTAATGGTTATTAATTCATGTTTTTAAGGGGGTTTGTATTTTTAGATCCATATTTTTAAACCTAAATTACTAAGCGCCTAAAGGATCAATTTCAGAAAACATATTTTTTCGGTCATTTACGATGTCATTTTGTTTGGAAAAAACCAATGAGTAAGCAATTGTATTATTATTTTAGCTTCGGAACTGAAGAGGTTAAAAAAATGGTGGGAATCAAACAATCTCAATTTTAAAAAATGTAGCCTAACAATGCCCATGAAAGCCACGGACGCGAGAATTCTCTTTGAACTCTTGAGGTGATTCTCACTGACCACTAGTGCTGGTGCTCCAATATATAGACCATAGTAAATGGGTGCTCCAAATGCTCTGGACCATTACCGTCTCAATACTCAAGGCCTCCGGACTGATTTCGTGACGTACCAAATGAAGATTAACCCCTTGTAGGGCAAGCAATTGCGTTTGTGTAATGCTTAATTCCCACCGGAAATTTAGAAAAATTTTATTTCAAAATAAGGAAATGCAATTTTACAACTTTTCTCCACTAAAGTCAGAAAACTAAAATTTCCTAAAATTTTTCTGGTGCAAATCCTGATTAATCGTAGGTGGTACATAATATATACCGCCGCCTTTTAACCCCCTGAGGGGCGATGGGATATATATTTTTCTGACTTTAGTGGAGAAAAGCCGTAAAATTGCTTTTCCTTATTATGAAATAAAATTTTTCTAAATTTACGGTGGGAATTAAACATTACACAAACGCAATTGCTTGCTCTTCAAGGGGTTTATCTTCATTTGGTCTGTCACGAAATCAGTCCGGAGGCCTTGAGTATTGAGACGGTAATGTCTGGACACCAGTATTTTAAACAAATTTTCTTCGCCTTATCTGATGGCCGATTAATCTGTGGTAAAAGATGGTGAAATAAACTGTAAGATATTAGTGGTGTCCAAAACATTTGGCGTCCCGATTTACGACGGACACCTGACAGCACAAGTGGTGAGTGAGAGTCACCTCTCGAGTGCAAAGGGTTAAGGGGTCTCAGGACTATTAAAGCTTTAAAATTTTCGAAATTTTAATTTTTTTAGATGTTAAACTCCTATCTTTTCTGAACATTTTGATATAATCGTTTCCTTGAAATTCCTATTAGAACTGAAATTATGGCTTTTACATTTATACACGTTCAATAGCTGGAGCGTCGTTTCGGAAACTTTGAAGCCATTTTTCTCCAAATGACGTTTTTGGGCATAACGCGCACGATATCTCAAAAACTTATGAATATTTTTTCATGAAATTTTCAAAACATATGTTTCATGTCAGTCTGTATAAACTGAACCTAAAATTTGCTTTTTATTGTTCAAAACAATATTTTTTTAGGCGATTATATTGTTGAAATTTTCTTAATTTTGCATTATCTAAATACAACTTTGTATTAAAAATATAAAAAAGCTTTAAATACAAATTTATTTAGATTCAGGGTAATTATTACAATATGAAGTATAAGTAGGCACCAAAATTTTCATTCTAGTAGCAATACTTATTTTGTAATCGTGCGCGTAAGCTGTTATGCCGATTTTTTGCTCGTCAAATGTGTAACAGTTTGGAGACCCCTGTAAATGCTAATTCTGCATCTCATAATTTTTTAAATGCATGAAATGAAAGAACATACTTATATATTTTATTCCAATTAAAATTGCGTCTTAAAATCAAATACATTTTAAGATATTAAATGTTGAAAAAGGTCTTTGTTTTTCATTTTTTCCAATTTTAAGAGTCCTGAGACCCCTTAATAGGTATAAATAATGTATCACAGGCTCTTCAAAGGGTTAAAATTTTTTTTAAACTAAAATTATAGTTTTTTGGGCTAATTTTGAAGATGTCATATCGGTTTTACTACATTCTTACATTTTCTTTAAAATCAAATAAAAAATTACTGCATTTCAACAAATTGCATAAAAAAATACCTTACCATATTGAATTCGAAGAAAATCTAGATATTCCATAAACACATGCAGAATAAATGAAAAACGAATTTTACTTTACTATTTATTTTCCTGCAACGAAATTTCCGTAGAAAGTTTTAAGAATAATATGAGAACAGATTTTCAGTTTTATAATATCTTGAGAAATTGTTCTGCTTCTCTTTACTTTATTTTTTCCCTAAAAAGTTGTACGTTAAACAGAAAAGGTTTATTATTATTATTATTTTAAAGAAATTGCTGCTTGCAAGATTTTTGCACTTAAAATTGCATTTTTAAGGTTAATTTTAACATCATGTAGTTTTTTCCCCATATTTCTTTTTTTTTTTTTTTTTTTTTTTTTTTTCTTTTAACTCAAATCATAAATTACATCGACGACTTCAGTTAATACTGGCGTGAAATTGTTTTCATCTCGAGTTTGAAGGAAGACAAAATATTCCCTGAAGCACTCTTGGAATAATAAAATGAATATACTTCATTATTTCCTTTTCTAAAGAAAACCATTTCGGAAGACTTTTGCAAGCATAATATCCGCCTTCAATATCCTGTTTCACAATATTTTCAGTCAACATTCCTTTGCAATTTATGTTGTATTTTTATATTTCTAAAAAGTTGTGTGTTGAACAAATGGAATTTTTTTTTCGCAAAAGTTGTATATTGAACAAAGGAAAAAAAAAGAATTTTGTTAATTTGTACCAGAAACGATTAGGAGAATATTTGGGTAGTTTCTAGACTTAGGAAAATTACTTTTTGACTTTTTTAATGTAAAATTGTATTATTTAGCCCTTTATCTACCGACGGTACTTATAAGTACCACGTTAAACGTTCATCCCGTAGTGAATATTACTAATATTCTAATGGTGTTTTGCAAAAACACTCTTTTAACTCGACTTTATCCGGATACATGGCAGCAATAGTTCTAGGTTTGTTATTTTAGCGAGAAAGGGGCTATCTTAGACACAGTCGATGTGTTTTGTGCCGGCATTTTGTACAGATTGTCACGCTCGTCTTTTATTGCTGCAAACAATGTAAAAGATATAAGATAAGTGTTGGATTTTTTTTAAGTGTTCATTATGATCTTAGAATACAGTTCGACTAGCTATTTTAGGTAAACGGTGTATGTATTTGATTTAACAGTTGAATTACACGGTGGTACTTATAAGTACCGTCAGTACACTGGGGTTTGGAGAAAAACTTCTTGTTTTCTTTTCGTCCGTGTAGTTATCCGTCGTTTTCATCTCCTTTAAAATGTAATTACTAAAATGTAGTGTAGTAATGATTTCCCTGGTATTTCTTTTCTGTTTCATTGTTTGTTTGTTTTTTTTTTTATAGGAAATCGAAAAAGTTGTGGCACCGGCTCGTTTTTGCTATGCTAAAAATGGCATATGTAAATTCATATATTGCTTATGTGGAGATGCGAGAGAACATGTTTTCCCTGGAACACAGACGTCGCATAACTAAAGGACTGCTGACAAGATCGTAACATAAAAAAAAATTAGTAATTTTTAACCCTTTCAGGTGCAAAGCATTTTCAATTCTAAAGTGTTGAAATAAATGATTGGCACCGGAATTTGCCAAACGATTTATTTGTAAATAAGAAAAAAAAAAGGGGCCTATATTTGATATACTTATTAAATCGAAAATATTTTCTGGTGCCAGTTGAAATAACCTTTGGGTTTTCTGTTACTATATTTTATTCATATTGTACTGACGGTGCTTTAAAGTACCACTTTAATTAATTACCTCTAAATAATTAAATTTCTAACGGGTGAGTATTTTTTTTTTGTTTATAATTTGCATTGTAGTAACTTAAAAAAACCATCACATGAAAAGAATTGCAGTAGATCATAATGCCGTAGATAAAGGGTTAAGTTGTTTTCCATTTTCGGACAGCCCTTTTTCGAAATTTAAATTTATTTCCGCCCTATGGAGTTACTTTTAGAATAAATAAAGTTTTAAAATAATCATGTTGTATCGACACTTTTCTGTTATACCAACAAGTTTGACTCTAAACGTCATACTTGGCGCCAAACGAAATATAAAAAAACCATATTTTGTGATGATTTAAAAAACTTATTCCATTTGAAATTTGCATGTATCCACAATTTCCCTTATACAAGCAAGATTGACCGTACGCAATTTTTCAATTGGTAAATAAATCAAACCAATTGTAAATTTCCAAGTGGGTGATAAAAGTCCGGGCGAGGGTTCAAACTTAAAATTAATCTAGTAATATAATTACACATGATGCGTTTACTGCAGTTAACAAAATAACGTTTGAGTTTTTCTGTTGAACTGTTTTAGATATCAGACGAGATAAGTAAAAGTACGGTAAAGGATAGTTGGATGAATTAGTCCTCCAGATTCGTCCAAGATGGCTCAGTTGGTAGAGCATTAGTGGCTTCAGCCACGACATAACTGGTTCGAATCCTGACTCGGAAAATTTTCGCCCTTTTAGAAATTTACAACTGTTATGTTTATTGTGATGATATAGAAAATATGTCATGTTTGAAAATAATAGACTTTCAGGAACTATATTGTTACTTCAATGCAAATATATTTGAAAATAAACGAATAAATAAATAGTATCCTTCTACATATAAAAAAAGTAACGATTTGGAAATGAACCAATGAAAATCTGCGTAGATACCGTGAAAAGCATCTGATTGGTTAGAGCTTTCTGACGCTGAGGGGGTTACCAAGGAGGGGACGGCTTTGTCGCCAAACCCCGCCAAGTTTGTCGCCAACTTGGTGATATGTTGCCAAATTTGGCGACCAAAATTAGTCGCAAAAAGTGAAGCCAACTTGGCGCTATTTCCAGTATTTCGCCAAATTTCCATAGACGCACGTTGAAATCCAATAGGGTTTACTTACTTGCAGAAAATCGACAAATTGAGATATTTCAATGCAACAAAAACTAATATTAGCTTATGAATAGAGTTTAATTGAATTATATACATTATTTTTAAGCTTAAACACTAACTATTTACAATATTCGTATATCTATAATTTTATATTTAATAATTCTTATAATTATGAAACTCTGTAAGCTCTAATGATGACACAGATGTCATATACGCCCCATATTGGCGCGATTTTTTTTCCGACGCCAATTTGGCGAAGACATCAACAACATAAACAACAACATCCGCGTTACCATATCAAGCAAAATAACGACATTTTGGAGCCAGTTAAGTATCCGTTACACATATGACGTTGGCGTCAGAAAAAATCGCGCCAATATATGACATCTGTGTCCTAATGATTATGTGCTTGGAAATAAGGAAATGAAATTGTCAGGAGTTGTTGAGGAGCGCGTTTTCACAAAGTGGAATCTAAAAATTGAAAGCATAGAAAATAAGGGATCGCGAAGCGATCCAAAATGGAACCGCGAAACAATTGCGTCTGGGGTTGGCTAGAAAATAGGGATTACTTCGCGATACCGATTGGAATAGAGAAGCGAATACGCGGGGGGTTGGTGAACGTAGCGAGCAGGGGTGCAGAGCCCCCCCCCCTAGTATGATAAAAAAAAGAATTAATCTCAAGTTAAACTACAGGCATAAAATTGTACAAAACCTATACCATTCATATAAACATTTCAACTTTTTTTTAAAGACATCGCCTCATAAACTCCATGAAATATGATTGTAAACAAGGACGAACAGTGGAGTGCTGGCTTTTATTATGCCATTTTTCGATATTTGTGAGTTACTGTGAAAAGATCGTAGTCATCATGTCACAAGCCATCTGTCTTATACTATACACAGTCCAGCAATCTGTGAAGAGAATTGTAGCAACATCCGCAATTTTCTTTAGTGTTGCCAGGGGGCTACTTTTTTTAAATCCCGATTTCTTGATTGGCACCATTTTTTTGAAATGGCAATATTCACTTTATTTAATGACATATTAATTAATGCGAAAACAAGGGAAATTTTACCATTTTAGAAGTGATGCCAATAAGAAATATGAATCCAAAGAATAGCCCCCTGCCAAAACTGTTTTCTTCAATTTGCGTCATTTAACCCTAGATCTACCGGGAATTTTATTCAAGTTTTAATAAAACGTTCTGCACCAGAATTTTTATTTAAAACTATTTAACTTATTTATTTACCTTATTTTTGTCTGGTTTATATACTTAGTTTATTTTAAAGAAATTTCTGGTTTGAATGAATATTTTGTATGTACCTGTCGGGTCCAATGGACCCGTCTGGTAGACGGAGGGTTAATTCTAGGGTTGACTTTAACCCGGGAATGCTCGACATATCCAGGATATGAACGATTGATACTTTCCCATCTATAAATTCAAACAAAAACCGTCATTTTGTTTAATCGTTGACATCGCTCCCAAATTCTGGGCTAAAATAATTTGCAGATTACTTTCCGAAAATTAGCGGTGAGAAATGTAATACCTGCGTGAGCAAACACGGGTTAACATTATCATGTGCCCAAGAAGCGAAGTCCTGAGCATTCCTTGATTTTATTTCTCTGGATAGGAATAGTCACTATTAATTCCAAAGATCTTTACTAAACATAAAATGTTTCCTGAATTTTCTGGTGTAAAATTTATAATAAATCGTAAGTGCCATTGAGATAATTTAGTGCGAAACATATAGTGCTCAGCAAAAGTTTAGACAATGATCGATTATGCTTCTACACGGACAATTATGAATCGAATTGTTGTACAGTCAATCAGGGTAACTTTGAACCACGGGGTGTAACTTTGAACCACGGGGTGTAACTTTGAACCACGGGGTGTAACTTTGCACCACCTCCTATTTTTCAATATTTTTGATTCTAAAAGACTAAATAAACTCCAAAACTGTGCTCTGTTGGCAAGGTTCTAAACTGGAATTTCTACTCTTTATAAAATTAATTAGCAACATTATGCGCAATTAATTGCATCATCTAACTATTTTTGTGAAGCACTGTTTTCAAGTTAATTTTGAATGCTGTTTTAATCCAATTAAATTTTCATAGTAAGTAACAATATACTCATTTATCAGACATATTATTATCTAAATGTTGTAAATGTGTTAATATTTTGGGATTATTTATTTATTAATAGTTAATAAAATGTAAAATAAGAAGGCACTAGCATTTTACCGCATTTTCAGGGTAACTTTGAGCCGGCTCAAAGTTACACTGATGCTTATAATTTACTGATTATAGGTGCTACTGTCGAAAATTCCCCATATTTGCACGTATATTTTATATAAATGCCGAAAGGGTGCATTAGATATGACATATAAATATTTTTACAAATATGTGTAAAATACATAAAATTCATTTAGAGGCGTGATTAGGGGCGGAGCTACTCTAATTTGACATTTCATACGTTCGACGTTTTTTATTCTTGTTTGAATAATACTAGAACTTGTATGTACTACTGTAACTATGGATATATTATAGAGTTAAAACATTGAAAACTGTTTTTCACTGCATTTTTATGTTTTATATGAACAATAAACAGGTTTTTTTTATTTCTAAATGTTCATGGTTCTCTTCTTCCACTTTTCTTATGCCTGATATTTGTTGAAATATCATAAATTATACAAATCTTGTGATGTTGGGAAATGTAAATTCGCAGTCTTTACATATCTGAAAATATTTTTTTGGTATTTAAAGTTATCCTGACTACAATACTTTTTTTATAATTAATTATTTTATATAAAAATTTATCATATGGTGCAAAGTTACCCTAAATGGCTGGGTAACTTTGAACCAGGCGAAAATTCCATTTTTTATTGCTTTTATCCTTATTATTCGTTAATTTTTTATAGTCAAACAATAATTTAGGATCCTTTCTTCTCTTTTATGCCCCTAGTTGCGACAATATTCTTCAAATAAGAGTGTGGCATATTAAAATAGAGAAAATGCGGATCAAAGTTACCCTGATTGACTATAACTCAACTGTCATATATTACTGGGCAGTTATCCTTCATTGACAAATAATAATTTTTAATTTATACACTTTACATAATATATAACGACAAAAAAACAAATTTAACATTGCGACAAAAGTATAGACAATCTGTCTGTTAACAGAAAAATATCCATAAATTAAAATCGAACTGCACCTACATTGTCTGCTGTTAATGCAAAAATGTGACTTTCCATCGAAGAAAATAAATCCCGCATCACTTGGGGGTCTATTTCGTACCAAACACGTTCAAAAGCAGATAGAAGTTCATTTACAGACGTGTATTGTCAAAAAATTGCATAAACCGTATGAGATATGATGCCACAAAAGTTTTCCATTGGGTTCAGATCAGGGCTACACGCGGGCCAGTTGAGAACGGTAATATTTTGAGAGTTAAACCAATTTTTTGATTTGTATGCAACATGAATAGACGCATCATTTTGTACAAATACATACTTTGGAAGAGCTAAAAGTTCACCAAATGGCTGTAAATTGTTTTGAAATGTATGTATGTAGTCTTACGCTGCTTGGCGACCATTGAGAAACTCAAGAGACACTTGAGAATTAAAACAACGTGAGGCCCAAATCATTAACACATTCGAGATCAAAGGACACCTAATTTTAATTCCAAAAGTGACAAATGGCACCAAGAATAATTGAAATGTTCCTTTTATAATATCCGTGAAAATAAGCAATTTCGTATTTCCTAATAACTTCGTTTATAAATTCTGGTGTCAGTCCATATTTCATCAGTTTATAAACAGAATTACTCCGCGACAGGAAAGGGGTCAATTTGTTGTGAGATTTCAAGGTTGGTTGTTTTATCATTTTCATGTAAACTAATTTACATCTTTATTTTATTCATCTACGAGAGTATCCGTTGACACAGAAAGCTCTGATTCAATTTTAATGCGATTAGCAATCTTTATTTGTCTAGATGCTAGTTTATGGATCCTTCTATAATCTTGTTTTCTGGCTACACGAGGCCTTCCCGATCTATGTTTTGCTTTGAAAGAGTCACCCTTAGATAGTACTTGATAGCCATACTTCTTTGGACGATTCAAAGTAGCTGACATTTCTGCAACAGTCTTCCCTTTCGATTTCAGCTTCCATGCTTTAATTACTTCATCTGACTTAAAATTTCTAACTCGCGGCATCTTCACTAACCGATACTATCGGGAGGTGCACTTTAATACTCATGCATGTGACGTCATAAGTTTGAAATTTGCGTTTTTCCGTGAACAGTTGCGAAAAATCACAAAAATGTCTAAATTTTTGCAGTATGCAAATTTCACTTTTTTCAGTGAAATTAAATAATATCCTGCATTAAAACCGTTATTTCTGTCCTAAAACATTTAATTTATATATTTAAAAATAAGTACAGACATTTGTATAACCTAAGTGTTCGTATTTTTCATTTAAAGGTATCACCAGTGTCTAAACTTTAGCTGAGGACTGTAGGAGATTTTTTTTTTAATGCAGCACGGAAAAACTTAAGCACACAATTTATGATAAATTTTAATTTAGTTAGTTTAATCAGTCACAAAAAATGTTGAAAATGCTCAAGCACAAAGATGAATTTTTTTTCTGCATTAATTTATGCTTACTTCGCTATCTTGGCGGGTTCCGTATTCTGCCATGAGCAAGAAAGCGAACGACAGTTCGTTTACGCATTTCGACGTATCATTTGGTTTTCACCGCGTAAACTAGCCTTGAAAATGAAAAAGTTTCACGAAAATATGTTATGGTATCGCAAACTAGCATCTCTAGTGACAAAGTGGATAAACTAACAAACTTCTGAAATTTACATTTGTATATGAAATTTGTTCGTGCCCTATTGTTTAAATATCAACAAGTTGTTAAAAGTGATTTTGGTCCCGTAGACTATAATGAGGTATCAATGCATTAACCCCTTCGGGACGGGAGCCTTTTACGAAATTTTTAATCTTTTGTTACAGTTTTTTAAAAACAGAAATTTGTGTCTTCTTGAATCGAGAAAATGCGCTGATTAAATAAGGCAAATTTTACAGTAAAATTTTACTGGTGAGGAAAAACAAGGATTCTGAGCGCTTCATGCGGCACGTATACGTGCCGCTCGTCCCCAAGGGGTTAATTATGTAAAAACTGTTACTTTCCAGAATTAAAAACATAGAATCCATCGACTCTTTATCACATTTGGTAGTACACAATAATTCTAAGGATTCAATTTTGTTTATATATATTCTTTTATAAATAAGATAATTTCAAATTATGTCATAAGTTTGAACTTTCACACGCTTTCTATAATATTAAAGCATTGCCCCAAGTTTATACATCGGTAAATATCTTTCAATGTACAGTCGTGGAAAAAAAATAATAACACCCCCTACTAATTCCTCGACAAATTATCGTAGAAGAAAGTTACTGGTACCGTACGATTGGAATTAATGTCTACTTTTAAATTATGTATATAAAATTTGCTTAGGGGGCCATCTACATATTAAAACGAACACAAACTTTGTTTTTTTCAATAGCAATATACAATTCTGACAGCATAAATGAAGACTACAACCTTCAACTGGCCTAAAAACAAATATTTATGCAATTCGTACCATAAGTTTCGGAGAAATTAATTATTTTAAAACGAGCTTATTTTAAGGGCTGTATCCAAATTGAAGTTCGGTACTCGATTGTTAATCCAGAGAGCCCCCTTCTTGATCAAGGCACCTTAAGCACCACTCAAGCAGTGAATGAAGCCTGTTAGATAATAGAACAGCAGAAGAAATTTCAAAATATCTACTCACTTCTATCATAGACGGCCCCTTAAACCATCATTTTACCGTTTTTTAAGCATAATTTGAAAACTATTTGGAAGAATAATGTGAAATTTTGAATTTCCATAAAGCAGGACTTAATATATCTAAATCCATCAAAAAAATTGTTGGTTGCACTTCATAATTTTTTCGAATATTAATTTTATAATTCATATCATAAAATTATAAAAATTGCAAATTCAGCGTATTTATGTTTGGGGACATTAGTATTATTGCAACACAAAAAATTAGCACATTAAAGCATAATTTCAGGAGATATAAATAAAAATATGAAAATGTAATTTAACATTAGAAGCACTAAATTTTGAATGTTTAAAATTCAAAAACTTATCATTTAAATGACTTGAAATTCGGTGTCTAAGCATAGTTTGAACCGAAGATTTGAAATATCTCGTTAAAATTGGGTATTGCTATTGAAAAAAATTAGGTTTGGGTTCGTTTTAATATGTAGATTGCCCCCTAAGCAAGTTTTATATACATCTTTTAAAAGTAGACTTTATTTCCAATCGTTCGGAACCAGTAACTTCCGTCTACGATAGTTTGCTGAAGAGTTAGTAGGGGTGTTTACTTTTTTTCCCACGACTGTACGTATTTAATATAAAATGTCTTACAATCTAAAAAAATATGGAAAACATCATATAAATGCATTTTCTGTAAGGTAGAAGCCACACCCTTAGTCAATGATGTTTTTTGAATGAAAACATGAAATCTCGTTTCCCGTCGTGAATGTGTTAAAATTTTATTTTTAAAGCTTACTTTAATATCAAGTTTTTTTTTTTTTTTTTATCGCATACCTTTTTTCTTTAAAACTCAAATCACAAATTACATGGACGACTTCAGAAAATACTGGCACAAAATTGTTTTGTATCTCAAATTTGAAGGAATACGAAATATTCCCAGAGCACTCTTGGAATAATAAAATGAATATGCTTCGTTGTTTCCTTTTCTTCAGAAAACCATTTCGGAAGACTTTTTCAAGTATAATATTCGCCTTCAATATCTTGTTTTGCAATATTTTCAGATAATATTCCTTTTTAATTTACGTTGTATTTTAATATTTCTAACAAGTAATATAAAAATTTTGTTTTTAAAGTCAATTCCTACTTAAGGCATCAAAAAAAGTAATATAATCCCTCAAGCTAATATTAGTTTTTGTTGCATTAAAATATCTCAATTTGTTGATTTTCTATAAGCAAGTAGGTTTACAATGGAAGTCTATGGGAATTTGGCGAAATATTAGAGATATCGCCAAGTTGGCGTCACTTTTGGCGGCTCATTTTGGTCGCCAAATTTGGCGATATATCGCCAAGTTGGCGACAAACTTGCCGGTATTTGGCGACAGAACAGGATACCCCCTATGGTAACCCCCCCTTATACATATGAAGATGCATTAAATGCTTCAATAACCAATGACCGCCATTTTGTCTCCTATGTAAAACTAAAATTAATTAATTAAAATTTTATTAATGAATTAATATTTGAAAAACTGTATTAACATCAATTGTCTTCCAGTACAAGTTTTAAAAAAATTATTTCAACTTGATAGGATATTGAATAATAAGTATTTTATTAACGACTGAATATCTGAACAAGATATATAAATAAATAAATAAATATAGGGAGAGTGTGAACTATTAGTAGGAATTGAAAAAAAAAAAGATGTATGTTGAATAAAGGAAAAAAAAATATTTTTATTACATGATACCAGAAAAGATAAGCAGAATATTTAGGTAGTTTCTGGATTCATGAGGAATATCTGTGGGACCGTTTAATACAAAATTGTACTGCTTAAAGGTAAATGTTATTAACCCTTAACCCTCTCGCTGCGTAACTCGAGAGTTTCTCGGACAACATAAAAGTAGCAAAATTTGCGCAACCCGGGATTTCATCGGGGACGCAGTTTTCCATCTAATTAACCCTCCTTGATCATTCCCACCAGTTACTTTTTATTGTACATTTTCCAGGGAAAGAAATATCCAATCCATATTCTGTTGTAATTTATTCCATCTGTACTTTTGGAATATTTCGATTACCATCAAGCGCCGGATAAGGAAGTTATTTTGTTCAATGATTTATTGAAACAACTCATTCGTGATTTTAATGGGATGAATTTTTATATTTGCGTAAGTTCATAAATTAAGAAAAATTTCACTAAGCTTATTTTTAAAAGAGTAAACAAGTCGGAAAATGTACGTCGTACGTGGTACAGGTGCGTTCGTGCTATATCTAGTATTATAAATATTCAGATCTTGGTGCAATAGCTGTTGCACTCTTATGCAAAAATACATGAATACAATTTTTTTTAGGATTATGCATATTAATTAATTACGTATGTCAGGATTTAATAAAATGAAGAAAACTTTTATTAATATCTTTTTAATTTTGATTCAATTTTCGTAAAATTTGAACTGACAAATTTCTGCAACTGTTAAGTATATTAAACTTCGTATCATTCGGTAGGCTGGTTTTTGGGTTGTTATAATATAACAGACTCACTGACAGACAGACGAACAGACCAGACAACGACTATATCCTGGTCCGGACATTTTTCGCCCAGTTGGAAATTTACATCTAATGTGATTTGTTTACCAATTAGAATAATTGTGTTAATATTAATCTAACGACTATAGGTTCTACGTATTTATATAATACGAACGCACCTAAAAAGTTGTTTTAAAACCGACAGATGTGCTTATGGCTGTCGGTCGCCGGAAAACTGTTGAGTCATTTACGATTATTTTTATTATATTATTTTTATTATATATTTTGTTATATTTTATTAGTCTTATATAATTATTATTACAACTACTACTATTATTATTCTTATTATTATTAATATTCTTATTATTATTAATATTATTATTATTATTAGCATCATTATTATTATTATTATTATTATTATTATTAGCATTATTATATTTTTTATTGCTAATTATTTTTCTTATACATTATTATCATCATTATATATTTTTATTGCTAATTGCTTTTGGTATACATTATTGTTATTTTTATTATTTTATTATATAGTGATAAAAAACAAGCATAAAAAAATCACATTAAATTGCCGGTCAACAAAATGATAGCTTATGTTATGTTTCTACACAAATTTTCCATTTTGCTTTTAGCATAGTAAAATACATATAAAACGAAAGTACAACTTTTTTGGTGCGAACATAAACTAAAACAAATTGCAAAAGATATCTCAAGAGCTTGTTGAAATAGAAAATGGAGCGGAAATTATCTTTGAAAATAGCTTCGGAAATTTCTTTCCAGGGAAAGAAATATCCAATCCATGTTCTGTTGTAATTTATTCCATGTGTGCTTTTGGAATATTTCGATCACCATCAAGCGCCGGATAAGGAAGTTATTTTGTTCAACGATTTATTGAAACAACTCATTTGTGATTTTAATGGAATGAATTTTGATATTTGCGTAGGTTCATAAGTTAAGAAATTTTTTGCTAAGCTTGTTTTTAAAAGAGTAAACAACTCGGAAAATGTACGTCGAACGTGGTACAGGTGCGTTCATAGTATAACTAGTTTTATAAATATTCAGAACCTGGTGCAATAGCTGTTGCACTGTTATGCAAAAAATACATTAATACAATTTTTTTTACGATTATATATATTAATTAATTACGTATGTCAGGATTTAATAAAATAAAGAAAATTTTATTAATATCTTTTTAAGTTTTGATTCAATTTTCGTAAAATTTGAAATGACAAATTTCTGCAACTGTTAAGTATATTAAACTTCGTATCATTCGGTAGGCTAGTTTTTGGGTTGTTATAATATAACAGACTCACTGACAGACAGACGAACAGACCAGACAACGACTATAGGTTCTACGTATTTATATAATACGAACGCACCTAAAAAGTTGTTTTAAAACCGACAGATGTGCTTATTGCTGTCGGTCGCCGGAAAACTGTTGAGTCATTTACGATTATTTTTATTATATTATATTTATTATATATTTTATTATATTTTATTAGTCTTATATAATTACTACTACTACTTCTATTATTATTATTATTATTATTATTATTATTATTAGCATTATTATATTTTTTATCGCTAATTATTTTTCTTATATATTATTATCATCATTCTATAATTTTAATGCTAATTGTTTTTGTTATACATTATTGTTATTTTTATTATTTTATTATATAGTGATAAAACACAAGCATAAAAAAATCACATTAAATTGCTGGTCACAAAATGATAGCTTATGTTATGACTCTACACAAATTTTCCATTTTGCTTGTAGCATAGTAAAATACATATAAAACGAAATAACAACTTTTTTGGTGCGAACATAAACTAAAACAAATTGCAAAAGAATGTATCTCAAGAGATTGTTTAAACAGAAAATGGAGCGTAAATTATGTTTGAAAATAGCTTCGGAAATTTCTTTCCAGGGAAAGAAACATAGAATCCATGTTCAATTGTAATTTATTCCATGTGTACTTTTGGAATATTTCGATCACCATCAAGCGTCGGATAAGGAAGTTATTTTGTTCAATGATTTATAGAAGCAACTAGATTTTGATATTTACGTAGGTTCATAAATTAAGAAAATTTTTACTAAGATGATTTTTAAAAAAGAGTAAACAAGTCGGAGAATGTACGTCGAACGTGGTACGACGTACTATATCTAGTTTTATAAATATTCAGATCTTGGTGCAATAGCTGTTGCTGCATGAATACAAATGTTTTTACGATTATACATAATAATTAATTACGTATGTCAGGATTTAATAAAATGAAGAAAACTTTTATTAATATGTTTTTAAGTTTTGATTCAATTTTCGTAAAATTTGAAATGACAAATTTCCTCAACTGTTAAATATATTAAACTTCGTATCATTCTGTAGGCTGGTTTTTGGGTTGTTATAATGTAACAGACTGACTGACAGACAGACGGACAGACCAGACGACGACTATAGGTTCTGCGTATTTATATAATACGAACGTACCTAAAAAGTTGTTTTAAAACTGACACAGGTGCTTATTGCTGTCGGTCGCCGGAAAACTGTTGAGTCATTTACGATTATTTTTATTATATTATTTTTATCATATATTTTATTATATTTTATTAGTCTTATATAATTACTACTACTACTACTATTATTATTATTATTATTATTATTATTAGCATTATTATATTTTTTATTGCTAATTATTTTTCTTATATATTATTATCATCATTATATATTTTTATTGTTAATTGTTTTTGTTATACGTTACTGTTATTTTTGTTATTTTATTATATATTGATAAAAAACAAGCATAAAAAAACCACATTAAATTGCCGGTCAACAAAATGATAGCTTATGTTATGACTCTACACAAATTTTCCATTTTGCTTGTAGCATAGTAAAATACATATAAAACGAAAGAACAACTTTTTCGGTGCGAACATAAACTAAAACAAATTGCAAAAGAATGTATCTCAAGAGATTGTTTAAACAGAAAATGGAGCGGAAATTATGTTTGAAAATAGCTCTCGGAAATTTCTTTCCAGCGAAAGAAATATCCAATCCATGTTCTGTTGTAATTTATTCCATGAGTACTTTTGGAATATTTCGATCACCATCAAGCGCCGGATAAGGAAGTTATTTTGTTCAATTATTTATTGAAACAACTCATTTCTGATTTTAATAAGATGGATTTTGATATTTGCGTAGGTTCATAAGTTAAGAAAATTTTTACTAAGGTGATTTTTAAAAGAATAAACAAGTCGGAAATTGTACATCGAACGTGGTAAATGAGGGGCGTTCGTACTATATCTAGTTTTATAAATATTCAGATCTTGGTACAATACCTGTTGCACTCTTATGCAAAAATACATGAATACAAAATTTATTACTATTATATAGATTCAGTAATACGTAAATAATATGACTCCATCGTAAATAGAACGTAATCACCATCGCAACCTAGAATCAATACCTATTATGGGATATTATTGAATTAATTACCTATGATTGGATTTAATAGAATAATCACCATGGCAACCTAGAATCATTACCTATCATGGGATAACATTGAATTTGTTACGTATAATAGGACTCAATAGATTGAAAGAAACTTTTTTTAATATCTTTTTAAGTTCCTATTCGATTTTCATAAAATTTGAAATGAATCGGCAAAATTCCGCAACGATTATGTATATTAAATTTCAAACCATTCGTTTGGGTAGTTTTTGCGCTTTTATAATATAACAGACATATAATACGGACAGCCAGAAGAAAGGACCAGACAACTACTATAGGCGCTTCGTATTTATATAATTACGAATGCTCCTAAAAAGTCTTTTTTAATCCCACACAATACATTATTACTGCCAGTCTCCAGAAAAATGTTGTATAATATACGATAAAAGGGCTTCGATTATGGAAATAAATCATTTTTGTAGAATGGTTGTCGTATGCAAAAGAACCTATTACCTATTTCTTTCTATTATCATAGCTATCTATAATAAAAGAATATATCTATTAACCTTTGCATCAACTTAATAGATTTATAAAGTCACAATTGAAGCACGATAACGTAAAATTCCTCATAAGCAACGTCTAATTACCGTTTAGAAAAGTGCACAAATAAATTTTCCCTTAAATCTCAGAAATCGGCGATTAAATAAAAAAAAAGGGTTTTCAAATGTGTTTTATAAATTGTTTATTTAGACTTTCTTTTTCACCTTATTAAACTATGAAGTTTTATTATAGTATTTTGAATGTGTTAGAAAGTGTTTAATAATCTATGCTCGACGCATGATTTTACGTTCTTGTTTAATATATTGAAAGTGTTAAAAGTTTTGCTTTTATACCAGTAGTACATGAGTTAACTTGAGAAAACTTTCAGTAGCACTAGAACACGCTATATCGCCATGAGAAATTGCACTATTCCACCCGCTTCTTGAGATCCACTTTTTTAACACTCGGAGAAAAATGAGTTGCTTATTGCTGCCAGTCGCCTGAAAACTGTTGAAACCATTTTCAATTCTAGGGGGCTCTGCCCCAACGAGCTACCCTCGCCAACCCCCTTCAGACACCGCAGACTCTAAAAGCATGCTAATTTGACCGGCTTTAAAAAGATTTCGGAAGATTCAATTATAATTTAAAAAACAGTGCCGATCTCCCTATAAACGGGTTTCTATTCATTTCTCTTTGATTGGGGAATTTTAAAGCCAAATCAGCTGCTATTAAAAGATACAATGGCTCTTTCCGTCTTTGATTAAATAAAATCAGTTAAACATTTCAAAATAAGCTAATATAAAATGAATTAAGTAAACAGAGTTTTTGTCCCCCGGTATTTTTTAACAAAGCTAAAATAAAGTTTTTTAAAATAAGACATTTTAAATGTATCGTTTTTAATCTGACGTAATTTTCACCAAACTTTTTTTTTCTCTTTTTAATATTCACGTGAAAATACTTTTGTTAGAAATGAAATATTATACAAAAATAGTCAAAAAGATCATATCAAAATATCAAATAAATGTCTCGCGCAATTTTTAAATTTAAACTGTTTTGCAATATTATTTTTTGTTCATTTTACATAATAAGTGCAATGTGACGTAAATGTGACGTAATTTATCCTAATGAAGACTTCTAACGCATGTTAATGAATTTATTATTTTACAATATTCTTTCTCTTTTAAAATTCACGTGTAAATATAGTTTTTATGGCGTAATTTTCAATGAGTTCCTGCTTTTTATATTTTCTGTTTATAATAGTCACGTGTAAATAAATTTTTTATTTGAAGCAAACATTATTGTTTGCGCTGTTTACACAGCTGGTAACAGTTTAAATTAATACCATTTTCTAAAATATGTAAACTATATCTCTCGAAATGCTGAAAATTTGAATTTAAAATAGAAATAAAACCTCAAAAATGAGTCAAATTAAAGAACTAAATGCAGTTTGCATATCGGGAAATTCTAACGCATAATTTGATCTAAAAATGATTAAATTCCCATGTATAGTTTTTACTCCTATAAAACTTGGAAAACTTGCTCCTAAAACTTGCTCCTATAAAAATGGAACGATCTTGTCCACATTTAGCATTAAATATCTCTTAAAATAATTCTTCGATTTGAAAACTGTCTGCATCGGCGTGTTTATCAAACATTTCTCTATAATACCACCATTTTTTCTATTTTTGTATGCAATATTTTTCTTAATATTAACGAAGAAAGACTTCCGGTCACAAAAAATTCAAAACCGGCGACGGCCGCGGTGACAGCGTTAGTTACTTTTTGTAGAATAGAGAGGAAAGAATTTCGATTATGGAAAGAAATCATTTTTGTAGAATGTATTCGTATTGAATAGAATCTATTACCGATTTCTTTCAGTATGATAGCCATCTATAATAAAAGAGTAATTCTACTAACTTTTGCATGAACATAATAGATTTATAAAGTCATAGTTGAAGCAGGATAATGTAAAATTCCTCAGAAACACGTCTGATTACTGCTTGGGAAAACTCCACGAATAATTCTTTCTTCAATTATGTCGAGATTCGGCAATTAAAAAAAAAAAAAAAGAAAGAAAATCTTCTGAAAAATAATAGTGGAAGTCCGTATATGCGATAACCGGGTCCGGCTCATGAGTAGTTATTTTTTAAAAAAAGTTTTAATTAAAGCTTTGGATATGTCAATTCTAAAAATTTCGTTAACACTAGAACCACCATAACGGGTCATTCTGACCCATACCAAATTCCTAATAGTCGATTCCAACCAGAAATTTATTCATAACATATGTTAAATATATGCAGCACAAAAAGAGGATAATTAAATAAATTAAACAGATTTATATAAAACTTCTGGTGTCCCATACTTTTTATAAAACTTGAGTAACATTGCCAGCAGTTTTAGTGTTCATTTTATAGATATATTTTGAAGAATATCGCAAAAGAGAAGAATAAAGAAACTGCCTTATTGACTTTTATTTATACACAAAGTTGTCGAATAAAGAAACTGCCTTATTGATTTTTTATTTATACACAAAGCTGTCTAGAAGTACTAAATATATATTTTTTATGCTCAATGTTCCATACTTATTGTATTATTTCTCCGTGCTTACACACGTCCTTAGTTAGATGCTTGCATAAATACAATTTGTATAGTTAATTCTGTCTTATAAAGGACCTAATTACATTGACGTTACCACCAGTAAATTTAGATAGCAATTTTCTGCTTATTTAAACATGCAGAATGTCTGTTAAAAATAAAGGAGCATTTTCTATTCGTTTTTACTGGTGGAAGTTTGCACCATCGATAATTATGGCCTGGTTTTATATGCTTATAAACATAACATACATACATATAATAGTTTTTCCTCTCTTGTTGCACATGAACACATCAACTCAAAAAGAAAAACGAAGAAATAAGTTAACAAATTAAATAAAATAATATTAAACACATTTCCAAGTTTAAGACAATTTCCAGGATGAGTTTAAGTATCCCCCCTCCATCGCTTTTATATATTTCAAAATATTATATACTTCAAAATATTTTATATATGTCAAAATGTTACTCTAATAACGTAAATTTGGAAAATTTTTAATAGACAGCGACCGACACGGTCTTTCCAGGATCGCGTGTACGTTCCAAGAAATTACTTTCGAAACCAGATAATACGGACGAAAGTGGCTAGGGGAGCATAAACGTGCCAACCACCACATATTTTTCCGTGAAATGTGGTTTTATATTATCCAGTTTAACCCCTTAATTCTCGCTCCCTTCAATATCACGGGCTGGGGTGTCATTCGTTATTTCTCGTGCCCGTCATATTTCCGTGCTGGAGATTTATTGCTGGAAAAAACTTCTGAAACCAGAAAAATTTAACTGGCATTTCGGTTTGAAGTCTTTGAATATTTACTTTGCGTTTAGTTCTTGTCGCTGATTGTGATGTTGGACTTTGAATTGCATGTTTCAAAATATATCACGCTCAAGAAAATTATTAATAATTAAAATTTAATGGATGTTGTGTTATTTCAAATTTTATTTGTAAAAATTTGTTTGATGATGATAAGAAAAGATCTAAGATCTGAAAAATAAAGGTCTTATTCGCAATAATTTGTATGGTGTAAAACAAACATTAAAACAGAGAACTCTCGCATGATGGCTTTTCCTGATTTTGTTCTATAACATCTTTTTTTTTTCGCCTTAAGAAAAAAAAAACTAATTTCATATTATATATTATAACCTTATAATTATTCAATTTCTGTAATAAACTAGTCGGATGTACCAATCCCAAAACTTTCTTCTATCTCATACATGTTAATACTTCAAAATTCGCTATCACACTGCCAAAATTAAATGGCAATCTATGCATCTCATGAGGAATCTAACGATATGAAATTCCGTGCATTAGTTCTTGAGATATGACTATCGCTGAATTCGTCTAAATTCAGCAAAATGCTGCCTAGCAGCGCCACGTATTGGGTGATTTATACCAAATCCTAATCAGCAACAATTTATGTCAACGTCTGACTGAATCTGAAGTTTGGAGAAAATCCGTACATTAGTTTTTGAGATAGAGCAATAGCGAAAATCATGAAAACTTCTGCATAGCAGCGCCACCTATTGGGTGATTAACACCAAAACCTAATTAACAACAACTTGTGTCAACATTCAACTAAATCTGAAGTTAGATGAAAATTGGTCCATTAGTTCTATTGATAGAGCTATTGAGGCAATCGTGGAAAAGGCAGCAGAGAAGCGCCACCTGTTGGGCGATTTACACAACACCTAATCAGTAGCAAGTCATATCAAGGACTAACTTAATCTGAAGTTTGATGAAAATCCGTGCGTTAGTTCTTAAGATAGAGCTATTGGGGAAATCGTGTAAATCCTGCAAAATTCATCATAACAGCGCCACCTGTTGGTCCATTTACATCAAAACGTAATCATCATCAATTCATATCAAGTACTAAATCTGAAGTTTTATCAAAATCCGTGCATTAGTTCTTGAGATAGAGCTATTGCGAAAATCATGAAAAATGCAGAATTGCAGCGCCACCTGTTGAGCGATTTACACCAAAAACTAATCAGCATCAATTTGTATTAGGCACTAACTGAATATCAATTTTTATTAAATTCCGTGCATTAGTTCTTGAGATAGAGCGCCCACAAAATTTGTGTCACATACACACAGACAGACAGACAGACAGACTCACAGAGTCACAGACAGAAATTTTGTAAAAACATGTTTTTTGGAATCTCTGACCCCTAAAACGTGTAAATCCGTCGAAAACTGGAATTCGAAAATTTTCATGAATCCAATACTTTCTTCTTGTAAAGATAGAAGAAAGTAAAAAATATGTAGTTTTTTGATGGTTTTTCCAAATATTAAGCGACCGTTAAGGGGTTAAACACGTTTAGTACCAGAAAAATTTAATTGTTATATACATTTTCAATTAATTTATTGTCTATGCACGAAATTTTAAGCATTTTTTCCCAGTACTGCCAAGATTCAGTTCCCGTTAGTCTTCCATAGCGTTACTGTCGGGGCAGTGGCCCCAGGCTCCTCGGTAAACCGTCAGAAGTCTCTCTGCAAAGCGATATAAATAAGCGTCCTATCTTAAATGGAAGAAGTAACCGCAACATTAAAAGTGAGGTCACATCAATCAAGGTCACGCGCCACGTAGCGGATGGAGTGTGAACTACAGGCAAATACCTAACTGTTTTTTTACTCACACCACTAAAATTATAAAGTTTCTTTCTACTTAGTTAATAAATGAAATCTATCTGACAAGGGAAGAAAACCTCGTTGTGTCAAGTGCATATGGGTGCCCCTCTTGCTACGCCATTATTTTGCAATATATGTGGCAAAATAAAATTCATTTCCATGAAACGCTAAAGATTTAGAAAATATGCACCGCCCTAAAAGCCCGCGTATGTGAATTATCACTCCGTCCGCTAGATGGCGCAAGTCTGTTAATTTACGCCCGATTCCAGCATTAAGTTTGCACGCTTACTTATATCGCTTTGGTCTCTCTGCATTAATCTGATTAAATCTGATTACTCTGAAATAAAGTCTGATTATTAATAGGCTTTATTTCCATAAACAATTTCTGATTCGAAACGTGTTTAATCTAAGTCAATTTGAAACACATTTTACGAAGGAATTGCTAGGGGTTAGAAAATACGGGAATGTGAGGCAAAGGCATCGCTTCCATCTTTCGATTCGAACAACCTTCAGCTTGCCCGAGCTCACGCCTTCTCTTTTTTGATTGTTGTTTATCTGAAATTTATCTTGATGTACTATATTCAATTAGTTAACCCTTAAATACGCGATTTTTTATTTTGTTTCGAAAAAATTATATATGATTCTCTGAAAGGTTTGTTAGACAGGAAAAATAATGAAAAAAAAAATCAGAGATACATTTTTCATATAATACGTCAATCTTTTCTTCACACTTGCAATACAAGTGAAAACTACTGTCGTGTGGCTGTTTTACGCTAAAATATTGCAAATTAGTAATTTAAGAAGTATGCCTCCAAATACCTTATTTTATATATATTTTTTTTTTTATCAAAATTAACCTTTAACCCTTTAATTCCCATGATAGAATACGCTCTGGAAATTACGTAGTTCAGACAATCTGACTAGACACCAGAAAGTTTCAATGGTTAATTTCGTTTTATTTAAATACGGAATGTCTGTTATTAATTAAAGCAAATATTGCTACAGTAAACTCCCGACTATCCGGCCTAATGTGGCGGAAGGGTACGCCAGATAGCAAAAAAGCCGGATAGGCCGGAGTTCTACAAATATTTGCTAATTTTGTGCTCTCCCCCCACCATGATATTAAAAACACATGTTACACGTATTAAGATAAATTTTATGCACACAGTTTCAAAATAAGCAAAACATTAACATAAAATGTAATCCTAATTCCTAAAAAAATGAGTAAACTTATTTTACTGTTTATTAATAAATGATCGCACAAATATGAAAATTTATGCATAAGATAAGAGTCAAAACTTACAGTTTTTAGTTTTTGAAAAAGTCTTTAATAAAGGATTGCTTCTCCCTGTTAGCCCTGTTCGCGACGTAATTTTCCTCCATTTATGCAAGTAGATGATATCAGGTAGATGTCGTCTATTCTTGCTAACTAATGTACTGCAGTGCTGCCTCAATCGTCTTGAACCTTTAAGAAAGTGGGATGGGATTTTTCCAGCAATCCTTTTAATATATTTCTTCTGATATTTCTCCTTCTGTCAACAGTTTTACAATATTGTTTTCAATTAATTCATTAACTTCGTCGTTTGCCATCCATTCTGTAATATCTTCTGCATTGACATCGTGAGAGACCGGTATATTTTTCAGCAAAGATAGAAGCTTATCGGTCTCATCTCCCATTGCAGTTCCCAAAACGGGTTTATGTCCACCAATTTAGTCCAAAAGAATGTTACAAGACCTTGCAATTGCTATGATTGGAATTTCTTCCCATGCCTTTGGCACCCACCTGGATGGGAACCAAACTGCTTTAGCCGCTAGAAACATTCTTCATTTTATTTTTACTAGACCGGATAGTCGGGAGTTTACTGTATTTTATTTTTCTGTTGTGAATTAGGTATAAACGAATAAAAAAAATCTATTAAATTCAAAACACTGTTGTTTGCATATATGCAAAGCTGCGCACTAAAAGGTTAATTTTTGTTTCTTCATTTTTTTTATTGCATGATCTTCTTTAGTAGGAAATAGTAATACATTTTTTTTTTCTATTTTTAAGTGTTTATATTTTCGTTTAGTTGCATTGTTTTCACTTTTGAAAACACAAATGTATTTTAACATGTACATCAAGCCATTTACTTGCCGATTTAATTAATAAACAACCCGTCACTGCCACAGGCTCAAACTTCCACCAGTATTCTAAAAAGAAGTTTCTCCTTTAGATAACCCTTACCGGCGCGGAGTAATTCTGTTTATAAATTGATGAAATAATGGACTGACACCGCAATTTATAAACGAATTTATTAGAAAATATGAAATTGTTTATTTTCATGTACATTATAATAGGAAAATTTTAGTTAAATATTCCTAGCGCCGCTTGTCAGTTTTGGAATTAAAATTATGTGTCCTTTTTTAAGGGCACCGCTCTGGAAAGGGACGAAAATTATCTTTATACATAAGGCGGAATTTTCTAGTGTAAAATAATGGCGCAAGTGTACCCTTGCGATAAACAGCCTCAGGTGATTTCCAAAGGTTTTTTATCTTTAAGGGGGCTGGTCACTCAGCTTCGGAATTCTCCTCTGTAATGTTAAGTCTATGGACTTTTGATGCATTCGTATACTTATAATATCTTCTTGAGAAATTAATATTTTTCACATCTTTTTTCTGTGCACTCTTCTTAAAGGATGTCTCTTTTTTTCTTAGTTTTCAAAATATTTCTAAAATCTATGTTGATTTTAATATTTTATTGTTAAAAGCAGACGAACTGTGAATAAGATTTTAACACTTCATATAAAATTAAGTCTATATTTTAGAAATATTTTGAGGACAAAGAAAACAAGGGACATCTTTTAGGAAGTGTACTCAAAAAATAGAATTTAAAAATATTAATTTCCCGAGTAGATATTTTAAATATACGAATGCATCAAATGTCCATAGACTTTACATTAGTCAGGAGAAATCAGAAGCTGAGTGACCAGCCCCCTTAACCCATTACCCGATGGTGTTGCGTTTTCAGGACGGCAAAAATAAATACGCATGTTTAAATTATCAAGCTGCCACTACTTTTGAATTAATATAACACATGGATAAGTATCAAGTACAAACTAATATTAACATAAAAAAAAAACAACGTGCCGAAGCCGGCTAGGGATTTTTTTAATTTTTTTCCTCATATCGTTATGCTACCCTCTAGGTCACGCATGCGCATTGAGTTCTGGAAATTCAGTCGAAGTTTTAATGTTGTTGCTTTAAGTTGTCCCTATCCGTTACTCGTATTTGAAAGCAACAGGGGCTAATGAGGAATCTTCCATGATGCTTATTCAATTAAAACTTAACATAGTTAGCTTGACGCAAAACTTGACACTATAATCAATCAATATTAATTCTTTTTTTACAACTATCCTCCCTTGGAGACCAGTTTGGTCTCTTTTAAATGTATGCTAAGCATTGTATCAGGTCACTTTTTTTCATAATTTAATTATCTTGCTCAATCCTGCGCCAAATCAGAAGATTCTGATAGAAAAATCAAGAAATCTATGTTTTTATGTTATCCAGGCGGAGATGATAAATCGCCAAACATTTTTCCTGTCGCATTTTGTCATATTTCATTAATTTCATTTAAATTATGATACTTTTATTCACTTTATTTAAAATACATAACATTAATTTAAAACTTAGAATTTTAAAGTCACGAATTCCATTTTAAGAAAGAAAAATAATAAAAAATTATAAATAATACAATAAAACATAACATTTAATTTCAACATCAAAGCATTGCTTTAATTTACCACGTGAAAAAGAAAAAAATGCTATTGGCGAGATTTGCGCCTGGCTAATGTAAATGTACCAAGAATTCTTTGCGATCATGACAACTTTTACGTACCTTTATTCGAAAAAATAATTTTGATTAAAAATGGCCATCTTGCATATGAAAAGCAAAGGGGTCAGTCCATAATTGTTTATGACAGTCAAATGACTTAGACTATTATAGATGAAATGATGGCGATGGAAAAATTTGGCGATTTATCCCCTGCGCCCGGATAGCATTGGTGCCAAAAGGGCCGCCGGCCATATAAAAAACGAAGTGGTTAGCCCGGAACTGTTGATGACAGTCACATGACTTAGGCTACTATTATAGAGATACAATCAGTATTGCCAATTTAGAGAATTTTTATTCAATTATTTATTTTTTGTTTCCGAACAGTAATATTTATTTTATATGTAATTAAATAATAAAATATTTTTATTAAAAAATTATAGTAGGTGTCTAAAAAAAAAAATAAAAACAGCTAAATTATCCACACTGTATAGGAAAATGAATTATTTGGATAATGCAAGTATTTTATCATAAAGGTCACTATTATCATAAATAATTATCATGAATGTGTTACAATTAAGATAATTTCACTATATAGTAAAAATATAGTATTTATCTAAACTTAAACTTCATTTAAATCGATTACAATAATTTATTTCTAAGCAATGCTTTAAAAAAACTTAAAAACCCATTATAACATAACATTACTAGATACTGATCATTAATTTCTGAAGTTAAATTAAACTTTATTAAATATTTAATTAAAAAGAAATATGATGAATATTTGGAATACGATTTTCTTCAGAAACTTTCCATTAAATAATGTCATGGAGAATAAAAGGTGCTTTAAAAAGACAGTTTTAAATACCTAATTAACTCAGATTTCATTTTCAAGCTTTAAATTTTAATGAAATATTTCCCATGCTAAAAAATGAAATGTATCTAATTAGTTTCGATTTCCGTTGATAATAGTTTCTTTATGAAATGTTAAGAGTTTAATTATAGGAAATAATAAAACGAAGCCATAAAAAATGACATATTTTAATTAAATCTGAAAACATACTTCTCATTTAGTTATTTTAATAATTGCAGTACAACTGAAAAATTTATATTTTAAATGTTTATTTCTTGCGTGAGATCTATAAAAAGTTGGAGATTAAAGATTCATTAGCTTCTAGAATTTTTAACTTTGAACACTTATATTAATTCCGCTTAAAATTGCTTCTTAAAATCCCAAGAAAAACATCAGAATGGTGGTTTATGTAGGTAACATTACAAACTATTTGCGCGTTAACAGAATTTTTCAACAGGTTACTTAAAATTTCGAAGTAATTTTCTCAACCAAATAATAATAATATTATAATTTAAATTTATAATATTTCGAGACTAATAACAATAAAAAAAAAAAACTGCCTTACTGATTTATTTTACGTAGCAGACCGGATGGCTAAGACTTTCAAATTATAGTATCCTTTAAATGCAGAATTTAAAATGCTGTTTTACCAGAATTTTCAATAGTATTTTCTTTTTATTTAATCTGAAAAAATTCATTCAAAGTTCTGTGAAAAGACGAGGCGACAACGAATTCTGCTATGTAAGTTAACCACTTGAGAAGCAAGTAATAATATAGCTGTAATATTGAAATCTCACCGGAATAATGATGAAGTTCATTTTAAAATAATTGAAAGCAATTGTTTCAATATTTAACCCTCAAAGCTAAAAATATAAAAATTAATTAAATGTTTCTGGTGCGAATCTTTTAACTCCTTGAAAAGCAAGTGTTCCATATTGTGTTCCTGTAATGTAGAACTCACACTGAAATCTTTGAAAACTTCTATTTCAAAATAAGTAAAAGCAATATTACGGCTTTTTTCCACCAAAGTTAGAAAAGTAAAATTTAATAAAATTTTTCTTGCGTAAAACTTCATTAATCGTAGGTGGTATATAATATATACTGCCGCCCCTCATGGGATTAAAATTAGGTGGGATATAATATATCCTACCGCCCCTCAAGACGTTAAAAGAGCCGATAGTATCTATCATACTTGCCAACTTACTGATAATTTCCGTAAAACTGTACCGATATCGCCTGTAGTAAATAAACATGTTTCGAACCAGAAAGGTTAATTATTAAATTTGTGTTGTTTCATTAATTTCCTTACATAAATTTTCATATCATGCTGAAACAATTCTACGGAAATTATCGGTAAATTGGCAGCTATGTATCTTACTACGAAATTTAATCTCAATATCTGACACAGTCTTGCCAGTTTGGCCTTCATTTTTAACCCCAAATTTCGACTTCAAACAGGAAATTTTTGAAGAAGAATTTTTACTTCAGCTAATAAGACAACTCTGATATTAAATAAATCTGATTTTTTTTTTTTTTTTTTTTTTTTTTTTTTGCATTTTCTGGTGTCATCCGACTATTTAAAATAAAAGCAGTGTTGCCAGATTGGGGACTTTTTTAATTCAGATTATTTGACTGTCATCACTTTTTTTAAATAGTACAATTCGCCTTATTTTTCAGAATTTTTAAATAGGCCGAATATTTCTATTCAAGAAAAGCGGTGACTATCAACAATCTGGGCTCAAAAAAGTCCCCAAGCTGGTAACACTGAATAAAAGTGGAGGCCAAACTGGCAATCCTGATCTGACAACTAATTTGTACAAGAATATTTTAATAAAATTTCCTTTTACAATCTAAGTAAACAATCAAAAAAGCATTTACGTATTACCAAAACAATATGTTACGTAAATTCTGGTATCATTCTATAATTTTAACATTTTATTTAAAAAAAACTTAATACCCATTATAACATCCCATTACTAGATGCTGATCATTAATTTAAGACGTTGAACTAAACTTTATTAAATATTTAATTAAAAAGAAATATGACGAATATCTGGAATACGATTTTCTTCATTAACTGTTCATTAAATAATGTCATGAAGAATAAAACGTGCTTTAAAAGACAGTTTTAAAGACCTAATTAACTCAGATTTCATTTTTATGCTTTAAATTTTAATGAAATATTTTCCATGTTAAAAAATTAAATGTATCTAATTAGTTTCGATTTCCGTTGATAATAGTATCTTTATAAAATTTTAAGAGCTTAATAATGGGAAACAATGAAATAAAGTAATAAAAAATTATGACATATTTTAATTAAATCCGAAAACATACTTCTCATTTAGTTATATTAATAATGGCAATACAACTGAAAAGTTTATGTTTTAAAGGTTTATTTCTTGCGTCAGATCTATAAAAAGTTGGAGATTAAATATTCATTATCTTCCATAATTTTTAACTTTCAACATTTATATCAGTTCCGCTCAAAAATGTTTCTTAAAATTCCAATTAAAATAGTGGTTGATGTAGATTTACATATTATAAAATGTTTGCAAGTTAACAGAATGTTTTAACTGCATTCTTAAAATTACGAAGAGATTTTATCCAAGAAAAATCTATAATCTATAATAATTCAAAACTAATTACAATAAACAAAAACTTCCTTACTGGTTTATCCCCTTGAGGGGCGGTGGGATAAAATATATCCCACCTAATATAAACAAGATTCTCACCAGAAAATTTTTGCTAGATTTTACATTTTTAACTTTGGAGGAAATTCATTGAAATATTGTATTTCCTTATTTAAAAAAATTTTTTTTTCGATTATTCCGGTGAGAATTCAATATTTAGAGTCATTCTTGCTTGCCCCTCAAGGGGTTATTTTACGTAGCAGACGGAATGGCTAAGATTTTTAAATTTCAGAATTTAAATTACTTCCTACTAGAACTTTTAACAGCATTTCCGTTTTATCTACCCTACTAACAGCGTTGCCAAACTGGGGAATTTTTTAATTCAGATTGTTTGATTGTCACCGCTTTTTTTAAATAGAAATATTCGTCCTATTTAAAATTAGATTAAAAATTCTGAAAAATATGCGAATTACATTATTTTAAAAAAGTGGTGACTCAAATAACCTGAATTTAAAAAAATCCCCAATCTGGCAACACTGCCTTCTAATTCCCATCGTAGCATCGCTACCATCAACGCTCCCGACCAGAGGATTTTTTTATTCACATAAAGCGTATTCACTTCAGAAATTTGAAATAGAAATTTTTGCTTTATTTGAACCAACTAACCAATGCAGATGAAAATTAGGTTCCTACAAAAGTCGTGATGCTGTTGTTCACTTTCAATTGACAGTGATCAATCGATTTGTCATGATGCGTATATATTATTAGAATTTGCACGTAAATTCCAGAGCATGGTGTTGGTCGAAGTAAACAGAGGTTATAGAGGAATAGAAAAAGGACTCAGACCCTTACATTTTTTAAAAATATAAATTAAATCTCAGCAATAAAAACTTAGAAAAATAAAATAAACTATTAAAAAACATCTACATAAGGATAACACTGAAGGAAAGTCTGAATTTGAGAAAACGCCGGCAAGGGTTTGTCGGCTAACTTCGGCAATCACATACATTTCGTTATCAAATAAACCAAAATTTACTATTTAGATTTTTCGGTGCAAATTCCGATTTTCTGAATTATATAATTTCTGGAACGCATACTACCATGAGTATTAAAGGGTTAACCGCAAATATGCATTCGAGGTTCTGCGAAAAGACGAGGCGACAATGAATTGTGCTATGTTACCTTTAGAAGAGCCGATAGTATATTATTAAGAAACTTAATTTTAACCCCTTGAGGGGCAAGCAAAAATGTCTCTAAATATTGAATTCTCGCCGGAAAAATCGAAACATTTTAGTTTTAAATAAAGAAAAGCAATTTATCAACGATTTTCCCCCAATGTTAAAAATATAAAATCTAGTTAAAATTTTCTGGTGAGAATCTTGTTTAAATTAGGTGGGATATATTTTATCGCACCGCCCCTCAAGGAGTTATTATCCGAGAACCATATGTGAACAAGAATATTTTAATAAAATGCGCTTTCATGATCTACGTGAAAAAAAAAGCATTTATTTATCTTCAAATTAATATGTTCCGTAAATTCTAGTATCATTCAATAATTTCAACATTTTAGTATCAGAATTACTTTGCTACTGAAAGGGTTAAATAATAACCCCTTAACGGTCGCATTCAATTACGGTTTAAAAATTCAAACTGCTTATTGGCACCACTTTTTTTAAATAGAAATGTTCACCTTATTTAATGACAGGTAAAATGACACCATAATAAAACCAACTACACTGTTTTATAAAACTGGTAGGATTGCAACAATATGAGTGAAAGACATTGCTCGTGAATATCACAGGAGCGAGAATTAAGGGGTTAACCCTTTCAGGGGCAAAGCATTCTCAATGCTAAAGTGTCTAAATAAATGAGTGGCACCGGAATTTATCAACAAATTTAATTGGAAATAAGAATAACGCTATATTTCACTTCACATTAAATGGAAAATATTTTATCAAAATTCTGGTGCCATTGTAGCATTTGAGAATTAAAATTAAGTGGTATCTTTATGAAACCACCGCTCCTGAAAGGGTTAAATGTAATTTTTTTTAAAAATCTCAAACAGTGGTGCAATTTCACTGGCAAGCATTTTTGTATTCTAACGTACCACAATTTGCAATTTTTTGTTTCTTTCTGGTACATTTCTCTAGAAAATATCCTACTATAAGTTAGTGATGCGCAGAATGAATGATTTTAAAATCAAATGATTGATTCGGGCATGCGCAAAAAAATAGGTTCCAATCTTTGTATATCTATATTATAAAGGACAAACGTATCTGTGCGTAACGCATACGTCATTCTGTGAATGGCAACACTTTCAAATTTGAAATGAATTTTCGTTTTGAAATTTTCGCTACTGAAAATTTTTAAACTTCTACATATCGCACATTTTCAGTTTTTATACCGTCGTATAAGGAAAAAAATGTACTTTTAAATGCAATTTGTTTGAAAGCTGTATCACAATTTATTTATGAGATATTAATTTTTTAATAGTTTTTAGTACCAATTTTGTAATTGTGGCAACAGAAGTACTCCATTTCTATTAAAAGTAAAGAGAAAATAGTAGATTATTGTATTTTTTGTTGCCATTTCCTCATAAAAATTCAAATTAAAATACTTGCTATGTCAAAAATACCATCTGTCATCAAAAATCCAGTGAATTTTGGTTTTATATCGTTTCTATTGATCATTTAAATGTTTCTTAGTTTATAGCAAAAATATTTTACAAACGATACAACACTTTCTCTTTACGAAAACGTATTTTAAATAATTGTGTGACTTTCCTTCATAATTGTTTATTTCCTATCTGAAAGGTGAAAGAATACAATTTTAATTATCCGCGTATAATAATATTTTCCGAATTTAAAAAAAAATGATTTCTGATAATGAATTTAAAATGATCAAATTAAAATACCATTTTTTTAAACATGGTGAATACGGATATGAGAAGGTGAAAATGATATCGGGTTTAGATTTTACAGGGAAAAAAATCTGTTTGTATCAAACTAGAATAAATTTTATCGTTTTGATTCTGGAAAACGAAGCATAGAGACAATTGACAATTTCATCATAATAATTGTTTTGAATTATATTTTACTGATTAAATATGCGGTTAAAGTTTAATTTTAATAATTCAGATAAACAGCTGAGTTTTATAGAAATAGCATTTTGTAAATTTTAGGTTAAAATAAAATTTGTTTGAGAGTTAGACTAGCCAATTTAAGATGCATTTTCTATTGTAACTAATTTTGTAGATTTATTATAAATGAATGAAACAGAGCCTTCTTAAATATTTTCGTTCGTCGAAGTTCGGCGGGTCCCACCTCGTATATTTAATGGAGTTATGAATAAAGAGGAGGAGACATATGGTGTACTCTCTACTAGTTACGAGTGAAGTAACTGAGAAGGTTGTCACAATATGGCGGGTGAATTGTTTTGCATGGGATAAACAGTTTCTGATAATCGAGGAAGCAAAGTGTACCAGAAAAATTTGAATAGTAAACTTTCCATCATTTTAGCAGGCTTTTCATGAAAAGTTTCTCTCATAAATATGATTAAAACTTCTATATGTTTTTTCTGGTGTCAGATTTACCATTTATTATAATCATTTTCATTGACACTGATAGGAGATTGTACAGTTTGTCACAATATGGCGGAAAAGCAGGGCCTGGTAACAGCCGAAGTAAACTTCTACCAGTAAAAATGAATAGCTGTTTATGCCATTGTTTTTGATTGAAATTTTGTGGTTGAAACGGCCTTTAAATAGGCCGAAAATATCTATTTAAATTTACATGTGGAAATTTGGCTTGGCGGTAATCAACCCCTGCGAAAGCGGTCACAGTGGAAGCTTCACTATGTTAGGGATATGTCCGTTCCTCTTTATTTATAGTTCTACTAGCAAACCCCGCGGCTTTGCTCGCGTAATATTTGAAATATGCCAAGTGATATTTATATGTCTAATTTTTATTAAAAGGTACTTACTAAATTTTTATTTTATTAAAAGGTAATATTTTATTTTATTAAAAGGTACTTATTACTTTTAGGAATAATTTAAAAAAATTACTATTTAAAACACAGTTTGATTAAACATCATTGTTACACAGCATAAGGCAGAAATGAGACTTAAATTAATAAAACTAAATAAAACTAAATAAATAATAATTTAGAAAATATTTTGAAACTTTTATGCTCAATTAATACGCTCATTTCAGTATTCATTTGAAGTTTTGAATTTTTTAGAAACCATCTTCTTACATCTTAAAATTAAACATCATGTCAAATTCCAAGTCCTACCACCTCTCTCAGATAAAGGGCTCTGTTGAAATAGGAACTGTCACCATTAATTTGCCAACATTAATTTTGTAATTGGTTTGTTATTTCCTAATATTCCACAGAAACGTAATTTAGAAAGCTTTTAAAGGCCTTTTTTATAGCGTTTGTTGTTCCTTTGAATCCCAGGTGGTAGAATCATCGGCATAAATTTTAGCCTGTGTAGGATCAGAGACTGTTACCATTGATTCGCAACTATTACTTTTATATTTGGTTTATATTTCCTGAAATAGCGTAGAAATCGTAATTTAGGACTTTTTTAGAATGCTTTTTGCACCTCCCCTTCACTTCACCCCTTTTTAATTCGAATTTATTTTCGACAGTCCTTCGAGGACATTTATATTTTATAAGTAACTACCATGCCATATTTAAAGTTTCTAGCCTTTTTAGTATCACAGAAATCACAATTTAGAAAGTTTTTAGCTACTGCAACCCTCTGGTGGTAGTGGCAAAGACATAAAATATAGCTTATGTTTGAGCAGGTTCTATCACCAACAATTTGTTATCATTATTTTTTTAATCGGTTTGGTATTTGAAAAGATTACATAAAAATTGTAATTTATAACGCTTTTCGCTCACTTCATCTTTTTAAATTTGAAATTATTTTCTTTCGACAGTTCATAGAAAGCTGTTGCATCTTGTAAGTAAATAACATGCCATACTTCAAAGTGTTAGACCCTTCAGTTATGCAAAAAACGCAAATTAGAACATGTTTTGCTTTTGCAACCCTCAAATGGTAGTGACAGCAACATAAAATATAACATATGTTATAGCAGGGACTGTCACCATTGATTTGCAACCATTACTTTTGAAATAGCTTTAGAATTTCCAGAGATTGAGTAGAAATCGCAATTTAGAACGTTTTTAGAACGCTTTTCGCGCGTTTTCACCCCTTTTTAAATTTCCAATTTTTTCGAAACTGTTCTTAAAGATCATTTATATGTAAAACATATGTACCATGCCTAATTTTAAGTTGCTAGCCCCTACCGATCACAAAAATCGAAATTTGAAACGTTTTTTTGCTCCTGCAACGTCTAGGTGATAATGATACCGACTTAAAGTAGCGTCTATGTTAGAGCAGAGGCTGTCAGCATCAATTTCTTAACATTACTTTTGAAATCAGTTTGATTCTTCCTGAGATATTGGTGACAAATCGGCATTTAGAACGTTTTTAGAACGCTTTTCGCTCATTTTGCTCCTGCATCTCCTCTGGGGAAGTGGAAACAGATATAAAATATAGCCTATCTTAGAGCAAGATCTGACATCATCATTTTAACACCATTATATTTGAAATCGGTTCAGTATTTCCTGAGATTGCATAGAAATTGCAATTTAGAACGTTTTTTACAACGCTTTTTGCGCATTTTGATCCCCCTTTTAAATTTCGATTTTTTTAGGAAATGTCCTTAGAGATCATTGATATCTTATAACTAACTACCATTCTAAATTTCACGATTCAAGGCCCTTCCGTCACGCAAAAACCGCAATTTAGAACGTTTTTCTCCTGCACCCCCTTTGGGGTAGTGGCACCGACATAAAATATAGCCTATGTTGGAGCAAGGATTTTTACCATCATTTTGACGCCATTATTTTTTAAATCGGTTTGGTATTTCCTGAGATTGTGTAGAAAGTACCATTTAGAACGTTTTTTAGAACGCTTTTTGTGCATTTTCACCACTTTTAAATTTCGAATTGTTTAAGAACTGTTCTTAGACACCATTTATATCTTATAAGTAACTAATATTCCAAATTTCATATTTCTAGGCCCTTCAGTAACGCAAAAATCGCATTTTTAGAACGTTCTTTGCTCCTGCACCCCCTTTGGGGTACTGGCATCGACATAAAATATAGCCTATGTTCTAAGTTGGACTAACACCATCATTTTGATACCATTACTTTTGAAATCGGTTTGGTATTTCCTGAGATTATTTAGAAACTACCATTTAGAACGTTTTTTAGAACGCTTTTTGTGCATTCTTACCCGTTTTAAATTTCGAATTGTTTAAGAACTGTTCTTAGACATCATTTATATCTTATAAGTAACTAATATTCCAAATTTCATATTTCTAGGCCCTTCAGTAACGCAAAAATCGCATTTTTAGAACGTTTTTTGCTCATGCACCCCCTTTGGGGTAGTGGCACCGACATAAGATATAGCCTACGTTCTAAGTTGGGCGAACACCATCATTTTGATACCATTGTTTTTGGAATCGGTTCGGTAGTTCCTGAGCTTATCTCCGACAAATAAACAATTTTTTCCTCTTTATAATAGGAGTATAGATGATGTAATTAATCAATTACCACCAGAAATTTTCTAAAAAGAAAAAGAATCAAAAGTGTATAGCAAAGCGATATAAGTAAGCGTCCTATCTTAAATGGGAGAGGTAACCGCAAGATTAAAGTCGAGGTCACATCAATCAAGGTCGAACGCCACGTGGCGGATGGGGTTAAACTACAGGAAGATGACTAACTGTTTTCTTACACCACTAAAATTGTAAAGTTTTTTTCAGCTGGATTAATAGCTGAAATGCGTCAGACAAAGCGAAGAAAACTTCGTGGTGTTTAGTGCATCTGGACGCTCCTCTCGCTACGCCGTTATTTTGCAGTAAAAGTGGTAAATAAAATTCATTTCCATGAGTGACTAAAGATGTAGAAAATATGCGCAGATGGTAGATATCCTGTTATATATTACGTCACACTAAAAGCCCACGTATATGGATTATCACCCCGTCCACAAGATGGCGCAACTGTGTTAATTTACGCCCCAATCCTATATTAAGTTTGTACGATTAGTTATATCACTTTGGTGTATAGTTGCCAGCTGCCGTTATTTGTTTAATCAATTGTCTTCAGAAATTTTGAAGATGAAAAGAACTTTTGGATTTTCTAGGGTTCAGAAATTTAATCTAATTAAAATATGAAAATTCTTTTTTAATAAAAATTTTTTGGTAGACACAGAATTAAAAAAAAATAAGTTTGGCAGTTATGGTCTTGCGCATGTCTGAATGATTCATTCGAATAGTAAAATCATTCATTCTGCCAATCAGTACTATAAGCGTAAAGCATTTCAAAAAGTTGCATTCTATGATGTTAACCCTCTCGCAGGGCTCCCAAATGTCCCGCCAACTGAATAACAATATAATTTTAGAAAAATTTTCTTTTTATATTTTTCTTACAAACCGCGATGAACCACCCTAGAAAGTTAATTCTAGCGCAAATCTACTATAAAATTTTCCGTTAAAATTTATTGGTATTCAGTTGGCGGATCATTTGAGAGCCCTGCTCTCGCTGCGCAGCCCGAGATATGCTCGGGCATGCATTTTTCTGTCAAACTGATACTATTTGGTTATTCCCACCAGTTATTTTTTAGCGAGAACTTTGTCTGATTTAATGAGGAAATTTTTCCCGTTTACGATAGTCAAAAATTTCTGCTTTAAAGAACCGGTGATAAACGATTAAAAATTCTGTAAAAGACGCTCATCGCGAAGAATTACTTACCCAGCGAGAGGGTTAAGAATATTTAATTATATATATTTTTTCTTCTAAAAAGTACAATAATCTGATATGAAGTTAAAATAAAATAAATTGTAAAGAAATGTGTCTCAAGAGATTGCTAAACTGAAAATGGAGAGGAAATTATGTTTGAAAATGGTTTCGGAAATTTCTTTGCAGGATAAAATGCATATTCGTTTGTTATTTATTCTGCGAATACTTCTGCAATATTTCGGAGGCCCTTGAAGGGCCGGATAAGGAAGTTATTTTATTCCATGAATTATTGAAACAACCCATTTGCGATTTTATTTTAGAGGAAAGGAAAACACTGGAAATAAAATGACTTTTTTTTCATGTATTATAATGTAATAAGTGCAGCATGCTGCATTATTTTACAATTTTTATATCTTGAGGCCACTTGAGAGATATTTTAAGGAAGAAGAAATAATTTTCATGGCGAAATTTTTTCCAGCGCATGAAAGAATTTTTTTCTTAAGCTTCAATACTTGAAATATTAAACTAAGTTAGATTTGCGGTGCAAAAATTTTTTTAGAAGATAACATAAATTAGTTTTAACAGTCAGTAACAGAAGTTGACAAGAAAATCCAAACAAATATAATAAAGCGAACGGAAATAAGATAAATTAAAAAATATATGTAACTGTCTGTTTTTCATTGTGTTAGTTTCAGGTTTGGTGTTTTGGTTTTTGCTTATGACGGCCAATTATCAACACGAGGGATATGGGCCCTAGGGTTGGGGGGAGTGCCCTTAGTGGGGGTCTTTCTAAGGGAACCTAACCCGTATTAACGCTTGGAAATCCAAGGTTCGAAGAAAACCACGAAAACTCCGAACGATTAGGACGACGGGCGCGATTGGGTTCGAACCCAGCCCTACCCGTCTTCCAGCTTTGGGAGCAGAACCTCTCAGCCACTGGTGGGGCCGTGTTAGTTTCAGTAATTGCCTGACAGATTTAACCCCTTGAGGGGCAAGCAGTTGCGTTTGTGTAATACTGAATTCTCACCGGAAAATTAGAAAAAAAATATTTGAAAATAAGGAAAAGCAATTTACGACTTTTTTTCCTCGAAAGCTAGAAAAGTAAAATTTTGTAAATTTTTTCTGGTGCAAGTCTTCATTAATCGTAAGTGGGATAAAATATATCCCACCGCCCCTTAAGGGATTAACCCCTTAATTCCAGCTCCCTTGATATTCACGGGCTGTGTCTTTTATTCAGCTTGTTTGATTCTCACCAGTTTTATAAAATAGTGTAATTGACTTTATTATGGTATCATTTTATCTATCATTAAATAAGGTGACTATTTCTTTTTCAAAAAAGTGGTGCCAATAAGCAATTTGAATTTTTAAACCGTAATGTAATGCGACCGTTAAGGGGTTAAGAAGAAAATTCAGGAATTCATTTAACTTAAATTTGTGGTTTACTTTTCATCAAGATTTAAAAGAGTTTTGGTAATAGAACAACTTAGATAATTCAGCTTTTCTTCATGTTTTAGCTTTCAATACATTTGGATAATATATCGCATCCTTGCTGCAAAAATGTCGCAACTCAAAAACTGGGCTTTTTGCGAGTTATGGCAGCAATTTTACTTGTTTTTTACGCCCTTACTAAACACCTAAAGTACCATATAGTACACTGAAAATCACGCCGCCAGGTATAATTCGCTGTTAGAGAAATCAGGAGCATAATATGTAGGAAATGATACTCGCATGTACCAGTACAGATAGACAAAGAACGTTTCCCCCAGTTTTGTTAATAAGTTCTGCTTTTAACCGAGCAGGTGATAAGTGCAAACAGACAGTATTACTGTTGAATGGATTATGTAGCAATAAGCTATTATTTTGAATAATAACTTATTCGTTCAGATCTTGTTTGATATAAAGTTATTTCGTGTAATGATATTTTATTGACTTCTTGAATCCGTAAAGTATGTGACTAATAAATGCATGATCATATGTGTATATCACTGCAGTCGTATAAAAAAATAGAAAAAAGAATGTAAAAATAAAATAATTTTTAGACATTGATAACGATATCATTAGGTGGGGGGAGGGGTTCGACGAATGATAACTTGTGATATCGTAAGGGGAGGAGGGAGTCCAAAATTAGCAAAATGTTGATAACATTGTATAAGTATAGCCCCTATCAAAATAATGGAGTTATGAATAAAGAGGGGGGGACATATAGTGTATTGTCTACCAGTAGCGAGTGAAGTAGCCGAGGATGTTGTCACAAGATGGCGGCTGTTTTATTTTAAATCTGATCAACAGTGTCTCATTTGTCTGACCAAACTTCCCGCCGGGAAATTTGAATAGAAACTTTCGTCTGATTTAAGAGCCTTATTTATGGAAATATTTCCTCACAAATATGGTAAAAATTCTATTTGTTTTTTACTGGTATCTGTTTACCCAAGTATTATAATCTTTTTCATTGACCCTGACAGGAGGTTGTCTAAGTTGTCACAATATGGCGGAAACAGAGGTCTTGACTACCGCCAAAGTAAACTTCCACCAGTAAAAGGGAATAGCTGTTTCTGCCATTATTTATGACGGGAATTTTTCATTAGTAAGGAGTTTAAATAAGGAGAAAATTTCTATTTAAATTTTCCGGTGGAAGTTTCTTCCGTCTGTAATCAACCACTGCGAAAGCGGTTACAGTTGAAGCTTCACTATTTTAAGGATATATCAGTTTCTTTTTATTAATAATTCCATGATCAAAATCTTTCATTCTGCCGATTACTACTCCCAACCCGGTAATGAAAAGGCTAACGAATGTTTAATTTTCTATCTTTTACAAATCTCATACAAAAAACATAAGTTCAAGATCTGGACTTTGCATTTGCATGTACTGGGTGTTAATATGATATAACTGAATGAGGTATATTTTCAAGTTTAATTAAAATATGCCATATTTTTTTATAACTGCATTTAATTTTCCGCTATTATTTCCGTGAATTTTCAGAGTTTAAACTCTGAAAATTCACGTTTCAGAAATATAGAAATATAATTCAGAAATATAAATCAGAAATATTATTATTAACAAAAATCCGAAATAATTACTTTTTTTTTCATTTTTTAACATGAAAAACGCTTCATTAAAATTAAAAGTCTAAAAGTAATATCCGAGTTAATTACGCATCTAAAGTTATCTTTTTCGAAGCACATTTTATTTTAAATGTTACTGTTAAATGAAAAGATTCGGAAGGTAATTAATAATGTTATTCTCCATACATATCTTATTGAAGATTTATCTTATTGGAGATCTTATTCCTTTTAAGTAAATGTTTTGAAAAGTTTACTTTAACTTCAGATACTAATAAACTGTAACTAATAGTTATTTTTACTTACGATAAAAATCATTTATGTATTATTTAATCGTTCCTTAAAAATATGATATTAAAACATTTTAATTAAAATTTGGAAGACTTTTAAAAAAAATCACATTATTGCTATATGCCAGAGATACGTAGTACAGTGGGGAAAAAATACTATTACAGGACCGTTTTTTTTTTAAATACCAGTATTTTTAAGAAAACGTTTCGTGATTGGTTGTTACAAAATTTGCAAAGCATGTTACTCAGTGGAAAGGATTTTTCCTATATTTGAAAGCAAAATTATACAACAAGTAATGTATTAAAAAAAAGTTTAAAGTTAATTCCTACTTAGCTCAACAAAGGAAAATTTTATTAACGATTGAAAATTTGAATCAGAGAAATTTTTATAAAACTAAAATTAATAAATTAATATTTGAAAAACTGTATTAACATCAAGTGTCATCCACTACAAGTTTTAAAAAATGTATTTGAACTTGAGTGGATGAATAATAAGTATTTTATTAACTATTGAAAATTCGAATAAAATTAAATAATTAAATTTAATCAATGAAATAATATTTGATAAAACTGTATTAACATCAAGTGTCATCCACTACAAGTTTAAAAAAATGTATTTAAACTTGAGTTGATTAATAATAAGTATTTTATTAACGATTGAAAATTTGAATAAGAGAAATTCTTTTTTCCCATGTAAAACTAAAATTAATTAATTAAATTTAATTAATGAATTGATATTTGAAAAAACTGTATTAACATCAAGTGTCATCCACTACAAGTTTAACCCCTTGAGGGGAGACAAAAATGTCTGTAAATATTGAACTCTCACCGGAATAATCGAACAATTTTATTTTTAAATAAAGAAATGCAATGTCTCAACCATTTTCCTCTAAAGTTAAAAGTATAAAATTTAGTTAAATTTTTCTGATGGGAATGTTGTTTAAATTAGGTGGGATATATTTTATCCCACCGCCCCTCAAGGGGTTAACCCCGTGGGGACGAGCGACACGTATACGCAAAGCGATATAAGTAAGCGTCCTATCTTAAATGGAAGAAGTAACCGCAACATTAAAAGCGAGGTCACATCAATCAAGGTCACACGCCACGTAGCGGATGGAGTGTGAACTACAAGTAAATACCTAACTGTTTTTTTTACTCACACCACTAAAATTATAAAGTTTCTTTCAACTTAATTAATAAATGAAATCGATTTGACAAGGTGAAGAAAACCTCGTGGCGTCAAGTGCATATGGGTGCCTCGCTTGTAACGCCATTATTTTGCAATAAATGTGGCAAAATAAAATTCACTTCCATGAGAGGCTAAAGATTTAGAAAATATGCACCGCCCTAAAAGTCGGCGTATGTGGATTATCACTCCGTCCGCTAGATGACGCAAGTGTGTTAATTTACGCCCGATTCCAGCATTAAGTTTGCACGCTTACTTATATCGCTTTTCGTATACGTGCCGCAAGAAGCGCTCAGAATCCTTGTGTTTCCTCACCAGTAAAATTTTACTGTAAAATTTGCCTTATTTAATCAGCGCATTTTCTCGATTCAAGAAGACACAAATTTCTGTTTTTAAAAAATGGTGACAAAAGATTAAAAATTTCGTAAAAGGCTCCCGTCCCGAAGGGGTTAAAAAGTGTATCTGAACTTGAGTGGATGAACAACCATTATTTTATTAACTATTGAAAATTTGAACAAGATATATAAATATAGGGAGAGTGTGGTCTAATAGTAGGAATTGAATAAGTTTTTGTAACCCTTTATGGCACAGAACAATTCTGTTCGTAAAATGAAGAAATGATTGACTGACACCGGAATTTGCAAACGACTTTTTTCGAAAGTAAAAACTTGTTACTTTCAACTATCGTTGTAAAAGCAAAATTTTATTAAAACATTCTTGGTGCCATTTGTATGACTGGAATTAAAATTAGGTGGTCCCGACATGCGACCTCTGCGTCGGAAAGGGTAATGTTGTTTTCAAAAAGGCGGACCGAGTAGAAGTCCTGCTATCACGCCAGTTCTAAACAAAGCAAGAGAAAATAAAATAAAAATGCCATCGTAATTCGTAGATAGTTTTTTTTTTGATAAAAAGTCATTAAAGAGACCAGTTCCTTATTAAAATTTAGCATAATTTATTCATCTTTTTTATGTAATAGCCAAAATAGTTAATATTATTACATATATTTTAATTTTTAAAGGATATTCATGTTGCATACCCTATACATAATATATAATCTACATACACACACAATATCCTTGTTAATATTCATTTTACAAACTTATTACCATATTAAATTCTTACATAAATGTTATAAAACACATAAGACTAGTTTCATGGGTTTTTGTAGTGTAAGTCACATAGCTGATAACTGCTATGCTTGTTGCACACCGTTAATTTCAAAAAGTTTGCTTCGCCTTATTCAAGTAATGAGATATCTTCGATAAAAGAAGTCACATTTTCCGTTCTAAAATACTGGTAGCTAAAATTTGTAGCATGTCACTTACACTACAAGTACTGATGGAACAAGCCATAAATACTACATACAATAACTTTCAATACCTACAGCAAGTGTGAATCCTGCAATTCATACTGTGCAAGATCTTTCCCACCAGTAATTTCCAGTAATACAATGTGTCCGTAAAATCATGGTGCCCTTTTGACCGGTCACATGAAATCAACTAAACAAGATGGAAATTTAAAATCTTCACCACATAACAGAAAAACTCCCCAAGTTTCATACCTGTTCAGTGCAGTTCGATGTGGCCTCCACTTGAAACAGAGAATCACAGACGTTTTTCACTCTGTTACACCAGACGTCCTTAACTGAGTGTGGGAAGAACTTGAATATTGTTTAGATATGTGTAGGGTAAAAAATGGAAGACACGTCGAACTGCACTAAACAAGTATGAAACTTGGGGAGTTTTTCTTTTATTTGATGAAGATTTCCTATTTCCATCTTGTTTCGTTGATTTCCTGTGACCGGTGAAAAGTGCACCATGACATTACGGATACGGTGTATTTTCTAATAAGTTTTGTATTAAGATTTTACAATTAAGTAATCTGATGAAAGCCATTGAGAAAAAAGGTGGAAAGAGCATGCCCAGATAAAGTAGAAGAATTCGCCACTGACATACTGAAAGCTTAACACTATATTTCAATAAATAAAAGAATTTAACCCTTTGAGGGGCAAGCAAATGCGTTTGTGTGATGCTGAATTCCCACCGGAAATTTAGAAAGCTTTTATTTCTAAATAGGCAAATTTGTAACTTCCCCCCCCCCCTAAGTTATAAAAGTAAAACTTAATTAAAATTTTCTGGTGCAAATCTTAATTAAACTTAGGTGGGATATAATATATCCTACCGCACTTCAAGGGGATGATCAAGAGCGTTGTCATCGAAACACTCAAGGCCTGATGACACAAGTTGTGACGTCATCACTAATCGACCGACTTCTCACTAGTGTTGGAATTCACACTGGAAAATTTTGAATAGCATTTTTTAGAATCTTATTTGTGTAATATCTATCATCGTATACAACAATAGTAACTATTAACACTTACTGGTGAGAATTCGGAATCCCTAAATAAAAATTCAGCCAGTTGCGGAATGCCACAATGTTGCGACATCTAGCTGATTTTTTATTGGGGGGGGGGGGGGGCTCCAAATTCACACCAGTAAGTTTAAACAGTTACTATTGTTTTACACGATGACAGATATTCCACAAACAAAATAAAAGAAAATTGCTATTAAAAAATTCCCGGTGTGAATTCCAACACTAGTAAGAAGTCGGTCGATTATTGATGTCGCCACAAATCGTATCCTCGGGCCTTGAGTATTTCAATGGCAGCGCCAAGAGAGACAGATTCAGATCGAGTAAAGCTGTCAACCTATGTAGTGTATAGCTTCTGCGCTCCACCGATATTTATTTTAACGAAAAGAGATATAACTTTATGAATATATTTTTTGCACTTGACATATAAATATATAAGCACTAAACATATAAATATACGTAACATATGCTGTTAATACAGTAAGGTTAAATTTCAGCTTGTCGAAGGTTTGAAAATCATTTACTCATTTAATCTGTAAATGAAAACACATTATGAAAATTATATTAGCTATTTTCTATTATTTGGACGCAGATAATTATTTTATCTACTAAATCATTTTTTTTAAATACATATGAGGACATGAGTTTCAAAACTCGCTTACCCAAAATTTAAAAAATCGAGTCTTTTCTATAAATGTATTCTATTATGAATCTGTACCCTAAAAACACTACAATCAGTAAAAAAAAAAAAACTAGTTTTGCTGTGCTTTTCTGGCACTGCAAAATCTTGAATTGCAATGAAAACCAATGGACGCAGTTAGATGTGTTTTGCGATTTCCCAAAATTTGATTTTCTGGATAAGGCGAGTTTTGAAAATCACATTCTCATTTGAGACCAATATGATAATCTCTGACATGATGGCTTCTGTATATGGAATGAAGAATTTAGAGGACAATTTAATAAATAATGCCGAGAAGTTGACATATACCAACATACACGTGGAGAAGATAGAGTTCTTTTAAATTTGAATAAGTAACTTGAAATAGGAGTCAGTGATTAGTTGCAAATAAATACAACAGATTCCCGTAGTGAAGTATGAGGTGTTCAGAAACTTTTGGTAAGTATATCCAGTGTTGCCAAATCGGATATTTTTTAATTCAGATATTCCTAATTCTCACCAGAGAGTTTAAAGAGTTATTTTTGTTTCACATAATGATAAAGAAAACTCGAATAAAATAATTAAAAATAACTAATAAAACTTTCCTGGTGTTAATTAAGAATCTTTCAATTAAAAAATCCGCCAGACATTTATAATCCCATAGCTGCCAACTTGTACGGATTTTTGCTACCACTAAAATTTAATAGAAAATGTTTCCCAATTCAATCGACGAATTGCACGGAATTTTGATAATTAAACAAGGCAGAAATTTCTGTTAAATTTTAGTGGTAGCAAAAATCCGTACAAGTTGGTAGCTATGTAATCCTCACCAACAATTAAAATTTTAAAAAAATATTATCTATGTATTACAGTTATTCAATAATATTTAACCCTAGAACTACCGAAAATTTTACTCAAGTTTTATAAAAACATTTTACACCAGAATTTTTACTTAAAACTATTTAATTTGTTTATTTAACTTATTATTGTCTGATTTATAAATTTAGTTTGTTTTGAAGAAATTTCTGGTTTGAATAAATATTTTGAATGTACATGTCGGGTCCATTGGACCCTTCTGGTAGACAGAGGGTTAAACACAAATTTCCAAAAATGCTATAATTTTATGCATTAATTAAACTTTTGAGAGACGTTTCTAAACGGAATTAACATTACTGATCAAAACTTAATAAAAAATAACGTTTTATCTCTTTTTTTTTAAACATGTGATGCAATAAATAAAAGTATAAAATGTAAACTTTGCATTTGTACATATTTTATGTTTCTATAACTGAATTGGGAAAATATTTTCATCTTTTGTTAAAAGAAATATAATAACTTTTGTACCATAATTTCATTTTCTCCTATTATTAAGCTTTTAAACATTGCAGAAAGATTGTCTTATTAACGGAATTTAAAACTGGTTACATAAACTTCATTTATCAATATAGAAAAAATATTTCATTAAAAAGCTCAGAAATAATATCAGAGTTAATTATGTATTTATAACTGTCTTTATCAGGAATGTTTCATTTTAAATGGCATTGTTTTAATGAAATGGTTTGAAAAGGGATTCATATGATCGTAATTCAATTCCAGATATTAATCTTATTTCTTTTTAATTAAACTTTTTGTAAAATTTAATCTGACTTCAGACTTTAATGATTAGTACCTAATAAATACTTTTACTTGTAACAATGCGCATGTTTTTTTTTTTTGTTGTTGTTGTTTTTTTGTTGTTGTTTTTCTCAGTGTTATTTAACCCTCTCACTCGGGTAACGTAAAAGTAGCAAAATTTGCGCAACGCGAGATTTCCTCGTGGATACATTTTTTTCCGTTTAATTAACTCTCCTTGATTATTCCCACCAGTTATTTTTTATTGTAAATTTTGCCTGGCATATTTCCGATTAAATTATGCAAAATTTTATGTTTTAAAAAACCAGTGATAAAAAATTAAAAATTCTGCAAAATACGCTCTTTCTGATAAAACATTTTTTTATTCTATAATTCTATATTGCAAAATATCTTTTACAAAAATTTTTCACATATTTTAACTCTAAAGTACATGTATATTTGTAATATGTAATTAAAAAAATTGCGCAATATTTGATCCCATTTTGATAAAAACAATTACGCAGCGAGAGGGTTAACATTTTGCAGTCGTGTCGGTAAATACCCGCCGATTATATTTCTATATTTCATTCGCACCACTATATTTTAAAAGTACGATTTTTAGTAAATTTCTCTTGCAGATGTTATCAAATTACAAATAAAAATGTTTCATTTAAAAAAAAAATAAAAACACAAACATTCTGGTGCCAACCTAATAAATTTGTGTAAGATATGTCTGCGTTTGGGAGGAGTAATTCAACTGCAAAAGGTTAAAAATAATAAAAATCGATTTACATAAAATGTGCGTTAAACGAACGCTATATTATTATTATATTCTAGAAACACATAATTCTTAGTTTCTTTCTGATAAGCATTAAAGCATCATTTATGAAAAAATACCTTATCAATCGCAAAAACATTGTTGCACTGTATAGGAGAATTATAACTGATACTGATTCACTTGAGAATTATCTGATTCATAATTTTAAAAAAATTAATGCTACAAGCTTTCATAGTACAAACGAAAATCAAAACTAATTACACGCATTTCATTTTTCAATGTGAAAAATGTTTCATTAAAATAAAAAACTTAAAAGTAATATACGAGTTAATTAGTTATTTAAAATTAACTTTTTCAAGGCACGGTATTTTTTGCATGGCACTGTTTAGTGGGAAAATTTGGAAGAGAATTGTCTTCTTCTTGATATCTACCTTATTTTTTTATTTTTAATTAAACCTTTTGTAAAGTTTAACTTGGGATATTAATGACCAGTAACTACTAATGATTCTGACTTATGATGTATATAAAAGAAAAGTAACAGTGTGACAGTAAAAAAAATATTTATCGATAGTACAGAAAACTAATTTATTTATTGTTATTACAGAAATAAAATTTTATATAAACGTGCTAGTGCAGCGCATGCGGGGTATGACCAAAAATGTGTGCACTGAAAAAAAATGGGTACTCAAGATTGAGTAAAAAGTACTCAATTTTAAATACGTCACATACTCAAAATAGCTCCGATCCAAATGTACTCAAAATTGAGAAACACTCATTTTTTATTCTATGGTTGGGTTCAACTATGAATCGTTGTGTACTGCCCCCATAAATCTAAAAATTAAATTTAAAATGTACTGCCATTTATTTCCCGTTCAAAGTTATTAACAAGAAATGCTTAATTGATTATTTAATAAGAGAAATACCAAAATTATTAACAAGATACCCAAATCGAATATTTTTATGACAAAAGCATTATTTCTTAAGCACTTTTAAATTATTTTAAAATACTGTGTATAATTTAATATTTACATTAACCCATTAACCGCCAAAACTATAAAGTAGAAAATTTCAGATTTATTTTTGAAAGTCTTTTCCCACCACAAATTCAGTAAGGTAAATTTCGCTTCATTAAAATAGCAAAATTTCTGCCAAAAAATTAGACATTTTTTTCAATTCTAAAATAGTGGTGCCAATGTAATTCATTCATTGTATGAGCAATTATTTTGACTGTTGCGTGAACGCAACGTCAGCGTGTAATGGGTTAATAAACATCATTTATGCCGCCATAAATGGAATAAACCATTACAAGGTACAAATTTATCGTTTTGTTTGGGTTTGATAACATGTGATGCTTCAAAATTGATAAAGCATAGGCTCATTTTTGATCCAAAAATACTCAATTCAATATGAGTGCATTGATTTACTCATTTTTGAGTACTTCATTTTTCTTCAGTGTGGCGTTAGTTCATTTGCAAACATTTATTTGATGTCGCCTGACAGACATTAATGTTTTCTAATTTCGAAAGGAACGTCAAACACTTGAAGGGCGAAAAACTTATTCCTAAGAATTTTTCACTAATAACGTTTAGTACTTCGCTACAAAGAGAGCAAAATACACAGAATTAAGATTTTATACAACGCATTATAGGATATACATTTGAGAAGACTAATTTCCGGTGGATCTACTTACGAAGAGTTTTATTTTGCAAAATATTTCCAAAATATTTCACTCCTATGTTAACCCTTTATCGAACAAGTCAATTCTGTTCTTACAATGTTGAAAAGGTCCACTGCCACCGGAATCTACAAACAAATTAATTTGAAAAGAAAATCGGCTATTTCATCACCTGTTTTATAAAAACAAAGTACAGTGGACTCTCTCTATTCTGAACACTCATGGGACCGACCAAAAATGTTCAGATTATGGGGTGTTCATTATAGAGGGAGATTCGGAAATGCATTACTAGTACCACTATGTATCGAGTTTATAGACTATATAGAATAATAGCCTGGTTAGTCATGCCAGTTACCGAGATGGAGATGCTGAATTTAGATTTGGCAGCTTGTGTAATGTCAAACTAATTTCAGCCGGACCTTCTACTATCTCATTTGATTTTTTTTATTAAAAAAGTTTTACAAAATATAGAATTACATATATACAATACATTACTTGAAAAGATAATCGGTATATTATTTTAAAAAGTCAAGTGGATGGATTATAGAAGTACAGTTCGGTGGCAGGAACTTAAAGCTTACGTTGCTCAGATGCATGTTTGTATGTGATCTGTCATTATCAAAAAAAAAAAGAAGAATTTTTATCCCTTCTCTCTTCATCATCTTGTTAATGCCCTCCAAACATTGTGAGAAAATTGTGAATGTCATGCAGGCTTTTCGATTTGATTTATTGTACACAAACTATAATACGATATTCACATTTTTGAAGCATCGTGGTTATTCATTTCCATTCACAAATGGTTTGAGCTTCTCACCCGTAAAACTGGCGCAGAGCATGACGGCAAGTCATTCTTTCGATATTTTCTTGCTTCTTTTTGCTAGGGTTTTATTTGGAAGATCTCTAAAAAAGAGACCGGTTACGTCGGCATTGAAAATGTCAGTGTCGTCGAAATCCTTATGTCCTGAAATTTTCTTTTCCATTCCTCCACAGTGTTGATATTTATGTCTGCATCTTCATCATTGATTAATTTGAAATTGATGTTATGCCGACTTTTGAGGCAGATCAACTATCCTTCCAATGCCTTGAATTGTGTGATTTTCTTTTTCTCTGCAAAATCCAGAGCACTCTGCTTTAGCAGGGGTTCAGTAACCGAAACATTCTGCGTTATCATTTGGCTAAAAAACTTCAAGACGTGATTTTTTATGCTTTCGTTTCCCGTTTTCTTTTTGAAAGTTCTACACTTTGTGGAAGGTTTATTTGCTTCAAAAATAGCTATTATTTTTTTCTCTCTTTCTTGCTGTTGGCGTTGACTTGGTCTACTAAAATTACAAACTCAAATGCAATTTTTCCTTTGATTTACTTTTAATTGTAATTTTTGAACAACTTCGTATTTTTTTTTGAGGCTTCAGTCTTTTTTTCCTTGTTTTTCTACTTATTTCTAACATATCTGCGTAAGTGCTGTGCTTCTTTCCCTGCAACGATAGCGAAACGGTGAAAACATTTTACCTTTGCCGAGCAATAAAGAAGAGAGGAACAAAAGTGATAATGCTGTCCAACTTGTTTTGCGAAAGGCCAATCATAATCCTTTTTTACCACTCTTTCTAACATATGTTGTCTGTTATCTGTCACTGGGGACGGGGCATTTCTGCTGCGTAATCTTTCTATTTTTATCTCAGCTCGGGAGAGAGGGAACCACGTGACATGGTTTTTACATTACTTTTTTTGTATCTCTTTGCATAAAAATTTATTGTTTTGTTAATTTTGTTTATTATAATTTACTACTTTTTCTGAAATGGCAAGAGTTTTATATCTCAAATTTTTTTGTTTATTAAAAATATAACAATGTTATAGTTAGTTGAGATATAGAACACGTACGGTAAAGACGTACTTGTTTGAAAAATATTATTTTCATGACATTTTTTCCCCTTACAATAAAATTTTTGTTTGTTTTGTTAGCTGAAGATTTTATCTGAATTATTCAAACAGTTTGCAGCATTGGGTAGATGCTGTAAATCTAGCAGTGATTTTGTCCGATTATATTTAAATCGAACTCGTTGAATCTTTTTATTCTTCTGCAACATTTTCTCCGAACTTCCATGATGGGGCAATTACCCACATTTCGATTGCAAACATACGTTCAGTTTACAGAGAGGCGGGGTAGAATGGGGACCGAAAGTTGCATTCTTAATAGCGGGTTGTTCAGATTAGAGAGTGTCCAGAATACGAAGAGTTCATCTTTTGTAAAGTCTATGGAGTTTCCCCGGGACCATCAGAATGTGCTCATAATACTGGGGTGTTCACATTAGAGAGTGTTCAGATAGAGAGAGTCCACTGTATTTACTAAAAATTGCGGTGCGAATCGATCAGTTTTCAATAAAAATTAAGTGGGAAGTATAATCCCATGACCTCATAAAGTGTTAAAACAGGTCTCCTACTACAGGGTTCGTACGGGTCCTGGAATTTCCAGACTAAGAAATTCTTCGGTACCAGCATTTTCTTATAGCAAATCTCTCCTTAAATAAGACGAAATTTCGCGCGTTTAAAAAGATTTATTTTTCTATTTAAAAAAAAAATACTGATACTTTGCCTTGAAAATAAAGGTACCCGAACAAACCCTGTACTGAGTCCATTGTTTTTTTTAATCATTATTTATTTATTTATTAATACCAATTTTTTGAAAGAATAATCTATTCTTTTAAGAGTTCTTTTGAGAATTTTGATAAAACACACCCGATAGGCTATTTATATTTCAAATGTTGCCAAAACCTACACGTAAATTTTTCTTCTAAAATAATGGTATTGTATAAACGTACCAGTCTGTGTCCTGTTAAATGAAAAAATCTTAATCAAGTCTGCGCATTTTGTAACTTTCTATAAAGAAGTATATACAGGGTTAGCATAAATTAATGACCTGATTTGAAAAATTTGTATGTTGAAAGCTATTACGCGTATTAACCGTCGCTCAACGTATTGTAACGATTGGATGTATAGTAACGGTTATGTTTATCTTAACTATTACAGTTACTGAATATGACAATAATTCTCACAGTATTGAAACTACTTTTATTCATACAAATTAATTATAGAAATAATGACGATTTCCACATTATTCTAGTATTGTAAAATTAAGAATATTTTTCAGTAACTTGTCATTTTGAATCTTTTTATTTTGCATAGTCAATTATTAATGAAAAACGTTTAGCCACATAATATTTATTAAATTAAATATAGAATTAAAAAATGGTATAAACCATCTAAATCTACGCAATATATATATATATATATATATATATATATATAATATTTATTTTTCCAAGATCCCCGGATCTTATGCCAAGTTGATCCGGGTAACTTTTTGAGGGATTAGACCAAAGATCTTATTTGTGAACAACCATTGCCGAAAACACTCAAAGAGCTTAAATAATGCACCAGTGTTAAATTAAAAACTGTTGAGTGTATAAAAATGCAAAATGTGTAGAACGAACTTGATTACAGATTTTTGTCGTGTTACGAAAAGTAATTCACTCACATCTAACATTTGAAAATAAAAATATCTTGGAATGTTTCCTTTATGTGCATATATCATTTACTATAATATGTGAAATAGTTTTGAAAACATAAATTTTTAAAATCCGATCATTCATTTATTCTAACCCTATATAATGACAATGCTCATCAATGTAAAAAACTTATAGAAGTTTGTTAAATGTATTTCATAGTTACTTATTTTTTAATAGAATATTTTATTTCCGCTTTTTAAAAAATAAATCCTATTGCTGCAAATTCCTTTTATAAATCTCATATAAGGATTAATCAATTCTCAAATAATATCAACGATATAGACTATAGAGTGTCAGATTAGTGCAGAAATGGGCTTAACTACCATGAAAATAACAGTTTGTTGTTTGAAATTTTCACTCTAAGCAGTATTTGTGAGGAAAGACTTCCATTGACGAAAATCTCCAAGGGAATCTCCTTATCGTCTTTGGAAGGTAAAAGATAGAGCGGATTATTGGAGATTAGAATAAAGAATACAATGTCTAACCATGAAAGATAAATAGACGTTTGGCATGAAAGATGCAGTAAATTAACTTAATACTTATTTCTGAATATTTTTAATAAGCGAGTTAGGAATTTCGCTGCAAATTACACACAGAAAAATTAAAATTTTATATTGAAAAAATATATTAATTGTTAATTATTAAAATTAAACCCTGTTGTTGCAATTTCCTTTTATAGATTTTATATAACGTTTGAAATTTTCAATCTAAACAGTATTTGTGAGGAAAGACTTCCATTGACGAAAATCTCCAAGGGATCTTATCGTCTTTGGAAGGTAAAAGAAAGAGCGGATTATTGGAGATTAGAATAAAGATTTCAATTTCTAACGAGGAAGATAAATAGACGTTTGGCATGAAAGATGCAGTAAATTAACTTACAACTTATTTCTTAGTATTTTTAATAAGACAGCTAAGAATTTCGCTACAAATTACACACAGAAAAATTAAAATATTATATTGATAAATATATTGAGAGAAATAACGATAGAAGAGAAGTTTAAAGTTTACTCACAAATAATTTAAAACAGTAAATTTATAATAATTAACCACTAATTTACACAATATGCTGAAATAAGTCAGAAGATATTCATAATAAACAATGAATAAATAAGGATTGACATGTCCTCAAAATTATAAAACTTTACCCTTTCAGGGGCAAGTAATTGTGTTTCTGTAATGTCGAATTCACACCAGAATCTTCAAAATATTTTATTGCAAAATAAAGAAAAGCAACTTAACGACTTTTTTTTAACTAAATTTAGAAAAGTAAAATTTAATAAAAATATTCTGGTGCAAATCTATATTAATCGTAGGTGGGATCATATCGTAATCTCTATTAATCGTAGGAGGGTCGTATATCCCACCGCCCCTCAAGGGGTTAAGTGTAACAAGGGTATAAATAAAGAGGAAGAGAGATATAGTGTAGAATCTACCAGTTGCCAGTGAAGTAACTGAGAAGATTGTCACAAGATGGCGGCTGATTTTTTACACCGGATCAACAGTTCTGATTACCGACGAAGCAAACTTCCACCAATAAATCTTGAATAGAAAATTTCGCCTTAGTTTAGAGGCTTATTCAAGCACTATTTCTCTCTCAAATATGGTAAAAATTTCTATTCGTTTTTACTGGTAGAAGGTTACCTGGATATTATAATCTCTTTCACTGGCATGACAGAAGGTTGTTTAGGTTGTCACAAGAGGGCGGAAACGCAGGGCCTCACTAGCGTCGAAGTAAACTTCCACCAGTATAAATAAACATCTGTTTTTGAACACAATGATAATTGTAATTCTGCATTAATAAACCATTTAAATAAGGAGAAAATTCCTATTCAGACTTATTGGTAGAATTTTGCCTAGGCGGCAATAAGGCACTGCAAAACCGGCTAGAGTTGAAACTTCATCATTTTGAGGCTATGTCAATTCCTCATTATTCATAGTTCAATAAGTGTAATATGTCATCGGGGTCTCATTACGACTGGGGAAATTTTACTTGTAAAAGGCATAGCCGGATATGCATTGGAAACATGCCTTTTAATAAAATTTCCTGATTTTTTTCCAGACGTAGCTACATATCTGGCAATATATTTCCCGTATTATCACCCTATTAATATTGATATTTAATGAGATAAAAATGTTTTTTCGATTTTTTAAAAAACGGATTTTCTCAAAAACTGCTGCACGGAATTTCATGTCATTAATTGAGGATATATAGATACCAAAGATGCATAACTGGTAATTTTTTTATAATTTTCTGTTTATAAAGTATCTGTGTAAAATAGTGAAATAAAAATTAAAAAAAATCATATCTTATGGTTATCCGAAAATTACCATTTTCTTGTAAAAAATTCTCCTTATGTGTCCGTATATTCTATATAAATGCCGAAAGTTTGCGTTGGGTACTACATATAAATATTTACAAAAAAGTATATTAAAATTATTGAAATTCATTTTAAGGCATTATTTTGGGTGGAGCTATCCAACTTCCACACCCGAAGAATTTTTGCAATAAACAGTTTCAGAATTGCTGTATTTTAAATTTTAATGAACTCATGAGCAACATTCTCAACACTGTCTATATCAAAATATTCATGATGTTGAAGAACATGGCTTATATGCTTAATGGAATCTAAAACACATCAGTTGACATAGTGTCTGCTGACTTTGTTCCAAAAATTCTTCGGATGTTAAGTAGCTCCGCCCCAAATAACGCCTTAAAATGAATTTCAATAATTTTAATATACATTTTTGTATATATTTATATGTAGTACGCAACGCAAAATTTTCGCATTTATATAGAATATACGGGCACATATGGAGAATTTTTTTACAAGAAAATGGTAATTTTCGGATAACCTTAAGATATCATTTTTAATGTTTTGAATTTTTATTTCGCTATTTCACACAGTTTTCATAAACAGAAAATTATACAAAAATTACCAGTTATGCATCTTTGGTATCTATATATCCTCAGTTAATGGCATGAAATTCCGTGCAGCAGTTTTTGAGAAAATCCGTTTTTTAAAAAATTGAAAAAACATTTTTATCTCATTAAATATTAATATATATAGGGTGATAATAGGGGAAATATATTGTCAGATATGTAGCCACATCTGGGAAAAAAATCAGGAAGTTTGATTGAAAGGCATGTTTCCAATGCTTATCCGGCTACGCCCTTTGAATAGAAATGGTCTCCTTGTTAACCTTTCCGGCGCGGATTAATTATGTTTGTAAAATGATGAAATGGTGGACTAACACCAGAATTTTAAAACTAATTTATTTGAAAATAAAAACTTGCTTATTTTTAACGTATTTTATAAAAGGAAAATTTTAATTAAATATTCTTGGCGCCGTTTGTCAGTTTTGGAATTAAACATAAGTGTCCTTTTTTGTGGACACCGACCGCTAAAGGGTTAACCAGTTGAAAGGCGCCAGTATATTAGCGTATATACCAAAATTCATTAAAACTTTAAAAACTCATAAAAAGGGAAGAAATTATGATAAAGGAGCGCGGTTTGCAAGAAAGTGCTCACAAGGTAGTCGAATTTTTTTAGCGGCAAAAAAAAAGCTAAAAAATCACATGTTGAGGACGCTGACGACCCGAAACACAATTCATTTGTTCTTCCAATAATAAATGTTCAACATGACCTCCAGATCATTCTACGACAAAACTGTTGTCCTGCTCATTGTGTTTTGCGTCGTCAGCGACCTCTACATGTGATTTTTTTTTAACTTTTATTTATTTATTTTTTTTTTTTTTGACTGCTAAAAAAATCCGACTACCTTGTGAACCCTTTCTTGCAAACCGCACTCCTTTAACATAATTTCTTCCTTTTTTATGAGTTTTTAAAGTTTTAACGAACTTATGGCTCACCCGGTATATCACATAATTTTGACACCACAATGGCACCAGAATTTTGGAATTCAATTTTGTATTTATAATGTACATTAAGAATAGTTTTTACTTGTTTTTAAATAAATATGTTCGTAAATCCTGTGTCAGTCAATCATTTGAACATTTTAGCAACAGAAGCACTTTGCCGTTGAAAAAATTGAACTACTTTTCTTGCATAATTTTTGTTACAATTGAGAAAAAACATCTATTTTTTTTTACTAGTATAACTTTCCCAGGGCTTAGCCAGGTCGTGATTTTCCGACATATTGTGACGACATAAACAAACTTTCTGACAATGTCAGAGAAAGTGATTATAATGTTAGAGGGCAAATTTCCAAAAAATCTTTGTCTTATTTATGACAGAAATTTTGCTTGAATAAGGCATTTAAATAAAGAAAACATTTCTATTAAAATTTAATGTTGAAAATTTGACCCGTCGGTAATAGGGCCCTGTTGATCCGATGTAAGAAAACAAACAACAATCGCCATCTTGTGACTACATCCTAAGTTACGTCCCTCGTAACTGGTAGACACGATACTAAATGTCTCTTCTTTATTAATAGTTTATTACATTCATAATAAAATTGTATATTGGTGACCGGGAAAAATACAGATTTTTACATTTTCCCTACTTTTGTGTAAAGTCCCTATAAACATGCCAGTTATCAGAAATGTAGAAGTACGAAAAGTTCAGGCATACACTCATGGAAACTCAGCTGTACCGTCAAGGCAATAATATACTCTCCCCGCTAACTCTGTCAGAAATTATCGTATAAAAATAATATTAATTTCCATCGACTTGTTTCCATAAGCTACCATGAGAACGAATAGGTTTTTTAGAAAATCAGCATCACATGTGGCATGTGACGCTACTTAGCTGTCAACTTGAGCTTTTTAACCCACATTATGCTATTTCTTTCTCCCAGCAATTAATATGTCGTCTCCAAAAAATAACATTCCGTTGTATAAACCTGCCGTAAAACAAAACAGATGTATCATTGTACGGAATAATTTCTGCAGCAATTTTTTTAACTTCTTGGCATCACGCATTTTCAATTTTTATACCGTCGTATTGGAAAAATGTACTTTTAAATGCAATCTGTTTGAAATTGCATCTCCATTTATTTTTGAGATACTAGTTTTTTGTAGTTTTTAGCACCACTTGTTTAATTTTGGCAACTCAAGTACTCCATTTCTGTAAAAAGTAAAGGAAAAATATTAGGAAAATATCAATTATATCTTTTTGTTACCGTTTTCTCATAAAAACTAAAAAAAAAATGTAATTAAACTACGTGCTATTAAGAAAAAATATAAATGATTGATTTCTGACAAAACATGGAGCTATTATAAACAAAATTTAATTTTAAGTATCTATATTAATATTACAAACAAATGAAAGCATATTAATCATAAGATAGCCGATTTTTTTTTTTTTTTTTTTTTTTTTTTTTTTTGTTGAGTTTGTTGAATGACAAAGTCTCTTTTTTTGGATCTGTGTATTATTCAGCGATAGTCACGTCCTAATTATATTTTACTGTAAATGTAGTTTAAGACTGCATCGTAAATGAGGAAATCTTCAGCGGATGCGGATGACGTCATTTTATTTTAAAATAAAAGCGTGTGTTTTAAGACTCAAAACTGAACTATCTGTCTTTATATACATAAAAAAAATTTTCATTGTGGGCGACAATAAATTCTGAAAAAGCAGAATTCCTGTTTTCTAGTTACAGTGCGCAGCAAAAGTTTAGACAATGATCGATTATGCTTTTGTACTGAGAAGTATGTTACGAATTGTTGTAACTCAACTGTCATATATTACTGGGGATTTATCTTTCATTCACAAACAATAAATTCCAATTTATACACTTTACATAATATATAATGACAAAAAAAAAAAAAAAAAAAAAAAAAAAAAATTAACATTGTGACAAAACTATAGACAATCTGTCTGTTAACAGAAAAATATCCATAAATTAAAATCTAACTGCACATACATTGTCTGCTATTAATACATAATGTGACTTTCCATCGAAGAAACTAAATCCTCCATCACTTGTGGGTCTATTTCGTACCAAACACGTTCAACAGCAGATCGAAGTTCATTTACAGAAGTGTATTCTCAAAAAATTGCATAAATCGTATGAGATATGATGCAACAAAAGTTTGCGATTGGTTTTAGATCAGGGCTACACGCGGGCCAGTCGAGAACAGTAATATTTTGAGAGTTAAACCATTTTTTTTTATTTGTATGCAACATGAATAGACGCATTATCTTGCTCAAATAATACTTTGGAAGACCTAAAACTTCACCAAATGGTTGTAATTGTTTTCCAATGTATGTATTTAGTCTTACGCTGCTTGGCGACCATTGAGAAACTCCAAAGATATTTGAGAATTAAAACGAAGTGAGTCCCAAATCGTTAACTCTTCCGAGGGCGGTGTCCTTAAAAAGGACACCTAATTTTAATTCCAAAACTGACAAACGGCACCAAGAATATTTAATTAAAATTTTCCTTTTATCATGTACGCGGAAATAAGCAAATTCATATTTTCTAATAAATTCGTTTATAAATTCTGGTTTCAGTCCATTATTTCATCAGTTTATAAACAGAATTACTCCGCGACTGAAAGGGGTCTATTTGTTGTGAGATTTCAAGGCTGGTTATTTTATCATTTACGTGTAAACTAATGTACATCTTTCTTTAATTCATCTACGAAAGTATCCGTTGACACAGAAAGCTCTGAATCATTTTTAATGCGATTACCAATCATCATTTGTCTAGATGCCAGTTTATGGATCCTTCTCTAATCTCGTTTTCTGGCCACACGAGGCCTTCCAGATCTACGTTTTGCTTTGAAAGAGTCACCCTTAGACAGTACTTAATAGTACTTAATAGCTGAAATTTCTGCAATAGTCTTCCCTTTCGATTTCAGCTTCCATACTTCAATTACTTCATCTGACTGAAAATTTCTAGCTCGCGGCATCTACACTAACCGATACTATCGCGAGGTGCACTTAAATACTTCATGCATGTGACGTCATTAGTTTGAAATTTGCCTTTTTTTCGTGAACAGTTCCCAAAATATCACAAATGTGTCTAAACGTTTGCATTATGCAAATTTCACTTTTTTCAGTTAAATTAAATAATATCCTACATTAAAACCGTTATTTCAGTCCCAAAACGTTTGAAATATATTTAAAAATAAGTACAGCCATTTGTATAACCCAAGCGTTCGTATTTTTTATTTAACACTAGAACGGCGGGAAGTTTTACTCAAGTTTTATAAAAATATTTCACATCAGAATTTTTACTTAAATCTATTTAACTTATTTATTTAAGTTATTTTTGTGCAGAATATATTAATCTCATATTAGAAAAAGTTTTCTGGTTCGAATCGACATGCATTCATTTGGCAAGGGTCAAAATGACCCCTCACCGCCGTTCTAGTGTTAACACTAGAACGCCCGGAAAGAGTCGATTCGACTCCGTCCACATTATTAAATGGTCATTCGAGCCAGAATGTTTTTCATTAAATAAGTTAAATTTAAGGTAAGTAAATCAGTTACATAATTTTAAATAAAAACTTTAGAGTGAAATATTTTTCTGAAACTTGAGCAAAATTTCCGGCCGTTCTAGTGTTAAAGGTTAAATATCACCAGTGTCTAAACTTTTGCTAAGGACTGTATTACTACTAATTTCGAACAATAAAATTCCTCTTCTATAATCACAGAATTTTATAGATTAAATAAAGCAAAGCTTATTATCTAGAAATAATAATAAAAAATTCATTTTCAAATTCAGGTAGATTTTAAGTAAAAAGTAATTACAAATAAATAAATTTTTCAATAAAACATATTGACTTCTTTTTTCTATAAAAACATATCTAAAGTAAATGTTAAGTGGATAAGTAATTGCAATTTTCCCAATATCTTATCATGCAGTTTTTTCACTTCATTTCTTCAGAAAATAGATTAAAATATTTCCAATTTACTATATATTAAACCTTTTCGCTAAAAAACGGAAGAACTTTAAACGTGAGTTTAACTAAATTTCTGCAGTTATTCCAAAAATCGCAATTTTGTGTTTGAGTTAATTCCATTTATATTTCCCTTATGTTTGCTTATTTCAAATCAACTTTTTAAAACTTTAACTATTGACCTAAAGCAGCAAAATTTGCTGTGCAAATAATAAGATTTTATTTCCTGATCGGAAACTGTCTATTCAAACAGCCTAAAATGTTTCTAAATATGATCTTCAAAATGACTGATAATATTTTGCGATTATTTCCTTGTGAACCTTAAATACATCTTTCTCATCCGTTTTCTGGTCTCGTTTCAAAATATTTACTTTGCTATCTCAGCAAATTTATTATCTACTGCTAAGCTAAAAGTCAAAAATTTGAAGTCGCATTTTTTCTTCGTCAGTTACTTTCTGGATGGGTTATTTTGAAGTAACTCATTTTTAAATATTAGTTTTCCACTGATGAGTTTTGGGGTGATTCCTTATGAACTTAAGTAACTTACTTAAAACTTCCTGCGTCTACAATTTGATTTTAACATCAGATAGTAAACAGGAGAGAATTTTTTTTTAATTCAACACAATTACCCAACTTCTCATTTTCCTCCGTATAGAATGTACTTATAGAATTTTTCCATCTTTTATGAAATTTTCCAACTGAAGTCTGTTTGTTTAACTTTGATTATTGCTTGTTTATGATTGTGCTATGTAATTTACTTCGGTATTTATGTAGTATTAGATAAATTACCTTTTTATGTAAAGAATAAAAATTGTAAATATGGAACTAAGTACTTCTGCGTATGAACGGGGTTGCCAATTTTGCCTTCTTTTTTATTCAGAAATTTCGAATGGCCATTTTTTTATTTATTTAATGACAGACATTTAACTGTAATACATAATTACATAAAACTGAAATTCTTCCTTTGAAATTTCCGTTATGAACTCAGAATTAATTTCTGAATAAAAATGGAGGCCAAACTGGCAACCTTGGTATGAAACACATTGCAGCCAAGTTGTGATATCATTTTATTCAATTATTTCTGCTTTATTTAATGAGAGACATTTTCTGACTATTAAAAGTTAAAATTCTCCTTTCGGAATTTCCAGCAAGGACTCTGACTTCCTGAATAAAAAAGAAGGTCAAACTGTCAACCTTCGTTTAAAAACATTCTTGTCAAGTTGGGGAATTTATTATTCAAATTATGCACTTTTATTTCAGAAACATATTCTTCGCTTTATTCAATGAAAGCAGAGGTCGTACTTGTCCTGAAATTTCAAGACTAGGAAATTAACAGTTATTATTACCAAAAATTGTAACAGTATTTTCTTACAAAAAATTTCTTCTTAAATAAGGCGAAATTTCGCGCGTTTAACCTAGATTTATTTTTCTGTAAAAAAATATTAATATTCGTCCTGAAAAATTCCCTGAAGCGTACGACCCCTGAATGACAGACATTCCATTATTAACCCCTTAGTTCTCGCCCCCGTCATATTCACGGGCTGTGTCTTTTACTCAAATTGTTTGATTCCCACCAGTTTTATAAAATAGTGAAATTGGCTATATTTTTGTATCGTTTTTACTGTCATTAAATAAGGAGAATATTTCTTTTTCATAAAAGTGGTGCCAATAAGCAATTTGAATTATTCAACCGTAATTTAATTCGAGCGTTAAGGGGTTAAACAAAGCGAAGATTGCCAGTCGGAAAAAGTGAAAGATATTTTGAATAAAAGGTTCCCAAATCTGGCAGAGTAATTACAATAGTAATTACTAGCAAGTGCTTGCGAAAAGGTCCATTTCTTATCAAGATTTCTGTGAAAAGGAAGTGGTAAAAACTTTTTTAAATAACGCTAATGTTCGTTATGACCAAAATTTTCTTTGTTTCATTGCTTCATTTGATATCATAAACACGCTCTAAATCAGACACTTTTGCTATAATTTCCAATACTTTATCAAAGAATGACATGCTTTCCAAAAGTCCATTGTCATTCTCTTTTCAAAGGGTTAACTATTTTAGACCAAATATATAAACATTTTTCAATTTGTATACGTTAAACATTTTCTCTTAATATACATATACTATATGTAAAATATATTTTTTTAATTATTAGCCTAACTAAAGAATATTCTAATTTTTTTTCCTTTTAATTTCCTTATTTTTTTTGTTCAAATATAATTGAATTCTTTCTCTTTTCAATAAGCTACGCATATTTATTGTTCTTTTGGCGTTGCGCCAGTACAGGCTTGAAATTTGCTTTCAAAATCATTTCCTTTTAATGTCCCTTCGATTTTCTCCCTCGAAATTTTCCAGAAATTTCATTTCGCGCCAAAGTAAAACCGAATCGCAGCTATATCCCCAATCCGTGATTTCTGATTTTGTCATTGGTTAGTTGTCTCGTCATAATGCAGATAATTGTATTCATACGCGCTCACTATAAATCTTTTCTGCCCTGTTTCAGAAGAACTTTCTTCAGCTATTTTGACTGCTTATATGTAACGGAAGCATTAGAAGATGAACGTACATTCGAATATTTTCAAATTAACACCTTTTTTGTGAGTGCTCCATCAATCTGAACGATCATCGTGTAAATAAAGAGGTTGGGTTGGAACAGTATGATGTTTATTTATCGGTAAAAACACTACCAAGGATTCAGCTGTTACTGTTATTATTTTTTGCTTGGTACACGAATGTAATGATTATGCTGCTTTTGAGTGACTGATTATTCTTTTTAAAACAACAATATGCTGCTGTTGAATTATTTATGTGATTTGATTTTATGGATTAACTCTTTAATCAGTAGTTGTCTGATTCATAATATGTGCCAACACTGCTTCGATTGAATAATCAATATACCTTTCATTGAGATGAAGATTTTTGCCCATTGATTACCGCTACAATCTTACATATATACATATATATTTTAAAGAATTTGATATATGTTTGAGAAAACTTCAACCATTGCTTCAAAAAGCACAAATAAATTTTTCAGATAGTTTTATTTCTATTTTTCATATGTTTGCTTATAGCAAACTGAATTTTTAAAACTTTTACCATTGACTTAAAGTAACATGTTTGCAGTGCAAATAGATTTCATCTCCATCGGAAACTGCCTATTCAAACAGCCACAAATGTTTCTAAGTTATGATCCGTTTCTGGCCTCATTTCAAAATATTTACTTTGCTATCTCCGCAAATTTATTATCCGCTGCTAAGCTAGAAGTCAAAAATTTTAAATCTCATTTTTTTTATTTGTCAGGTACTTTCTGGATGGGTTATTTTGAATTAACTCAATTTCAAATATTAGTTTTCCAGTAATAAGTTTCGGGATAATTTTTAATGAACTTAAGTAACATAATTAAAACTTCCTGCGTTTTCACTTTGATTTTTACATGACATGGCAAGAAAAGGAAAATATGGAAAAAATTCTACTCAATTACCACTACTTCTTAATTTCATCACATTACTGTAGTCATAGTTCCATCTGTCGTGAAATTTTTTTAGGTGCGTTCGAAATTACAGCGAAACCTCTCTGTACGGGCCCCCTTTCGTTCCATTGAAAATTGGTCCTTATGAGGGGTGACCAAATTTTTTATTTCTCTTTCTTTTTAACCCGCGATTTTTAAAATCTGCATATTCTTTCTGTAAGTTATCTTTGTTTTTAACAATATTGTTTATTTGATTCTTGCTGCAATTAAACCGTGAAGCCAATTTTCTTGCAGATATTCATTGATCATGAGAATTAAGAACTTTGATTTTGTCATTCAAATCCAATTGTAATATTTGACTTGATTTAGGTGCCGTAATTTTAAATTTTACATAAGTCTGAGCGTAAAATTTCTAGTGTAAAAATTGTTCTTCAATATGCATTCACTGTTTTAGTAAATGTAGAATCAGTTTTTCTAGATAACTTGCTATCCTTTGTGTGCCCACAACAAAGGGTCAAGTTTCCCATCCAACCCAACCGCTACAGGTTGAAAAGTCAGACAAAGTGTGATGAACACCTGTTTGTCTCACTTGTGGAAAAGTTTGTGTTCCTTCATTGTGTTACTAAATCCTCCCCATATCCCCTTGCCTTCTTTGTTGCAAGTGCAGTTGTTTGCCGAATTGTTATATTTTGGTTCAGAAATTCAATACGCCTGTTTAGTATTTAAGGCCATTGTGAGAAAAAATGGCCTTTAAGAGGGGTAGGTGTGGCCCCTAATAGGAGTAAATTAAATTTTATGTCTATGGGAAAAAATTTCTTTCCTAAAAGTATTGGCTCTTAAATAGGGGTAGCCTTTCAAAGAAATTTCACTGTATATAAATAAGTAGCACCCATAGTCGTCGTCTAATCCCTCCGTCTGCCTATCCTTCTGTCGGCATATAACAGCTTAAAAACTACCCAATCGAATAGTTTGAAATTTAATATATATAATCGTTGCAGAATTTCGTCGAGTCATTTTAAATTTTGTGAAAATCGAATCAAAACTTAAAAAGATATTAATAAAAGTTTTCTTGAGTTTATTAAATTATATCATATTTAATTAATTCAATGATATCCCATGATAGGTAATGATTCTACGTTGCCATGATGACTACGTCCTACATAAGATAGAATCATACTATTTCCGTGTTACTGAATTTAATATATATGATCGTAATAAATTTTGTATACATGCATTTTTGCATAAAAGCGCAACAGCTATTGCACCAAGATCTGAATATTTATAAAACTACTTATAGTAAGAACGCACCTCATTTTCCTAGTTTGAAGTACAATTTCAAACTTGTTTATTTAATTTTTATTATTACTTGTTTATAAATGTGGCATATAACATGTTTTTTTTTTTTTTTGTGTGTGTGTGTGTGTGTGTGTGTGTGTGTATAGTGTTAGATAAATTACTTTTATATGTATACAATAATAATTATAAGTATTCATCAAAGTTGTTGCGAGTATGATACATGGTTTGCAGTTTGGCTTCTTTTTTTACACAGAAATTCCGAATTCACACTAAAAATTTCGAATAGTAACATTTGCTTTATTTAGTAGCAGACATTTCGTTAATAAAAAGTTAAAATTCTTTCGGAATTTCGATGCCAAACTGGCAACTTTTTTTTAAAACATTGTTGCCAAATTGGGGAATTATTTTATTGAAATTATCTACCACTATTTCAGAATAACCTTCGCTTTATGTAACAACAGACATAACAAGATTAATTCTTTGAGGGGCAAGCAGTTACGTTCCTCTAATGTTGAATTCACACCATAAAAATCGAAAAATTTTGCTTCAAAATAAGGAAAGGCGATATTTCAACTTTTTTCCACCAAAGTTAGAAAAGCAAAATTAAAAAACAAATTTCCGGTGCAAATCTTCATTAATCGTAGGTGGGATAAAATATATCCCACCGCCCCTCAAGGGGTTAACCCCTTGGGGACAAGCGATACGTATACGTGCCGCATGAAGCGCTCAGAATCCTTGTTTTTCCTCACCAGTAAAATTTTACTGTAAAATTTGCCTTATTTAATCAGCGCATTTTCTCGATTCAAAAAGGCACAAATTTCTGTTTTTAAAAAACGGTGACAAAAGATTAAAAATTTCGTAAAAAGCTCCCGTTCCGAAGGGGTTAAAGAAAGCGAAGATTGCTAGTTGAAACAGTGATCGATATTTTGAATAATAATATTCCTCCATCCCCACCAGCGCCTGATTACCAACGGGGCACATTCTCACCAGTAAAAAGTAATGGAAAATTTTGCCTCATTCATGGCAGAAATTTCACTCGAGTACGGCGTTTAGATAAGGTGAACATTTTTTTTTTAATTTTATTGGTGTGAATAAGCCCCGTTGGTAATCAGGCCCTGATCTCCACCACTGATAAAATAGTAACTGTCAGTAAGTGCTTGTAAAAAAATGTCCATTTCTTATCAAGATTTCTATCAAAAATAATTTGTAATTTCTTTAAATAACGCTCTTTTTAGTTGTGATCAACCAGTTCTTTATTTCATTCTTTCATTTGGTATGATAAAAAAGCTCAAAATCAAGCTCCATTATTCTAATTTTCAACAATTGAGTTATGAATAAAGAAGAGGGGACGTATAATGTAATGTATTGCCTACCGGTTCTTAGTGAAATCACTGAGGAGGTTGTCACAAGATGGCGGCTATTTGTTAGGGTTTCGTTCTTCTGATGAAACCATATTCGTCTCACTCCTCTGTCTGTCTGTCTGTCACAGAGCCCGTTCCCAGAAACTATATATGTTGGAGACTTAAATTTTTGCATACTTATAGCTGAACCCTCAAATCAAACGACAAATCATGAAATTTTGAAAAAGTTGGTAATTAACCTAATTACGAGCTAATTAAATTCTAAAATTATTAGCGATTATTAGTAATTAACCTAATTCGAGCTAATTAATTCTGTCTGGGTTGTAACTTGTGTATTTTAAGCATTTCGTTCTAACTGAGCTCCAAATTAAGTTGTAGAAATGAAATTTTGCATACTTATAGCTGAACACTTGCGATCACACGACAAATCATAAAAATTTCAAAAAGTCTTATATTTACCCCTCCGGTCTCTAACTTGTGTATTTTAAACAATTTTTCTAACTCAGGCCGTAATTAAGTAAGAGATTAAGGAATATTAAACGAAACCCTCTGTGCGATCTGCGATCGCACTTACCCACTTGTTTTTTTTTTTTTCTGTTTGTTTTTTTTTTATAGTATCAACAGTTTCTGATTACAGCCGAGACAAACTACCTCCGGTAAATATGACTAGAAAATTTCCTCTAATTTAAGAGACCGTGTTCTCGAACAATTTCTTGCAAAAATATAATGAATATTTCTATTTGTTTTTGCTGGTGTCAGTTTGAGCAGGTAGTATAATCATTTTCGCTGACACTGGCAAGAGTCTGTCTAGGTTATCTCAATATGGCGGAAACACAGGGAATGCCTACCGACAAAGTAAACTTCCACCAGTAAAAATGAATATTTGTTTTTGCCATTATTTATGACTGAACTTTTGCATTAATAAGGCAATTACATCAGAAAAATTCTATTGAAATTTACTGGTGGAAGTTTTCTCCGCTTGTAATCAACCCCTTTGAAAGCAGTTACAGTTGAAGCTTTGCTATTTTAAGAACATGTCAGTTTTTCTTTATAAATAGTTCCATGTTTTCAACAACCAATGAAACAATTACATACTTTCAAAATTTCATCTTCATTCTGTCTTCAAAGGGTTAACTATTTTAGAAAAACTCATAAACATTTTTCAGTTTCTTTATGTTAAACTTTTTTGGTAAAAAAAAAAAAAAAAAAAAAAAAAAAAGTCAAAAGAGCTCTAGATATTAGTTTAACAGTTACTTCAAAAAGCACAACTTTATGTTTGAGGTAGGTTTATTTATATTTTTCATTTGTTTGCTTATAGCAAATGAAATTTTTAAAACTTTTACTATTGACTTAAAGTAACATGTTTGCAGTGCAAATAGTTAGATTTTATGTCCATCGGAAACTGCCTATACAAACAACCAAAAATATTTTTAAGTATGATCTTAAAAATGTTAGATAATATTTTGTGACTCTTTCCTCTTGAACCTTAAATACATATTTCCTCATCCGTTTCTGGTCTCATTTCAAAATATTTACTTTGCTATCAAAACGAATTTAGTTTCTTTAGCTAGAACTGAAAAATGCTAACTCGCATTTTCCCTTCTTTGGTTACTTTAGATATGGATTATTGTGAAGCAATTCAATTTCAAGTATTAGTTTTCCGCTAAAATTTTTGGGGATGATTTTGTCAAACATGCGAGAAAAATTGTAGTGTTATTAATATTTTATCCTATTGTTTGTATTTCAATCCATTTATGTATATTTGTGAAGTTTTAAGGGGATAACAAATGTTTGAAATGTCGAAATTTGACCAAAGTTTGATAGTGGATTACAAAGCCTGTAATTAATTTAGACCAGGGGTGGCCAACTGTGGCACGCCACATACCACTATTTTTTTTTTTTTTTTTTTAAGAAATAGCCGACTTCTTGAACAGCAGAGATTCGATGATTATATAAGGCAATGATTATTATAAAATTTTAGTGGTGTTTCGCGTGCCACAGTTGGCCACTCCTGGTTTAGACTATTACTTATTTTTTGCATTTATTTATTTTTGTTTTTTAGAAATAAAAAATATTTGTTAAATTGTCATAAACGACAGCAAAAGTTTTAATATTTTACGACAATTTTAATTTTGCAAAACTACTTTTACTACAATTTGAAAGCCCATGGTATTTTTGAGTGCTCATTTCTACTTTAGATTGTTTATTACGTTGCTTTTCAATTATAGATGCAACAAAAAAAAGGTCGCAATTTTTTTTTTTAACTTATCATAAAAAATTCAAATTCCATAGAAAATTATCACATTTTTCGTTTTAACTTGAAATCTTTTTGTCTGATTTTTTGGTATAGACTTTAGAGAATTTAATTTCGTTTATTTAAAAAAAAAAAAATATGCAAATTCATTTTTTTTTTTTTTTGTTCTAACGTTATCGTGGGAAAACCGCTGAAAAAACATTTCGAGATAATTTTTAGGTCAATATATATGAAACGTCCGATTTGAAACTGACAAACTTGGCGGTTTTTTTATTCATAGATTTCGAGCTAATATCAGAAAAATTTTAATAGTAATTTATTATTATTATTATTATTCACGATATACCTGCTGTTTTAATAACGAAAAATTACTATTATAATTTTCTTGGGGGAACTTGATGGGGAACTAGGGGGGGAATTTTTGATTTAAAAAAACGCCAGATCTGGCATTTCAAATCGGAGGTTTAATACTTAATGACCTAATAAATTTGTAGTTGCCCTTTGTGCAGTACTGTACTAATTAATGTGAACACAAAATAATTTTTGCACTTTGACACGTTTTCGCAGTTGGCAACACGTTTATGTCAAAGGTAGCGGCCATTTTGTTTTATTGCTGTGACATTTAGTGAGATCGTGATATTTTTTAATTGTTTCACTATAAAGCTGTATCTAGACTTTTCTAATCTTTTTTCCTTCTTATTTTAGAAGATGGATATTTCTCCCAAGACGCGCACAAAGATTGTTACAAGTGAACGCACATCGATGAATCACAGAAATTTTGTCAAAGAGTTTGGTGCGAGTTTAGGAACTGTAACCAAGATTTTGAAACAAAAGAAGGACACTGGGATGATTGAGGTGAAAAGAAAAGGGAAATGTGGAAGGAAGAAGAATATAATAAGAAGAGATAATGCTTTTTTAATAAGACAAAGTAAATTAACCCTTTGCCCACGAGAGGTGACTGTCACTCACCACTAGTGTTGCCAGATGTCCCGTGTAAATAGAGGCTCTAAATGCTCTGAACACCAGTTTTTTAAAGTAATTTCCTCCGCCTTACCTAATGGAAGAATTAAAGCTAGCTAAATAAACAGTAAAAAATTAGTTTTGTCCAGAGCATTCGGAGCCCTGATTTCCGCGCGACACCTGGAAACACTCTCGAGTGCAAAGGGTTAATTCCTCGAAAAAAAAAAAAGACCAAGACTTAGCACACGCTTGAGTTATTATTCACGACTTTACCGTTCGAAAAACACATCGGAGGTGGAAGAAAACAATTACACCTTTGAAACACAATTATTTACCGTTGCCATGAAGAAAAAAAATATATTTGGGCAATAAAATATGTGAGCTGGGCTGTTTAAGATTGAAGAAATATAATAAGTTGTTTTGTAATAAAAGCCAATTTTTGGTACAAGGACAGAGATCTCGTTTTTTTTTTTTTTTTTTTTTTTTTAGAAAAAGTGACAACGATAAACACGGCAACTCATATTGATCAAACAGTTAAACACCCGTTAATGCAAATGTTTTGGGGCTGATTTTTGTATAAAGGTACCGGATCTCTCGTGCCGGTAGAAAGTATGATTAACTCTCAAAAATATCGAGCAGTTTTCCAACAAGATTCGGCTCCATGTCATGTAGCGAAGGTCATGAAGAAATATTTCAAGGGAAAAAAGGATTTCATGCCTTGATTGGCCAGGGAACTCACCCGATCTAAGTGCTGTCAAAAATTTGTAGGCTATTGTAAAAGCTTGACTCCGTAAAATGGATTTTACAACAAAAACAAAACTAATTGAGGGTGTAATCCAGATATGTTTCGAGACCAGCAAATTATCAGAAAACCGTAAAAAACTTGTTGACTCAATGCCAAGATGTATTCAAAACGTTATAAAAGACAAGGAAGGACATATCTCTCATTAAAACACATGTAAATTTAATAATTTTTTCCTTTTTTTTATTGTTTGTAACCAATAAATGATTTTTTTTTAATTATCACTTGTGCTCAAATTAATTTGCACAATACTGTAGGTATCGTCAATTTGAACAGCTTAAAATTTCCGGCTCAGAGTTTGGGGGTAATTTTTTACATCACTTAACCCTTAACGGTCGAAGTACTCCTCCCAGGCACAGGCATCTCTTACACGAATTTATTCGGTTGGCACCAGTTTGATTTTTCGACAAAACAGAACACAATGTGCTATAGTTCTGATTCGAGCTTTTACAAAAGTACTCTGTCAGGTTCTGATGAGCAGATACTATTTCGAATTACTATATATGATATTATCTTTTTACTTATATATTGTATTCATGCCACTTTCTATGTACTGAGAGGATAAAAAACTTAAAGTTACATTGATTTTATATCTTGAAGTCTTTTGTGTCAATGAATTGCAGTTCCCCTGCCTATTCGAATGCATACCGGAGATAAGGCAGACAAAAGGGTTTCACCATATAGCGAAATAATGGACGTCACGGGAATGTGACAGGTGATGTTCAAGGGAGGGAAATGGACCCTGATGACAGTAGGAAAACCCCGTTTAGGTTTTCGAGGAGAGGATAAAAATAGCTGAGAGAGAGCAGTTGATGTGTGGATCTCGAGAGAGGAGGTCACTTTTCCTGCGTAGAGCTCTTGGACAGAGCGACTATTAATATGGGTGAGGATCTTAGAGTAAAGAGCCGATGTGTCGGGAGATTAAGGGTAATCTCCGTTAAGTCTTTTGTTAACTAACGTACTGTGAGAGTATAGAATATCTTAATAAGCGGACCCGTACGTAGAAAGCATTTTCTATATGTAGCTTAATGTCGGACCGGATTATCTACATCCGAGTTCTTAATTGTAAATATTGTTTTGTTATTTGTCAGTAATGTGTAAATAAATTGTTAGCTAAGTTTAATTGAATGCGTTAGTATTCCTTTCGATAAGCCTCTCAAAGCGTGTCCGATATCACGTAATTATATCGGTGGTGGCAGCATATCAACAAAAAAGGAACATTCTTCGAAGTCGTGTGGATTAACCCTCTGTCTAACAGAAGGGTCCAATGGACCCGACATGTACATTCAAAATATTTATTCAAACCAGAAATTTCTTCAAAACAAACTAAATGTATAAATCAGACAATAATAAGTTAAATAAACAAATTAAATAGTTTTAAGTAAAAATTCTGGTGTAGAATGTTTTTATAAAACTTGAGTAAAATTTCCGGTAGTTCTAGGGTTAAGAGGAAACCTGACATACTTCTTCTGCATTTGTTAACCCCATAACTGTTTTGCCCGAGTGCCGCTCGGTCAAAAAGAGTTCTCTATCTTCGATACTAAAAGCTTTTGGATACCACTTAATTTTAACTGTAATCTTTGGTTTGTAAAGTGGCACATCTTTTTCGATTGTACGAAGGAAAATATTTTAGTAAAAAAAAAAAAAAAAAGGTAGTGTCGGGTCCTTATTTCAAATTTATTGTGTCAAAAAAAAAAAAAAAAAAAAAAAAAAAAAAAAAAACAGTTGAGGGGTTAATACGTTCCACTCGATGTGATTCGATAAATGCTTGTCACAATCGCTACATCAGAATTAATCTTTAACTACCACTAATTTATAAAAATATTCTTCGTAATATATTTCTTCAAAGTTTATAACAGAAACTAGGGGCTCTGTCCCCTGCAAGCTACGCTCGCCAACCACCGTTTAGACACCGCAGAATCTAAAAACACGCTAATCTGATGGGTTTTAAGAATATTAGAGAAGATTCAATTATACTGAAAAAAGCTGTGCAGATCTCCCTGTAAAAGGGTTTCCATTCAATTCCCTTTGATTGCAAAAATTTAAGGGCGAATCAGTTGCTGTTAAGACATCCAATGGCTGTTTTAGTTTTTGATTAAAGAGGATCAGTTAAACATTTCAAAAGAAGCTGAAATAAAATAAATTAAGTAAACAGAGTCTTTGTCTCCCGGTATTTTAAAACAATCTCTATAACAATAGCCTAAGTCATGTGACTATCATCAACAGTTTCAGGCGGACCACTTCGCTTTTTATACTCTAGGTGCCATTTTGGTGCTTTAATGTTAGCCAGGCACAGGTGATAAGTCGCCAAATATTATTCTATCGACATCATTTCATCTATATTATAATAGTTCAAGTCATCAACTGCCATAAAAAAAATACGGTTTGATCCCTTCGCCGTTCATATGAAAGTTTGACACAGATGTCCTATACGTCCCATATCGCGCGATTTTTTAACGGCGCCAATTTGGGGAACACATCAACAGCACAAACAGCAACATCCGGCTTACCATTTCAAGCAAAATAACGATACTTTGGCGCCAGATAAGTGCCCGTTCCGTATATGACATTGGCGTTAGAAAAAAATCGCGCCAATATGGGACCGTAAGTTTTCCATTTCGATTAAAAAATCAAAAAAAAATTTTCGAATAAAACTACGTAAAATTTGCCATGGGTGCAAAGAATTCTTGGTGCTGTTACGCTAGCCGGATGCAAATCTCGCCAATAGCTTTTTTTCAACTCGCCAGTTATCATTTTTTTCGAGTGGTAATATTTGGCCAGATGTCATATACGCACAGCAGGTTTGGCGTTATTTTTTTTTTTTTATTTTTTTTTTTTTATTTTTTTTTTTTTTTACGAAAATTTGCCGAAAACCTCGTTTTTAAATACCAGTTACATATGCATTTTTGTTATTACTTAGTTATCCCGTCGACCAAAAATCTATCGCCAAACTATAAGATTAAATGCCAATAATGGTTGATCGTAAATATCACATTCACTTGACTTTAAGGAAGTCACACGTGTTCACGTCATCAAGTGATTTTTATTTCGACTTTTTATTTGTATATTTATTAATGTTATACTAATTTAATTGTTCTTTCGTTAGTTAAAATAAAAATTATGTCAATTTGTATAATTTGGCGAGTGTTTTGGCGATTTATATAATTTGGCGAAATTGGTCGACGGAATAACAAAGTAGTACCGTATTTTTTAATTATTTTCTATTATTTTCTAAAGGAAATATTAAAAAAATAATTAATAATTATAGAACAAAATAATTTATATAATTTACAAAAAGAAATAAAAGTAAATAAACATTTATTATCAAATAAATAACAATAGCCGGGCTACCATGTCAACCTTTTCTGAAATATGAAAAAAAATATCTGTTTGATTAAAATTTGAGTTGCCATCATTAGAAAAATGTATATAAAATTAGAAAAAAATTAATATTTCGAAAACTAATTCGAATTTAAAAATTCAAATGCCAGTTTTGAGATCTGCGGATCAGTGCTGATTTTTGGTGTTAATTCCATCGCAAAGTATTTCATATTTTAGGAGAAATCGCTTGAAACATAATCAGTTGTTTAATCAGTCGATTCATATATCCGTTTCATAAATTCGTTTCATATATCCGTTTCATAATTTCGTTTCATTAGGATTTTATATATATAGGGTAGATAAATCACAAAAATTATAGTATAGATATAGTGGTAGCAAAATGGTGATAGCTATTATCGTATTGATCTTAGATTATATTTTATAAAAATGTGATTGAGAATTACGCCTTTATACTTTTATCTTTTATGCTATAATGGACATTGAACACTGCCGTGACTACTAGGCGCGAGAGTAATATAACTGTTTAATAGATGTTTAATAAAAAATGATATATTTAAAACACCGTTAATAGAGCTGTGAAACTGCAATCCTCTCACTAGAAAGTTGATGGATGAAAAGAAGATTTGATCAGCTAAAAACCTTTCCCCTTTAAACCTCTCTTGCGTGACGTATTTGTAAGAGGATGAAAAAACGTAAAACAGATTTAAAATGGATTACTAGAAACATCTAATAAGTTTCTTTTAAAATTGTTACATTTTTCACAAAGCGAACCAAGCAGTAAAAAATTGTTAGTGGTAGTGATTAAGTACTTTTGTGATTTTTAAACCTTTCATTTACTAACTTAATGTAGAAAGAAAAAAATACTTTTTGGTTATATTTGTGTTTAGAAGCCAAAGCAGAAATTTGAAAAAATATTCTCTCGTGCGCAAAAAAACTAAAGGGTGCCAAAAATGAATTTTCGAACAGATTGATCGAAAAGACACTTGTTCTGCCATCTATTACTGTATTTCACAACTATTACTGAACAACTATTTATACAAAATGTATATGTGATAAGGAAGTAAAAATAAAATATGCACAGTTCAGGGCTTCCACTTGTCTGTTTTTCTTTTTTTTTCTTTTTTTTTTTTTTTTTGTAATACAAGTAGTCTTGAAGAAATATTTTCGTTGTATGCTTCTTCATCATTTGTGAAAATAACAAACTTCGGATTACGTGTCTACAAATTTTCCAAAAGAAATCTAAAGAAAATTGTTTTAAAAATTTTTATTCAAAAAAGAGACCAAATGGCACATTACTCATCTCTGAGGATTGCTATAAAACACAACATCATGTGAGGTTATCAGGCATTTGTGGGTTAACAATGTTGAAAATTCCGACGGTTACTTAAAGAAGCTAGTAGAAATCGCTTACGTTGATAAATAAAAAATATATTGAAATGAAATAGTGCCAAAAAACTGCCACCAATAAGTCTAAGTATTAATCGGGTATATTATAAGCTAACGGTCCGTTTGTATTTCACAACTACTCCACCTATAATACGGAACGCTCCGCGATGAAATTAACACCACTTATCTTGGTTCATTCTATTCACATAACCTTACAGAATTTTAAACTTTTAATTAGTTTTCAAGATTTTTCTTATTATTATTTTAATAAAGTTTTCTAAATATGACTCATTATTGCTATAAAACACAACATCATGTGAGGTTATCAGGCATTTGTGGGTTAACAATGTTGAAAATTCCGACGGTTACTTAAAGAAGCTAGTAGAAATCGCTTACGTTGATAAATAAAAAATATATTGAAATGAAATAGTGCCAAAAAACTGCCACCAATAAGTCTAAGTATTAATCGGGTATATTATAAGCTAACGGTCCGTTTGTATTTCACAACTACTCCACCTATAATACGGAACGCTCCGCGATGAAATTAACACCACTTATCTTGGTTCATTCTATTCACATAACCTTACAGAATTTTAAACTTTTAATTAGTTTTCAAGATTTTTCTTATTATTATTTTAATAAAGTTTTCTAAATATGACAACTGAATTATTCCATTTTTATGAAAACAAAGAAATCAAAAAGGTAAAAAATGGGATATGGTCGGCTATCCGAAATGGTGAAAAAACATCCTTATAAAATAAACTAGTTCAGAATGCTAAAATTCATCTTAATAATACAATATAAAATTGAGCAGATGATTAACAATCTAAAAGATGATGAAAACATTTAAAAGATGTTTAAAAATCAAGTACTTTCGGCCATACAAGATATGGACATCTGGCGATCGTAACCATAGTTTAAATCTTGAATCCTGATGAAGGCTAGCCGAAAGTACTTGATTTTTCAACATCTTTTAAACGTTTTTAATCATCATTTAAATAACGAATCTTTTGCGTAATTTTAAATATCTTTATTTTCGTTTTGTTTGAAAAAAATCGATTTAATGATGTTTAGTTTACATTCTCTTTAAAAAAAAAGTAATGTGAAAAATAGCCATACAAATTATTTGCACATGTACAGTGATGGAAAATATGCGCAGCAATCAAACGATTGTTATCACTAAATTTTAGTAGTATTAATCCCCTTATTTAATGAAAATAACTCTGAGATTTAATAATGCTAAGAATGCTGTTAAAATTTATTGGTGACAATCGCCCACTGCTCCGTATCTTTTCCAACACTACATATACAAAAATTATTATCAAAAAGCTGAAAGAATTTAGTATTATTGATCCGTAAGAAATAATATCTACGGAATTTGTTTAAATGGACTGTGATAGAATAGATAGTTTTGAGCATGGAATCTGAACATATGTGCAGGATTTGTTCAATTTATTTAGACTAAGTTTTTGTGCGATTTGTTGTGACTACGTTTTTACTCAATTTGTTTTGACTAAGTTTTTGTTTCATTCATAGCAACCTACACTGCAAAGCGCGACGATACTCATCTGAACAAAAATGATGAATTAGAGGAGTCAATAAATATTGGCTTGGAAAAATGGACAAACTCTCCAACTGTTTTACCAAAATAATCTCGGCCAATGGTACTTTTTTTGCCCCTATGTCAACTTTTTCTTAACCCCTTAATTCTCGCTCCCGAGATATTCTCGGGCTGTGTCTTTTACTGAAATTGTTTGATTCCCACCAGTTTTATAAAATAGTGAAATTGGCTATATTTTAGTATCGTTTTTACTGTCATTAAACAAGGTGAATATTTCTTTTTCATAAAAGTGGTGCCAATAAGCAGTTTGAATTAATCAACCGTAATTTAATTCGAGCGTTAAGGGGTTAAAAAGATGTTCTACCACAATTGCATCAAATCCACGCAACTTGAAAAAGTTTATTTTCATAATTCATAGTTCATTTACATTCTAAACATGATTGCTTGCTGATAATAAGAAGTTTAATAAAATTAATATTTGAAATATTTTCTGTATATAAAATTAAATAGATTTCTTTTTTCCAAAAAAAAATTGAAAGATCTCAAACAATGCAAATGCAATACGTCGGATTGTACACCATCCAGTGCTAGGTCATCCAGTATTAAGTCATCAGTTATGAAACTTGAAATTACAAAAGGACGAGATTACAAACGGGGCAATCTTCCATCAATAAATTTTAACAGAAATTTTCATCTTATATAAACGCCATATTCATGGAAAATTACTGTCATGAATAACACAAACGTTTCTATTTTTTTTTTTTTTTTTTTTTTTTTTACTGGTGGAAGTTTGCCCCTTTAGTAATCTGTCCCTTTAGTTTCATACTTGAAGACATGATATAAAACAGGAATTAAATTTGTAATGCGCGACCATATCGATTTGGGTCAAAATATCCTACTGCAGATGCGCAATACCATGCATAGATGCCAACTATTGCGTTACCGCACTAATTTCAAATAGAGCCTTTGTCGAAGTTTTTAGAACAGGTGTGGCTAATTGTGGTACGCTGGATACCACTAAAATTTTATAGTAATCACTGCCGTATCTAACCGTGCGATTCAAGAAATCGGCCATTTATTTAAAAAATTAGTGGCATCCAGCATGCCACAGTTGGCCACCCCTGTATTAGAAGAATTCAATAGAATTAAGCGATTAAATAAACTGAAGAATATTATCAGCAAATAGTGGTAATAAAAAAGAGAAATAGTTCGCAGCTATGCCATCATGTTACACGTGACTCTTTAAGCACGTGCGGAAGAATAGTTTTATATATTTCAATAATTCAATCCCAAAGAATGCCATGGTGTCTTATAAATTTATATTGTGATTTTTATACAAAGCACTTATCTTTAAACCATAGATGAATAAGTACATAAAATCGTTGCTATTTATCTCATGACCATCTAAAAAAAATATTCTGTGATGCATATGAACACAAAACTATTATTACTGTTCCTGTACTGTTACAATTACTGTTACAAAACTACTATTACTAATTATCTTGTAGTGTTGCACATTCTTCGGCGTATATTGGTGATTTTTTAGTTTTTCATATTTCAGGTGTAAGAAGAATTCTAATTGAAAACATAGTTGATTATGACTTCCATAAAAATATTTGCACTCTAAATACAAAAGAGTGACTATTCACTCCTCCGGAGTGAATAGTCCCTCTATCGCAGACTCAAAATAGGCCCAACCTCTTTAGAGTGACTATGCACTCTGAGCAAAAGTGAAATATTTGACTCTCTAAAAGAGTGAATAGTCACTCCTGGAAAGTGACTATTCACTCTAAACAGGGGTGGATAATAACTCTTTCGGAGGAGTGACTATTCACTCTTGCTAAAGGAGTGCGGTTTTTCACCCTTGGTAGGAGTGAATAGTCACTCTTTCATGGAAGTGAATGTTCATTTTTTTGTAGTCGGTTCTTTTTTCTTTTGCTTTTATGGTCATTTTAAAAGAATCACATCTTTTACGGCATGCAATGAAAATAGATACAAGCGTGGTAACGATTGGAATAAAATACTTTATTAGCAATATTTATTTAATTCATAGTTTGTAACACTTATTGAACTTTTAAGGAAAAATTCAGTTAAAGTTACATACGAATTTAAATTAGATTACTGACAGAAATAAACTAAAATAATTTATTCCAATCTTATCCTTTGTGTTTGCTTTTACTGCATGTCCTATAAAGATATTACTTTTAAAGTTTTATTAATAACTTTTTAATAGGTGGATGTTATATGTTTAACAATGTTTGATTTGATTTTAATTTTTGTTTTAAATATAAAACCGTAACTTTTTTCTTAAATTATTGCTATTTCTGAAAAGTCCTATTGTTGTAAGATATTTTTAATTTTTCCATTTAAAAGCAATGCTTATAAACTCATTTCTTTTTAAAATAAGTTCTAAGCATGATTTAAACGTTAAGAATGTGTAATTTTTTTTTATCCGCTGTGATTTGCTTTTGTTTTGTTTAATATGAACATGGAGTCTAACTTATGAGTTCTCTGGAATATGTATATATTTTTCTTTTAAACATATTCCTTAACTTAATCATGATTTCTAATTTTCGTCCGTTATTGCTGAAAAATGGAATTAATACGATAAGCCATATTTAATTTAAATTTTTTATTCGCGTAGATATTGTATTTTGTGACTATGAGCAAAATAGATTTTATATGTTTTATAGGAAAAGATTGACCTCGGAAATAGAAAAAAAACAAACTTAAAAATAAAGTAAATGACTGCATTAGAAATATTCTCAGTGTTTGAAAAACCTTTGAATGTAAAAAAGTAGTTATTAGTAATCTCTTTAAAAAAAATATTCAGTCCTGTATTATGTAAATAAATATGATCATTTTTTAAAAATATACTAAAGCAGTCTTATCTATAAACTTCAAAACAAGCATAAAAAAACATTTTATTCCAATGCTTAAATATCATGTTTTATTGTTTAGCACCAAAAATTACTTGTATCAAAAACGTAGAAAATTTTTTTATAATAGAAGGAAATTTAATAACTGATGCAGAATATCTATAATTAAATTTTTTTATATTACTCAGTCTCGAAATTTTAAAATCATAACTCGCAGAAAAATGTTTAGATACAATTTAAAAAATTAATATACAGTAAAACCTCCCTAAAGCGACCATGTACTGTTCCAATAAAAATTGGTTGCTCCGAGAGGTGGTCTCTTAATGGAGGTCACGTTTAAATCTAGATTTTAATTGTTGAAAAATGGTAACAGTGTTACTAAAATTTATTTTTCACATTAGGAAAAAACATAAAAATTTAAGTATCAAAATAAAAGTTAATTACATAAGTTAATTACTGCAGAGTTTAAAAAATGAACACATTGAGCTTTGCTTTAATTTTACAGTTTTATATTTTATAATTTTTATTTCCAAGTCCTTTCGAAGTTCTGTAAATAAATGCATTTTTTTGTGGACGGGAACAAATAATGGCGATTTCATTACTTTATCTATTTCTTTGGGAGTTTTCCGACAGAACAGGGCAGAGGAGTTTATTGACCGTCAGTCTTAATTTGTAATCAGAGTTAAATTCATTGCCTAAAAAGGCACAAAGGGGTTTAAACACTTAAAAGTTACCGGGATAAAAAAAAAATCTAAACTTAGTTTAGAAGTTTTCTGAATAATGCCCTCTCCTGAATTATTTTTTTAATAAAACCTTCTTCAAGCGACCAGGAGAAAACGGAATTTATTTCATTTTCTTCAAAGAAATCGGTCTCTCATGGAGGGAACTGGGGTGGTCTCTGAATAGAGGTCAAATTAGTATTGAGCCAATGGGAATAAATTTCGTTCCATGAAAAAATGTTCGTTGAGGGAGGTGGTCGCCTAATAGAGTTGGTCGCACAGGGAGGTACCAACTGTACCAACCTTTTCGTAATATCATAAACATCAAATATTCTATTTAATTCCCAAACAATAATAAATACTCTTAACTTTATACAATCCGAAATCGAAATTAAACCAAAAAAAAAAAAAAAAAAAAAAATCTCATAGAACGGCAAATTAATGTTTCCGAGAATGTGTCTCCTACGATTGAGAAAATCCAGATCTTCTCTGTTATGAGTCAGTCACCCTTTCAAACGAAAGAGATATAACTTTTTTGTTTTGGTCGTGGCAAAAGTTTTATTATTTGCAAATACAGCATTGAAAGGGAAGAATAAAATATGCACAGTCATTTTTTTTTTATTCACATTTCCTGAACTAATGAAGTTTTGATTTTGCATTGTGCACTTAGAGGTCTGCACGGGCTGAAATTTCCAAGGACCCGGCCCGACTCATAGAAAAAAAATCGGCCCGGCCCGTAGAAAAGAAATTGGTCCGGCCCGGTAAAAAACTTAAAAGTTCGGCCCGAGCTCGACTCGGAAAAAAAGTTAAAATCTCGGCCCGATCCCGTCCCGGCCCGAGTGAATTTCAACAAAACATTGATTTTTTTATTTTTTGAAGTGTTAAAAATCTGGAAAATGTTATACAGTAAGATGGAATTGTATAGAAAAAAAATGCGTTATAGACAAATTCCCTTCTTAGCGAGTATAAATCTATTATATATTCTTTTCTTATGTATTAGTATATTAATTATGCATGGATCAATAAGTTAGTGAGTTTAAAACTGGGTTCCGTCATACGCAGGTTCTTTTTCGCACGTTTTACTATGTTTTAATTTAGCTATATTTTAATAAGCGCAGAAATCTAGTGTTCTTAAAAAATAATAAATTTTAATGTTTAAGTGTAGAATAATGGCGATTTAAAAATGTATGCATTTTTTGCACAAATTTTTGGGCCAGACCTAATTTTACTGACCTTTAAATAGACCAGGCCACGCTGAGACAATGATTTTCATATACGGGCTGGGTCAAAATTAGGACTGAAAATTTTGGGCCGTGAAGACTCGGAATGAACCAGTTCCGGCTTTGTACAGAAAAAATAAGCTAGGCCCGGCCCGAGCCTTCAGATAAAAGTGTGGCCCGGGTCCGGCCCGAGTTCCGTGAGTGAAAATCGGCCCGAGAACGAGCCGGCCCGTGCAGATCTCTAGTGCGTATTCAATTGTTAAAAGAATGATTTCAAACCGCTACATGAAGAAATATAACAGACAATTACTTTTGAACACTCTAACGATCAATCTTTTTCTATACAACATACAACTATTCAGCTAATAATCTTAACATTCCCCATATCTACACGGATAAATGCTTAAAATTAAATAAGGCTTACCTTTATTTTATGTATTCCAATAAGAATAATTTTAATGATATCCTAATCTGTTAATCGTAAGATGGCGGACAAAAAAGTGATAATTTATCTTATCTTTTAAGGGTGTCGTCGCTTGCTGCTCTGATTGGTTAAAAGCAATGCACACGTAAGTCACTCTGCTTTCAGGAGTGAGACATCTCACTCCTTTCTAGAGAGTGGAAAATTCTACTCTTTAACCCTAGATCTACCGGGAAATTTATTCAAGTTTTAATAAAACGTTCTACACCAGAATTTTTATTTAAAACTATTTAACTTATTTATTTACCTTATTTTTGTCTGGTTTATATACTTAGTTTATTTTAAAGAAATTTCTGGTTTGAATGAATATTTTGTATGTACCTGTCGGGTCCAATGGACCCGTCTGGTAGACGGAGGGTTAAGGAGTGTATTTTTATAAAATTCACTCCGAAAAGAGTAAAAATGCCTGTCACTCTTTCAAAAAGTGAACTTTTCACTCCTCCCAATTTTAGAGTGTGAAAAGACTTATTGTTGTGAAGCATTTGTCTTTCATAGCAATGAAAAGAGATTAGTAAATGAATCAGAGTCACTAAAGAATCCCTAGTTCCCCAGTTTTTATTTATTTATTTAATCATTTAGATTATTTCAACTGTACCACTTTTTCGAACTAGTAAAATTCAGCTTATCTAATTGCAAAGAAAAAAAAGAAGAAAAAAGGGAGAAATATGCTATTAAAAAAAAATAATAAAAAAGATAGCAAACAAGCAATTTCATTTTTTTTTTAAGTAGCTCTTCTGGTAACACTGAAACGTATTTGATTTGCAGATTAATCGACAAATATTCCAGAGACACTTTGAACATTTTACAATTTCTATTATCCAATATTTTTTATAGATATCCGATTTTTTCAAAATAGCCAACGATACTGATAATTATAAACATTTTCAGACTTAATATAAATTAGAAACTAAAATATACTGCACTTAGCACGAAAACTTAACGAAACAACATAATAAATGTATTTTCTTTTCTTATTTCACTTAACACGTTGAGTGCCAGGCTGACTGACACTTAAGATGAAAAATTTGCAATGTTTTAACCCCTTAATTCTCGCTCCCGAGATATTCTCGGGCTGTGTCTTTTACTCAAATTGTTTGATTCCCACCAGTTTTATAAAATAGTGAAATTGACTATATTTTAGTATCGTTTTACCTGTCATTAAATAAGGTGAATATTTCTTTTTCATAAAAGTGGTGCCAATAAGCAATTTGAATTATTCAACCGTAATTTAATTCGAGCGTTAAGGGGTTAAGTAATTTTTTAAGTATAATCCTGTAATAAATGAAAGGTAAGTAAATTTTAAATACATTTAAATACATTACTTGAAACAATATATATATTTTAGGTTTTATATCATATTTTAGACCGTCAGTCATCGGTGAATCACGCATTCTAAACGGAAAGTTCAGTGTCAGTCACCGGTGACTGACGTAAGATGAGGTAAGATCAATTAACTGAAAACAGACACAGTTTCATTTAACACTGGCTTTAAAACAATTTATAGGATTTAGTAACAAAATTCAAGAAAATTTTATGTTTTAAGCAATAAAATTTAAATACAAAATGTTTTTTTGTATTAAAAATTTTTAACTGTACATAGTTCGCCTCCTTGAATTTTTTCAAACCAAAAAATATATCTGCACCAGCATTATCTTACAGAAAATTTCTTCTTAAAAGAAGACGAAATTTAAGGCGCTTGACCTAAATCTCTCTTCCTTAAAAAGATACTGGTAGTTTTCTTGGAGAAATAACGGTATCCGTACGAACTATGCTGTAACGCTTTGGAGACGAGCGTCACGTATACGTGACGCATAACGTGCACAGGAACCGTGATTATTCCCACCCGTTATATTTATTGTGAATTTTGCCTTATTTAATCGGGCATTTTACCGCTTCAATTAGGCAAAATTTTCTGTTTTGAAAACCGGTGATAAATATTTTATAAAGGACGATCGTCGAGAAGGGGTAATGTAAGTTTGCTTGTCAGTATTTCTTTTATTCCCTAACTTGTTCTTAAGTATAAATTCAATTAACCCTTTCAGGGGCAAAGCAATTTCATTGCAAAAGTGTTGAAACTAATGATTGACACCGGAATTTGAAAACAAATTTATTTTTAAATAGGAAAAAGCTGTATTTCGCATATATAATAAACCGAAAAAATTTTTGCCAAAATTCTGGTGCCGTTGTAGCGTTTCGGAATTAAAATTCAGTGGTTTCATAGAAATACCACCGCCCCTCAAGGTGTTAAACCAGAACCAGAAAAGATTCTTTTTAACCCCTTGGGTACGGATTTATTTCAGGGCTGCCACTGCATTTTATCTTTTTCAATTACATATCCCACCACTTCCTCTAAAAAAAGATCTTTCACAAATAATTTGATAACATATGCAAGAGAAAAATGTACTGCATTTTTTTAAATAGTGGTATGAATAGAATAGAAAAATAAGCGCCAGTGGCCAAATGCATGACGAGTCTCAGTCGTCAAATGTACGTTAATGAAGAAGTGAATAGCTTATCAAAATTTAATGCTTTATATTTAAATGGGTGTTCTACGTAATATTCTTCTATATAATTATTGATTATACATTTAAGTATTCAGCTTCAAACATAAAACTATGAAAATATTTTTTTTATATTGCCTAAAAAAGTCACTCTTAGAGCAAAAGTTCTTTATCTGCAGAACGACGCAGTTAATAACAGTTAAAAAAATTCATTTACACTTGCTTTGATTGAAAATATCATGAGTGCTGCAAATTTTCTCCAAACTAAAATTGCTACATTTCAAAGTGTAATTACTTGCTCAATCCATATGTACTGTAATTTCCAGCGTATAAGCCGCGGCTCAAAAAAAATCTTTTTTCCGATCATAAATAATTATTTAGCACAATGTAACTTCTTTCTACATGATATTATTTCGAAATTACTTATTAAATAAAATTTCTTGTTTGAAACTGATTTTTTTAAGACGCGATTTATACAACAGAAATTATGATATATATTTTTATTTTACCCTGTTAATCTGCACGAGGTTATGAAAATATATTTTTTCATGCCGAATTAATGTTAAAACATTGCATACCTATTTTGTAACATACAACTTCATAGAGTCAAAAGAAAAGTTTGAAAATAATATGAATAAATATATCTAGACTTGTGTTCTGTCTAATTAATTTTGACCTAATAGCATAATTTCGGATAATATGAACATTTCAGATTAATTTTACCTTTACAGTGCAACCAGTTACACGAAACGAATCAGCGAAGTGTTAATCAATCACACAAAGCTCAATCAATCCTCAATTAATCCATTCTGGAATTGAAATTCAGGTGGATGAATGTCATTCGTAATCTTCTCGAGAAACAACTAATTAATTCTGCCCAAAGAACGAATAAAATAGCATAAAATGTTTCAACGGCAATTCTGGAAAAAGTTTTGTGGGTTTTTTTAATGGAAGGGATTTTTTAAAAAGGAAAAAAAATTAATGGAAAAGTAAAAGATTTGGAAAAGATAAAATTAGTTTAGTTGTCAACCTTAAAAAACTCAATAATTGCAACAAGTGATTAAAAAAAATTTTTAAAACGGAAAAAATACCTTTTTAGGTGCGTTCGAAATTATATAAATACGTAGCACCTATAGTCGTCATTCAATCCATCCGTCTGTCTGTCCGCATATAACAGAGCAAAAACTACCCAGCTGAATGGTCTGAAATTTTAAATATATAATTGTTACAAAATTTTGTTGAGTCATTTCAAATTTTATGAAAATCGGATGTATAGTTTAATTACAGAGACAGTCAAAAGTATACAATTATTACATTACGGCCAATGGGGAAAAAAATATTGCAAGTGCATTTTAATGATGTTACAGTCCTCTGAATAGTCTGAAATTTTAAATATATAATTGCTACAAATTTTGTCGAGTCATGTCAAATTTTATGAAAATCGGATGTATAGTTTAATTACAGGGACAGTCAAAAGTTTTCCTTTATATTAAGGCCAATGGGAAAAAATTATTTCATGTGCATTTTAATGATGTTACAGCCTTTCGAACAGAGTGGAATTTATATGCACTTATGAAGTGCATTAAAATATACATTTTTTACAATATTCGGTGCAAAAAATATTTATAAAACTAGATATAGTACGAACGCACCTCATTTGTCACGTTTGACGAGCAATTTGCAACTTGTTTATTTACATTTCGACATGTTTCGTTACATTCAACGGCAAGATTCTCAAAAAAAAAAATAAAATGATAAAAATATTTTCGCAAAAAATTCAAATTGAAAAACTAGTAAACAAAAACAAAAAT